>JARFIW010001105.1:1170043-1562211 GCA_036346225.1 Platerodrilus igneus
GAAGTGTTTTAGAAGGAAGGTATATCCACTACTCACGTCTTTCTGTTCAACAACTAGGAGGTGTCTTGTGTGTATTTCCTTTTTTTTTGTTAGCTGGAGGCCAAATGGGTTCTTTCGTTATGTATAACAACTTCTTTCTTTATGTAAAACAACTTATTTCTTTAAGTAGAACGACTACTTTTGTCCGTAGCTTGCTGCTGCAATTATGGTAGCACAGTAAATGTATGCAGACGACCATGACGTTTGTATGATGACTCAACCCCGACGGCTTGCGAGCTAAGGATCAGGATAACTTTTTCTTTGACCATAAATAGAACATTATTCGAAAAGCAGTTTATAATTAAATTTGTGGCTTTGGGGTCCTTTTTTTGAATGCCGGTAACTGTGTGGACTGATTTGGGGGTTCATGCATCACCATATCAAGAACCTCATGATGTTCCAACAGGAGTTTTAATCTGAATTCCCAGTTTTTGTAGTTTGTTCCATCAAACGCTTTAATGCTTTGTGTCACTGTAGATATTTTCTTGGACCTGTCAGAAAACTATCTTCACAATTTTTCAGTAATCTTCAATGACCTTTATAGTGTCTTTTAAGCCTTCTCGTGCATTAACAACGGGCCCATTACCTCTTAATTTTATGAAAAGATTACTGTATATGCAGAATTAGCTTTCCAAACAAGTGAACACATATACATAAAATTCAAAAAGTAGTTTTTATATTTTATTCAACAGAAATCATAATCTGTCAAAAAAAAACTTACTATGACAACAACAGTTCTCATTACAAAGTTACTGATAGGTACTGTTAGAATTGCAAATGAATAATCAACACTTCCACTTTAATAAAAATGTAAACTGCTTCAACTTTGCAGTTACATGAAATTTAAAGCGCCATAAACCCTTAAATCAGATTTTGATCAATGCTTAGATTGTAGACCGTTTATGATCAAAATAGAAATAAGGAAAAGATTGCTTAAAACAAATGTGTGGAGCACAGCACTGTACGCCTGTACCTGGACAGTAGGAGAAGCGGACAAGAAAAGGTAGAAGTTTTTGAAATATGGTGCTACAG
The DNA here is from genome assembly GCA_036346225.1 of Platerodrilus igneus. Classification (NCBI taxonomy): domain Eukaryota; kingdom Metazoa; phylum Arthropoda; class Insecta; order Coleoptera; family Lycidae; genus Platerodrilus; species Platerodrilus igneus. The sequence goes on from JARFIW010001105.1 coordinate 1,171,115, forward strand.
ACGTATGATGAAGATATCATGGACAGACAAAGTTAAGAACAAAGAGGTACTAGAAATGGTAGGGGAAGAAAGATATATGTGAAAAACGGTAAAAATAGGCAAAAATAGTATGATAGGACACATACTACGGCATGAGGGAATAGTGCGGAATATAATAGAAGCAGATATAGGAAAAAGGAGAAGTAGAGGTAGACCTAGGTTAGACCATTGCACACAGATAGTGAAAGGTGTAGGCTGTAGAAATTTCAGGGAACTGTGTAGGCTAGCTCAGAATAGAAATCAATGAAGGTACGCATCCAACCAGTCTCAAGATGGATAAACTAATGATGAAAAAAATAACTGTACTTAAACATGATGATTATTATAAGCAACTACAGGTATTGGTTGATTGTGTGAAAAGATTTACTGAAAAACTATTAATTCGGCAAATGTTCAAGTGTTGGGTGATCTTGGCAGCCACAGGCTGCTAACCCTCTTCACATACCCTACATTTGATTTTCCAATGCTCCACCCGAAGGTACTACATTAGCCAGGAAGCGAGTTTTTTTTACCTGGAAATTTTCAATTTTGCCGAACCCTTGCTGTTTCAAGCAAGGTAGGGATCTTTAACGTGCGTGACAACACACACACGAGACCACTATTTTACTTCTCATCCGAACGAGGGCGTATTTTTGTGAAAAATGCTCGCCTAACATTTTTCAATCGGACCCTGTCGGGATTTGAATTCGGAACCTTGGGCATTGTAGTCACACGCATACCAACTACACCACGGAGCCGCCTCCTTCACATACTACTGAATCTCGGTGAAATAGAAGATATAATTAGAAAACAATAGAAGGAGAACCAAGCTGTATATAGACTGTGTGGGAATTTCAGGGAGAAACGTGTAGGTTAGCTCAGAATGTAAATAAGTGGAGGTACGTGTAAAACCAGTTTTGAGACGGAAAATCTAATGACGAAAAAGTAAGCGCGGATAAACCTGATGATTATTTCAAACAACTGCAGGCGGTGGTTGTGAAATATCTGCAACTAATGTTGACTGTGCAAAAAGATATATTGAAAATAATATCAAATCAGCAAATGTTCAAGTGCTGGGGGAACTTGGCAGCCACAGGCTGCTTACCCCCCTTCACAACCTTTGCATGTCGGAGAAATAGGGTATATAATTGTAAAACAATAGAAGGGGACCGAACTGCATCTAACAACAAAGTACAGTGCCTATGATAAAAGACAACAAATATAGAAACAAGCAAACATATGTGTGGAGCACAGCACAATATGCCTATGAAATACGGGCAGTAGGAAAAGCAGACAGAAAAACGGTAGCAACCTTTTGGAATGTTGTGCTTCAGATGTATGAGGAAGACAGCATGGACAGACAAAGTTAATAACAAATAGGTTATACAAATAGTAGGGGAATAAAGATATCTGTGGAGAAAAAATAGGAGAAACAGGAGGGCAGAATACGTTCTAAAGCATTTTTGGGGAATAGTATGGGATATATTACAACCAGAGATAGGATAAAGAAGCTAGATGTAGACGTAATCAGATAGTGATAGATGCAGACTGTGCAAATTTCAGGGAAATGTGTAGGTTAGTTCAGAAAAGGAAACAACGAAGGTACGCGTCTAACCAGTTCCAGGACTGAATATCTAACGATGATGATGATCAAAATCGTATTCCAATTACTAGTTGTTGCATAAGGGGTTCAGCCAGTAACAAGGTTTTGCGTCATTGTCAAAAGTATGGACAATCCACAAAGATATAAAAATAATTTATAAAGATATAGAGACAAGAATGCCTAATACCGCAGTTAGTATTTTTCAAAAGCTTTAAATAGTCACTATGATAAATGCTTTTAGAATAACCCAGCACTTTGTAATTAAATTATCTTGTAGCTTTATTTAGTTTTGATATGTTTGTTAAAAACTTTTTGTTCTAATGAGAAAGTTTTTAGTTCGATGTAGAAGCATAACTAAATTTTACGCAACTGGTGTTAGGTAATGGAACTCTATGATAGTTAAAATGGACTGAAAGAGTCTTGCTTTACCATCAGTTTCGTAAATCTTATTACAAGTTTAAATAGTACTATAGCTTCTGTATAAAACGCAGCTTTTTGGGATTTCTGTTAATATAGGGCACTATAAATAAAATAAAAAGGAGAATAAAATAAATCAGATGTCAAAGCAATAGAAGTTAAAACACATAAGAGAGGCATGGTATAAATGCCTGGAAAGAATAATAGGAACTACGGTTTCCATTAATCTGGAAAAATAATTTAAATAATTAGATCTAAGTGTCAGTGCCTTAAAGCGAGTTACGTTTCGGGCCTTGGGAGCGGTCTTTTTAAAAACTTTTTTCAAAACTTCTTGTAACAACTTCATTTCTTAAACAGAAATTGCATTTTGACAAACTTGATTAATTATTCTAAATCGCAAATTTGTTATTAATTGAATTTAATTGAGGGCGAGTAGCCTAGGTAAACAACAATGTTAAAGCTGAAATACTCAAGATTGACTGACTGATCTGGGGCTCCCGGGGTATTTATGTTGTCCCTGCCCCTCACATGTCTGTGGGAATTTGCAGAGCTCATGCCTGCTTATTTCTTTTATTCTATTCATTATACAATGTAACAATCTTAATTTCTAAGTAATTGCAGTTTCTTAACCGCCTGCGACCTGCACCTGCAGTATCACTTACGTCTGGAATACAATGTATTCACATCCGTTCTCACAACTTGCTTGTGAACTTTCAATAACTTTTCTTATTTATCCTTGAGATACACTGTTGCATCTAACTTAAGTTTCTTTATAATTTTCTAATAATTTCTATTAATTGTACATTTTATAGATTGGGGGATACGTAACTAGCGTTAAAAAATAATAAGGTAAAACACTAGAAGCACTGTTGCAATAAGCAAAGTAGCTGACGGTAATCAAGTAGTAAAGAGTCGGAGAGTTTACATGATAATTTTTATGTATTACATGTATAAAACACATTTTTAACTGCAAAGTTGGGCAGTACAACATTTTTCAAAGTTCTTTTATTTAACACTTTTTTCTCTGTAAAAATTACCGGCTCTAAGCGATGTCTTTTAAATTAGCAAAACAACCGGGTTACTTGTAAAATCTGTAGATGTAGAAAAAAGGGTGCTGTGTTCTCTCATTTAGATTCATAAGCAAAACAGAAAAACTCAAAGTATACACGAGTTTAATAATTCTTTTGATTTGTTTCATGTGAGAGCAACTTAGATCACTTCTTAATCTTCTTTGGGGATTAAACCACTCATAGAACAACATTGGTATCTGACAAGTGTAAACCCGCCATAAGGTCATCTCAGAACAATGTTAAAGTCTACCAAAGAGGTAGCCTAAATCATAATGATTTCCCCTTCAAAATAAATATAAAAAACGACTACTTAAGCCTTTTAATAATACAATTGCACACTTCTTTAATAACCATCCTCTCAATTGTATAAATAGAAACATGTTAAAAAATGTTTTCCAATTCCCAAGTTATTAAATTAAATTTCACGTTAAGCGTATTGGCTACCTAAAAAAGTCGGTCCCAGGCCGTAACACAAATTGAAGGCAGTCATTCATTTAAACTTTAAAAATTTTTGTTTAGTGTACTCGAACCAAATATTTCAAACATCAATAAATCAAAGTCACCTTCAATTTATGTCATAAATGTCAAACTTGAAGTTTTTATTATTTTGAAAACGATCCTAGGTCATGGATCGAAACGTTAATAAAGATAATTTTAAAAACTATGAGTGGTTTAATCCCCAAAGAAGATTAAGAAGAATACTAAACAAACCACAACTAACTTAGATCACCCTTTGCACTGCTAGTATACGTTAATGGTCGCTTACCTTCAATGTAAACGAATACGGTGAGTAAAAATACTAAGCTATTTGTAAAAAATTCTGAAAGATAGATAATAATATATATTGATGTGCTAAGAGGTCATATAGAGGTTATTGATCACTATATCCTGAACATACAAAGCCCCAGAATACGAGAATCCGAGAATCCGAGAATCCGAGAATCCGAGAACCCGAGAATCCGAGAATCTGAGAATCCGAGAATCCGAGAATCCGAGAATCCGAGAATCCAAGAATCCGAGAAATTTAAAGAAATGTTCTATTAGTTTAAATGCTTATTTTTTAGTGTAGAAACACTGTATTTTCTACAATAAGCTTCTTATAATAATATCTTTGAATATTATAGTATGCAGTAAAATCCCTGAAAATGCAAATCATTTTTCGATACTGTCATTCAAAACACGTTCTAGAGCATATTGTGTAAGTTGAAAATAGGTGTTTCTAAAATATTGCACATTTTAGAACGCGAGAAAGATTTGAGTCAATGGGAGCTTCTTTTTAAACAGTTTATTTCCAAAAACAGTTCTATCAAATTTATTTTATATCTATAATTACAAAAATTGTTTATTTCTTTTAACAATAACTTGAACGCTTATGTTCATTAAACGTAAAGTAATTGAAAAAATACTCTAAGTTAATATTTAAATAAATCAATAATTAATAATTACAATGAGTAGCTTGAACGACTAACAATGTTAAAGTTATGAAGTTCGAAGACTGACTGGCGATCAGGGGCTTCTCACAGTTTATATGAAGCCTCTTGTCTCACATCATTTTGTAGGAAAGTGCAGACCTTGCTGTCTGCTATTTTTTGATAATCATACATTGTCTTATTTTAAGTAATTACAAATGGGTCTGCTTAATTGCAGATCATTGTTTCTGCACCTGTGGTATCAGGTTGCGTCTGGAATACAAAGCAGTCGTTTCTTTTCTTTTTTCTGATATGAACTTTGATAACACTTAATACAATGCAACATGTTATTACTAAGATATAATAATTACGTTTATTTTATATAGATTTTAATATGGGAGATATGTAACTCTTCCAGACTTAGATGAGAATTAAAGGTTGATACTTAATTTTTTAAAAAATCATTGTTTCTAAAGGTTCCCATTTCGAATGGACCTGCACCTTGCCAAAGTTCTAGATTAATAGAACAGGTGAAATGGCTTGCGCGTTCTAATGAGCTAAAGAGCCAAACTACAGGTCCAACCAAAGTAGTAGGGTCGTTAGTGAGGAACCAGACTAAGACAGGTCCCCGAAAGAGGGCAGCGGCTCTTTTGGTACTTGGATTGGCAGAGACCATAGGGGTCGGTATGGCAGTCTAAGACACACTACCGCGATGTGGAAGGCAACGGGAAACCACCACATTATCTCCCAAGTACACAGCGTACCTAAATTAAAACAAACATGATGGCATTCTCTGGGGTAAAAGATTCCGGAGTTAAAATAGTCCCCCCATTCGGATCTCCGGGAGGGGACTACTTCGGAGGATGCGATCGGAAAGTTAAAAATAAGAGTTGGGAACATTCTGCGAGTCGGAGCGTGGAATGTTAGAAGTATGAAGCAAGTAGGTAAGCTAGAGAACCTAAAAATCGAAATGAATAGGTTAGCACTAGACATAGTAGGGATTAGCGAAGTTCGGTGGCCAGAGGCGGGGGATTTTTGGAATGGAGACTTCAGGGTAATTCATACAGGAGCAGAGAAAGGAAATTTGGGTGTGGGGATAGTTATGCGGAAAAAGATAGGATACTGTGTAGAAAATTACTTACAAAAGAACGAAAGAGTACTCATGGTTAGATTAGAGTCTAAACCGGTAAACACAGTAATAATACAAGTATACATGCCCACCTCTAGCTATAGTGACGAAGAGGTAGAAGCCATCTACAAAGATATCGAAGACACATTAAGATACGTAAAAGGACATGAAAATTTAATAATTACGGGGGGATTTTAATGCCGTGGTAGGTGAGGGTAGGGAAGGAGCGGTAGTAGGTTTATTTGGCTTAGGCACAAGAAACGACAGGGGAAATAGGCTGGTAGAATTTTGCGACAAGAACAATTTAATCATCGCAAACACATTATTTCAGCATCATGCTAGAAGACGATATACTTGGAAGATGCCAGGAGATATAGGAAGATATCAAATAGATTACATTCTTGTTAGACAACGGTTTAGGAATCAAGTAAAGGACTGTAGAAGCTACCCAGAAGCAGATATAGATACTGACCACAACATCGTAATTATGAAGGCTGCACTTAAATTTAAGAATGTGAAAAAAAAATGGAAAAGGCAATTGGACTTACAGAAACTAAAAGATAAAGATATTCAAGAAAGATTCGAAAAAAAGTCAAATGAATTGCTCAAAGATATCGGGAAAATATCTGATACTAAGGAAGTAGAAACAGAATGGAATAACATTAAATCCAGCTTAGACATGGCGGCCAGAGATATTCTGGGCTATACACAAAAGAAAATAAGAAACCATGGATAACAAAGGATATCCTGAATTTAATAGAAGAAAGACGAAAATACAAAAATAAATCAGACGAAACAGGAAAACAGAGATACAAAGCTATAAAATGGGAAATTATTCGAAAATGCAGGAAAGCTAAAGAACAATGGATTGATGAAAAATGCAAAGAAGTACAAACTAAGATGGAAATAGGAAAGACAGACGAAGCATACAAATTAATTAGAATGAATTTTAGGGATATAAAACCGTATAGCAAAAATATAAGGGACGCACAAGGAAACGTCATTATAGACAACGTAGAGAAAGTGAGTAGATGGCAAGAATATATAGGGAATTTATATGCAGGAGAGGAACTAACTGCATTAGAACAGGAATCAGACATTGAAAATGATGACTTAGGATATCCTATACTTAGAGATGAGTTTGAATTAGCATTAAAGAGTCTGAAAAATGGTAAGGCGCCGGGTACAGATAAGGTGCAAGCGGAGACCCTAAAAGCCGCTGGACAAGCAGTAACAGAACGTCTCTTCCAACTTGTAAGCTATATGTATGAGACAGGCGAGATTCCCAAAGATTTCAAACGTAGCAGCATAGTAACTATACCAAAAAAGAAAGGTGCGGATAGATGTGAAAATTTTCGAACAATAAGTTTGACAGCACACGTGTCAAAAATATTAACTAGAATTGTGCAAAGACGAATGGAAAAACGGGCGGAAGAAATACTAGGAGAAGACCAATTTGGGTTTAGGCGGAACAGGGGAACACGGGAGGCTATTTTAGCTCTGAGAGTGATAATGGAGAAAACAATAGAAAAAGGGGAAAGCGTGTATATAGGGTTTGTAGATCTGGAAAAAGCATTCGACAATGTAAAATGGAAAAAAATGTTTGAAATACTCAAAAAGATCGGAATGAGTTATAGGGATAGACGAATAGTACATAGCTTATACAAAGAGCAAACAGCAGTAATAGAATTAGAGCAGGAACGTAGAGAAGTAAACATTAGGAAAGGGGTTAGACAGGGATGTGCCCTATCCCTATTGATTTTTAACTTGTACATAGAAGACGCAATGAATACTGTCAAATGCAGGAAGACATTTGGAATTACTATGCAAGGACAAAAAATTGATATGCTTAGATTTGCAGATGATATAGTGGTATTAGCGTCTAGCAAAGAAGAGTTAGAAGCTGCTCTTAATGAAATGGAAACGGTTCTAACAGAGAGGTACGGTATGAAAATTAACAAAACTAAAACTAAAGTTCTAGTATGCAAAGGTGGGGAAAATAAATCAAAAACAAGAATACAAGTATGTAACACGAACTTACAAGAGGTTAAGGATTTCTGTTACCTAGGAAGCCAAATAACGCAAGATGGGAAAAGCACAAAGATATAAAACAAAGATTAGCACAAGGTCGTGCTACATTTAACAAGAAAAAGCAACTACTGTGCTCAGAGACCACAAACATAGAAACAAGGAAAAGATTGCTTAAAACATATGTGTGGAGCACAGCACTGTACGGATGTGAAGCCTGGACAGTAGGAGAAGCCGACAAGAAAAGGTAGAAGCCTTTGAAATGTGGTGCTACAGACGTATGATGAAGATATCATGGGCAGACAAAGTTAAGAACGAAGAGGTACTAAAATGGTAGGGGAAGAAAGAAATATGTGGAAAACAGTAAAAAATAGGAGAGATAGGATGATAGGCCACATACTACGGCATGAGGGAATAGTGCGGAATATATTAGAAGCAGAGATCGGAAAAAAGAGAAGAAGAGGCAGACCTAGGTTAGACTACTGCACACAGATAGTAAAAGATGTAGGCTGTAGGAGTTTCAGGAGATGTGTAGGCTAGCCCAGAATAGAAATCAATGGAGGTACGCATCCAACCAATCCCAAGATGGATAAACTAATGACGAAAAAATAACTGTGCTTAAACATGATGATTATTATAAGTAACTACAAGAATTGGTTGGGCAATATTCTCGAATAATGTTAAGTGTGAAAGGATTTACTGGAAAACCATTATTTCGGCAAACGACTAAGTGTTGGGGGATCTTGGTAGCCACAGGTTGCTTAACCCCCTTCACTGAATCTTGGTGAAATAGGGCATAAAATTAGAAAACAATAGAAGGGGAACGAGCTGTATACACATGCTGGGTGAGAATTTCGGGGAACTATGTAGGCTAGCTCAGAATATAAATAATTGCAGGTACATGTCCAACCAGGAAAACCATTAATTCGCCAAACGTCTAAGTGTTGGGGGATCTTGGTAGCCACAGGTTGCTTAACCCCCTTCACTGAATTTCGGTGAAATAGGACATAAAATTAGAAAACAATAGAAGGGGAACGAGCTGTATACACATGCTGTGTGAGAATTTCAGGGAACTATGTAGGCTAGCTCAGAATATAAATAAGTGCAGGTACGTGTCCAACCAGTTTTGAGACGGAAAACCTAATGATGAAAAAATAAGCGCAGATAAATCTGACGATTAGTATAAACAACTAGTTGTTGGTTGCGAAATATCTGCAACTAATGTTGACTGTGCGAAAAGATATATTGGAAAATATATTAAATCGGTAAATGGTTGTGTTGGGGGAACTTGGCAGCCACAGGCTGCTTACCTCCCTTCACAACCACTGAAGGTAGGAAAAATAGGGTATATAACTGTAAAACAATAGATGGTGACTGAACTGCATCTAACAATAAAGAATAGCACCTATGAGAAAAGACAACAAACACAGAACTAGAAGAAAATTGTTGAAAGCATATGTGTGGAGCACAGCACAGTATGCCTATGTAATACGGGCAGTCTGAAACGCAGACAGAAAAACGGTAGCAGCCTTGTGAAATGCTGTGCTTCAGATGTATGAGGACGATAGTATGGACAAACAAAGATAATAACAAATAGGTTATAGAAATAGTAGGGGAACAAGGATATCTGGGGGAAAAAGAGAAATAGAAGGGCGGAATACGTTCTAAAGCATTTTGAGGAATAGTATGGAATATATTACAAGCAGAGATAGGAAAAAAGAGGTAGATGTAGACCTAGATCAGATAGTGATAGATGCAGACTGTGCAAATTTCAGGGAAATCTGTAGGTTAGTTTAGAATAGGAAACAATGATGGTACGCGTCTAACCAGTTCCAGGACTGAAGACCTAATGATGATGATGATCTAAAGGTTCACTTGTGTTTTTTTGTCTTTAACTTTTGTTACCTTGATTTTATATCTAATATACATTTTGTATAATAAGTATACAGCTAATAATAATAATAAAATAATCAATAAAATTGTCCAAGCACTAATATTGTCATTTGCAGTTTTGGTACTTTTAATTCGTTCAAATGTTTTTTTTTGTAATTGTCCATTAACTTTACTGCGTGGTTGAGATCGTCAAGATCTAGATGTTCTAGTTGCAGCGGCTTCTGGATAATACCGCTGTCTTTGTTTTGGATTTTGAATTGTAGTTCGGGTAGGTTTGCAAATTTTTTCGTCACTGTTGGACTTCAATATACTCGAATAATTTCACTTTTTAATTTTAAATAACAATCTTCCTTGATGGTGATCACTTTGCTTCCAATTAGGGTTAAACTATTTGCGTCTTTGTTGCAATTGGCGATTGCTATCACTTCTTGCGGAAATACAGCAATCCGTTTGTTGTCTGTAACTTTTTGAATTTTCATGTCTGTAATTTGCACTCGTTTTGGCACACAATTCTCATAATGATTAGAGAGTCGTAATAATTGCACTTCCAACGGCTATCTGTTTGAATAGGTGTTCTCGTTATCAATTGACATAAGTATTGGCCAGGTGCCACTTCTTTGCATTTCTCATTTGTGAATCCATACCTAAGCTCATTTAGGGAAAGGAACTTGGTCTTCGAGATAATAACTTGATATTGACTATTAACTTTCATGGAGAAAATAAATAAATGATAATAATTGTAAGGGTAAATTTCTACAATTGGAATTTCTATTAAAAATGTAATTTCATGATTCTTGACATAACTTTTTACTATGGCTATCTTTTCAAATACAAGTATATTAGATTCTGTTACTTTAAAAGGTAATTTACTATGAGTTATAAATGATTTGATTTCTAATAATTCCTTCAATGAATCAAGCGATTCGATGATACTAGCATGTAAAGTATTTAATTTACCAAATTTTGCACCATTTTCTAATGTAGCTAAAATTTGTTAAATTACATTGAGGGTTGCTATCATTTGATTGGATATCGTGTTAAAACTTATTAAATTTCTCATTCCTAATATTGTGGTTTGCATGCTACTCTCAAGAGTTAATATTTTACTTGTTATACTGTCCTAGTTCTTTACTAATCTTTGGAGTTGATGGAGTTAAGGAAATTTGATTTCTAACAACAGTCTTTATGTCATTCTGGTTGTCAATCAATAATTGTATTGCACTGTCGTATCGTTCTGCATCTAGGTTGTCTAAATTACCTCTGATAGCTTTAATAATATTACCTAATCCATTAATAAGTCCTCCTTTTTGTCGTGTGGTTTGATTTGTTGGTATTAGTCGATTGAATTTGTCGTCTGTGTTCTTTAGGATATTTTCCATTATACTTTTGTAATTAAGCATTTCTATTAAATAATCGTTTCCAAATCTGGCTGTTCTTATTGATTCTTTCAGTCTGTCGCAATTGTCTTTAATTATATAAAATTCTTGTTTTAATTCGGTTATATCAAATTTCTGTGCAAAAGTCCAATGGTCTACTGTGTTTTGCATAATTCCCAATTTTACTGGTACTATACCGGGATTGCTTTTTTATGTCTTTTACTACTACTTCGCTGACGTCCGTTCTACCTGAGTGGAGATTGACGGCAAGGGTGATGGCTGTCCATCTGAAATTACAGGGTGTTTTAAATTCTTTAAATGGATATACCTTATGGTTTTTCCGTTGTCTACTATTGGTACATTTTTGTCTGAAATATTTTTGATTTTAAATGGGCCTATATGCTTGAGGGGCCGTGTTTGAGTCATTTACTTTTAAAATTTCTTTCATAAACGATCTGTCCTACTGCGAATTTGTTTATATTGGTGTTTTCATTGTGGTTTTTTGTAATACGTTCCTTATCGCTGCCTAAGTTATTTTTGACGTTATTATAAGTGATTTTTAATTTTTCTTTATGATCTTTGGCGTATTGTTGATATACTTCTTTATTATAGTGTACATCATAAGGGTTGCGAAAGTCTGAATGTCCTAATTTTAATTCGAGTTGGTTGAAGAATTTATTGTATTATTATAAGCAATTAAGGCATATGACATTAAATTGGTAATGGGTTCTTTCTTGTATGTTAATCTTAAAAGTTTGATTTGTTTTAATAATGTTAAATCTATTCGTTCAATTAATCCGTTTGATTTCGAATGATTTTCTGTAATAAAATGGATATTCATTTTATGAAGTTCCAGGATATTCTGTATAGTCTCGTTTCTAAATTCACTTCCATTATCTAAAGTTATTGATTCGGGTGTATTGTAAAATGTAAAGTACTGTAAAATCCTTGAGTTACATCAATACTGTTTTCTGAAGTGATGGGTATCGCTTGTCCTATTTTTGTGAATGCGTCTACAATTGATAAAAAGTTCTGAGCTTCTACTACCAAAGTGTCTGCATGTAATTCTTGAAAAGGTTTGTTGGGTGTTTTAGTTAACATTAAGGGTATTTGCTGGTGATCTGTTGTATTTTGCTTTGTCATATAGTTCGCATTGATTAATAAAATCTGTAGTTTATTCTTTCATATCTGTAAAATAATATCTCCTTATGAGTTGTTTTAGAGTTTCTTTTATTCCGTGATGATTTGTTTTACCTTCGTATTGGTTACGAATTACGTCGTTTACTTCATCTGGGTCATCTAAAGGTATTAGTTTTCGTGAGCATCTGATAATCTCTCGTCCTGAGTTATTAAATAGTCGAATATATAATTCTGAAAATCTTTGGTACAAATGTTCTGTTGTGAAATAAAAGTAAAAACGTTTTTACTCTGTGGTATATGCTTTTAAAATTTAAATTATTTGATCTGGGCTGTCATCTTTCGTTATTTGAATGTGATATATTCTCTTATTGTTTGTTTTTGTATATTTTACCGGGTCAGGGTTGGTTAAGACTTCGGTAATTATAAATTGTTTAGAAATTTAATTGCAGTTTTGGGTTCGTCGTTTTGAGTTGAATGTATAGTATCTATTTTTTCTGGGTCTTCTCTCATCTCAGTTTCGTCTACGTTACCTGCAACTGACTATGTCTCTATGACGTTGAGTTGTATTCGGCTCAATGCGTCCGCATTATTGTTATGCACTCCCATCTTATATATAATCTCGTAGTCATGCTTCTCCAATCTAATCCTCAATCTCTGTAATTTTGAATTAGGTTCTTTTAATTTACATAACCATACTAATAGTCTATGGTCTCCGTATATATCAAATTTTCTTCCATGAACAATGGCCTAAAATATATTGTTGCCCAAATTATGGCTAATAGTTCCTGTTCAATTGTGCGATATTTTTGTTCTGTCTCAATTTAATGTTCGTTATGCGTAACTAATTGGTTTATCGCTACCTATTTTGCCTTGACTCAATACTGCGCCTAAAGCATCATTGGATGCGTCCGTTGTTAATATAAAGGGTTTTGAAAAGTCAGGATACCCATCAAAGGGTAATTTGTAAGAATACACTTAATTTTCTCTACTGCTTTAATAAATTCCGGTGTGTGTTCGATTTTATTACTTTTCTTTAAACAATTTGTTAATAATTTAGTTATTTGTGCATAGCCTTTAATGAATTTCCTATAATATCCACTGAGTCCTAAAAATCCTTTTATTTCTTTGTTCGTTTTTGGCAATGGGTAGTTTAATACAGCATTTGTTTTATCTGGGCTTGGCATAACATCTTGTAGCGTTATTGTGTGTCCTAAGAATGCTACTTCTTATTGCAGGAATTCGCTCTTATCTAGTTGTACTTTCAAGTGCGCTTTTCCTAAACGCACAAAAACTTCTCTTAATTTCTCTCTTTGTGCTCGTTGAGTGACGTTTACTATACAATCATGTCGTTAAGATACACAAGACATTTCTCGTTGTGTGTTGCTCTCAAAATATTATACGTAATCCCCTGAAACGTGGCGGGTGCGTTCTTTAAACCAAATGGCATGCGGTTGTATTCAAAGTGTCCTTTGGGTGTACTAAAAGCTGTTTTTGTCATGTCTTTCTCGTTCATTTCCACTAGGTGGTATCCTGAGGCGGGGTCTAATGTCGAAAAATATTGACGTTTTCGTAGCTTGTCCAATATTTCTGTGATATTTGGTAGTGGGTACTTATCGTCTACAGTCTTCTCGTTAAGTTTTCTGTAATCGATAATCATTCAGTATTTGCGTTTGCCTGAGGCATCTAATATCTTTGGTAAAATTAGTACGGGGCTGCTCCATGATGAATTTGAGTGTTGAATGATATCTTGATTTAATAAGTCTGCTACCTGTCTCTTTGCTTCTTCTTGACTTGCTTGAGGTAGTCTATATGCTTTGGTAAAAATCGGTTTCTCATCTGTTAGTTGGATACTATGTTTGACTGTGTTGGTGAAAGTTAAAGGTATTCTTTCACAATAGAATATATTTCTGTATTCAAAACATAATTCTTTTATTGCTCTGTCTTCTTCGGTATTGATTTTATCTTTAAAACGAATGTTAATTAGATTTTCTTTTAACATTTTATAGTGATCTGTGGGATTAGAATTATTTTCAGAGTCCTCGTCGATTTCCATATTACTAAAATTAATATCCTTTCACTTCTATTGTGTTACAATATTCACACGCCATTTTGTAACATATACCGACCACGTTTTACAGGGTGATGCAATCACTATCTGAGTCAAATCTACATGCACAATTTACTTAAAATCAGATTACTCACGTGATGCGTAACCCGGAACTTAACCTCAGGATCCAGCGGTGACTTGTGAGTTACGCCATGTTGATCACCAAATTACGATCCGTCCGTCACGTAACTTTTATTACTCTCGTAGGGGGTCGGATGGTACCTGGTACAACAAAGGTAAGGTACAGGGAACCTACATACCCATTTTTAAAGAAAAAACACACACCACCCAGATAGTTGTTGCTTGATTTAGGTCTCGTGGCCTAATCCCCGCTTTCGACACTCTCGCCCATGCGCATTCTTTCTGTGCAGACGCGACTGTCAGCGACGACGGAAGTTAACGTTATTAATTTAAAAATACGCGGCAATTGATTTACAAATTGTATCTAAAGCTAAAAATGCTACATAGCCCGTTTGGTATGTAACAATTGGTGTCGTTAAAGATGCTTCTATGGGGTAGTCGTTTGAGTTCAAAAGGTTTGTGTGGCAACGCAACTGGTGAAAGTAGCGAAAGTGGTAGTTCATATAGGGCGAGAACTTGATGCATGAGTGATCATGAATAGAGAGGACTGTGTAGCGGATAAGTGAACGTTACGATACTGCCTTTGTTTGTTTTCCAAATGAGAGAAAGGCAGTAGCCATCGTACTTGTTTAAATTGTTAAAACTTTAAGTGATTTCTACGGATTCTCTAATTTTTCTAATGTAAAAAATAAAATTCTGGCAATTAGTTTCGTCTTGTTTCATGTAGGTGTTCGGCCACCGCTGGGCGATTGTACTGGCTAGTTCTTAGGCATTGCCTATGCTCGTTTAGTCTAGTCTGCACTGACCGTCCTGTTTCTCCTATGTATAATAAACCGCAGCTGCAAGGTATACTATATGCATCTGGGGCTTTAAGACTGTTTTCGAGATCTTTTGGAATTGGTAATATTTGTGAAATTTTATTAGCGGGCTTATAGATTGTTTTGATGTTGTGTTTACGTAGAATTTTGCAAATTCGGTCTGTTACTCTAAGTATATATGGAAGGATTGCTAAAGATCGTGCGGCGGAAATACAGCGTGGTTTGGAGGTTCGTGTTGGATGCAGATGCCAGCTTATTACTCTGCCAATCTCTGAGTTGCGATAGCCGTCTTTTAAAAGACTAGTTTTCAGATGGGTCAGTTCATTAGATACATGTTCTGGTTGTCAAATTTTAATTACACGGTGAACTAGAGAGAGTTGATTACCAATGATTTTTGAGATGGATGATGATGTGACAACGCATGTACGTATCTGTCTGTGTGTGTGGGTTTTCGATATACGGAATGACTTAGTCGTCAGTTGGGTTGACTTCATCAGAATGTCAAGGAATAGCATGCGATGCACACCGAACAACACATCTACATGAAGAATACTGAAGGAATACCTGAAGCATTTGTTTCATATTCAAGATGTGCAATCGTTAATTCCAGCTGATTATCCTAACAGACTTCAATTTGCCGAATGGTACTTGAATAAAGTTAACGACAATCCAAGATATCCTAGTGTTGACTATATCACCGCACCCGAGCTGAACACAGAACAAACTAAAGAATTGCAGTTGACTATATCAAAGTACACGAGCTGAAAACAGAACAAACTAAGAATCGCAAGAATTTCCAACTCATTTTTTGTAGTACCCAAATATCAGCACGCTCATTGGTCAAACTAAATTTGGAAATTCTCTTACACTTGAAAATCGAAATACACAATGTCATTGGTTAAAGACTTCATTAACGTTTTTCAACACAAGAAGCATAGGAAATGGAAGTGTATAAATATAATCACAAATTCTTCGAAACACATTCGTTAGTGCTCACCATAACCTAAGGAATCACCTTGCAGGACTCCCCATAGCTTGCAAAACCTTCAGCGAGCAGCGCTCTCCATAGCCTGCTAATACTTCAGCGCACAGTGCTCCCAATAGTCTGCGTGTTCTCTGACGGTGACGCTGTCCGCCGCCGTACCTAGGGCACGTCATTATAATTCATCAATCAATAGTTAACAAACTCAGCTTCATAGATCACCAACAAGTCGTTATTGTGATTGCGTCTGTCAAGTCTACCACCGGGACGACACCCCGTAGAGTTCCACGGCGACGCACTCGACGAGGTCTAAGCCACTACTACAACGACGCTTTCCGAAAAGTATCGAAGATCACTGAAGACGTCTGGGCCTCTTTAATCTGTAAATATTTTTAACCATTGCTGTTCAAGTTCTTACTGGGCCTCACAAATAAATTCCGAAGCCTTCCGAAAAGTTCCGAAAATAACCGGAGACTTCTGAATCCTCTATACTGGTATATATTGTCAATTAGTAATTTTTAATTTTATATCATAATTTTTTGTAACTTAACCTTGTTCCACAAGTAAAACACGAAGCCTTCGGAAGAGTTCTGAAGACCGCCGAAGACGTCTGGACCTCTTCAAACTGTAAATATTGTCTAACTACCGTTATTCAAGTTGCTACACGGCCTCACAAGCAAATTCCGAAGCCTTTCAAAGAGTTCCGAAGACTATCGAAGACTTTTACACCCCGTTAAACTGTATATACATTCATTCAATAAGTGTTTAAGTTTATTTTGTTTCCACAAGCAACCACGAAGCCTTCCGAATAGTTCCGAAGATTACCGAAGACTTCCGAACTGCTTCAAACTGTTACAAATCATTCAATTTTAACTATTTCACTTTTATTTCTATGAATTTATAAAACTTATAATTATTTTTGCTTATACTTATTAAACAAATAATCAGGCCAGGCCTACATGCTTTCAGACGCCGCTCACACGAACGATAACACAAGGAGTGTATTATGGATAGATAAGACATGTTTTATTAGAGTTGACTAATTTAATACACACAATAAGCACATCTGGAGCGAAGAAAATCCACATGCCGTTCACAGGTTACATCATCAATGCAAGTTTCTGTAAATATTTGGCGGGGATTGTTGACAATTATGTAGTAGGACCGTATTTTCTGCCTCCACGGTTAGATGGCCATGTGTATAGGATTTTTCTGGAATATACTCCACCAGAATTGCTTGAAAATGTCCCACTTGACGTTCGAAGAAATATTGTTTTCCAGCACGACGGTGCACCAGCACACTTAGCTGAAATTACCTAAATGCATAATTTCCAAATGGATAGATTAGAAGAGACGGGCCGATTTCTTGACTGCGCGTTTACCATTGGTTTATGAGACACCTGTTAATACAGGAGATGAATTAGTGGCTTGAATTATTCTAACTTTTGATGATGTTCGTGAACGTTTGCAGCTATTTTGAAGAACTTGGCAGTCGTTGCACGTCGTTATAACTTGTGTATCAAAAATGGTGACCGTAACTTGGTCAGTTTTTATAAAGTTTGTTAGGTCCATTTTCGGCAAGAATTGGTTATTTTATTTAGAATAATTTTCAACTCAAATCCTTTGCTAATTAATTATCCGTTTTTCTAAATTTCATGTCTACGGTTAAATAAAATCGTCGATTCATAATTAAAAAGAAATACGCTGGCTAATAATTTTCAACTAAAATCCACTTTGCTTCTAAAACGAAACTTTATTCGATAAATTAAATATCATGTATATTTTACTTGGTAAATACTTCCGCTAATTAAGAATAAATTCTACTTCCCAGAATTGCCTAACGTAAAGTCTACGCTATACTCAGTCGATAACGTGTTCCAAGTATCCGATAATTGCTTCTTATGTGTTTTCTGTCGGACGAATTCGTCGAATTAAAGCTGCGTATTATCCCAATATAAACTCTGTTTCCCAGGTTAATTCGGAATAGATATATTACTTTGAACTCTTGCCACTGGCTGAGCGAAATTGATTTGATTTGGTTTCCAATCTACACAACGGAAATACGTGTAGGAATGTTTGGTTGTTTCTGTTTTTCGTTATGAAAATTTCGCGCACCCAATACGGCGTGCTTCTTCCGATGGCTTCTTTAGACAGAGCGAAATTACGGCGCCAAACGGAATCGCCTAGTTGATAAGAGACAGGGCGACGGCGGAGATTATAGCGGCTGTGAATTTTTCGATAACCGGCAGAAACTTTTTTGAGAATGTGGGAACGGATACTCTTAAAGTGGTCAGGATCTGGGAAAAAATGTTCTGGATCAGGAATGTACATGTCATTTATTTCGGACAACTGTCCAAAATAATCGCCGGAAAGATTATGATCACGACCAAATAGAGCGAAGAGTGCAGCCTATGATCTCGTGTTTGGAGGTGCGGATTGTACAAGAAATTTTTGGAGGTTCACATCCTAATGACGTTGGTCGTCGCGTACATAAGAAGCAATCATGGTTTTTAGGACACGGTTAACACGTTCAGCAGGATTAGCTTGGGGATGGTAGCGAGAGGTGAAAAGGATTTTGGCGTGATAACGGGCACACAAGGAAGCAAGCTGATGGCTACGGAATTGGACACCCTTATCTGTGATAAGGTATTGCGGGACACCAAAAATAAGGAAAGCTTTATCTTCGAGGTCTTTGGTGACGGATTGTGCAGTGGCTGTATGTAAAGGAAAGAAAAGAGAAAACTTAGTAAAATAATCAACCACCACAAGAATATAAGGGTGACCACGAGTGGAGCGAGCGAGAGGACCTACTATGTCGCAGGAAAGGACTTGCCAGGGATAGGATGGTTTGGTCCTAGGAGCGAATAAACCAGGAAGGGATAACTGATCAACTATTGTGAGCAGCACAAGTCGCACAACGTTGGATGTAATGAGCGACGTCAGCTCTGAGACAGGACCAGTAATATTTTTGAAGGAGACGAGCAGAAGTTTTGGTCACGCCACAATACCCGGAAGTAGGAGGATCGTGATGGAAGAGTATCAGATTTTTACGCTGTTCAGAAGATACGACGATTTTCCAATCGTCCTGAGAATCGGCAGCGACAGAAGTTTTGTGACGACGGAAAAACACATTGTCCACCACGGACCAGGAAGGAAAACGTGTAACGGCGTTAGAAATTTTTCGGAGCATGGTGTTGTACCAGGGATCCGTAGTAGGAAGGGAGACTTCGAGAGAGGTGACTGTGAAAATAGAAATTGGTTCAAAGACCGGAACAGAACGAAAAAGGGCATCAGGAACAACATGATCTTTGCCCTTACGGTGAATAATGGCAGTCATATTGCTGGAGGCGGAGGAACCAACGGGCTAAGCGACCGGAAGGACTTTGGAGTTTATTGAACTAAAGGAGGGAGTGGTGATCAGTGATAACGGAAAAATAGGAACCCTCGACGTAAGGACGAAACTTCTCAATCCCCCACATCACCGCCAGACACTCCTTAGTAACTGAGTAGTTGCGCTCAGGCTTGGTGAGTGACCGATTGATATAGCTTACGATCTTCTCGTCGTCGGGATGGGGTTGGCTAAAGAAGGTGCCTAAACCGAAGTGAAAGGCGTCAGTTTGGATCGTGAAAGGTAAGGTAATGTCAGGATAGGAAAGGATGGTAGCAGAAATTAGATGTTGCTTAAGGGAAAGGTAGGCAGATTGACAATCGGGGGTTCAAGAGGAAAGGGTATTTTTGCGGGTCAGGTTAGGAAGCGGAGCTGTGAGAGTGGCAAAATTCAGGATGAAACGACGATACCAACTGCCGGTCAGTTGACGGACTGCGGTACCAGTGGAGGGAGGAGGGATCTTAAGGATTGCAGAAAATTTATTGGGGTCAACAAGGAGACCATCCCGGTTAACGATGTAACCAAGATATCGGAGCTCAGGAAGGTGGAAATGACCGATAGGAATTGTCTCTCTTCTTAACTGGGACAACGGGGCTAGACCATGGGCTGGTAGAAGGTTTGACGACCCCTAAGCGGAACATTTCATCGAGTTCCGAATGGGCAACCTCAAGGAGGGGAGGGGAAGAGAATAATAACGTTGTTTGATGAGCTCCGCTAACGTGCGGATGTGGTGTTGTACTAAGTACAGCCTAGACCAGAAGCTTGTTTGGAAAAGGAAGAAGTGATTAAGGAATCGAGTCGGAGTTGTTGTTCGGGATCGGGGTCGGAAATAATGTGGGTAGGAGTGGAAGTAGTGATGGCCAAGGAGGAAGGAGGAGCAAAAGTCGATTGAACATCCAGAAGACCAGGTACACACTGCATAGACTGCCAGAAATCAGTGCCGAGTATAAGTTGGTGGGAGACATCGGGAATAACCAGTATATCAACCAGGACCACCAATGATCGTATGAGTGTCTCCTGAATCTAACAGCTCAATAAAGGGAATTCCAAAGATTTGGACAGTTAAATACGGGCGTTGATCGCCTCGGACACTAGTGCACAGACAGTTTAGCACCGAACGAGGTTGGTCCTCGAGACCAGAAAAAGGGATATCCGAGTACAGAGAAAGAATAGAGTCTTCGCCTCGGCCTAAGGACCCTATCGACGGTTTACCGACGCCATACATGTTGGGCAGTTAGGTCGGGTAATCCCCTTTTTATCACAACCATAATAATGTCGGACTTGCGGACTAGGGCAACGAACAGAAATATGTCCAGGGTGGTCACAATTGAATTAGGTGGTCTGACGAATAGGAGCAACGGAAGGGATACGAGCAGACGATACGGCCACAGGAATGTTACGTCAAATCGGAGGTGTAGGTTGGGCCTTGATAGGTCGGTCAGGATGACTGAGTGTATGTGTGGGGAGCAAAGCGGGTGTTAGATTCGAAGTGTATGAAGTGTTACAGATCCTTTATCCTACAGCGTATTTAAAGGACAACTTAATCATGTTGCTTCAAAGACCGAAGTTGGAAAGAAATATTGTTTATTCTTCCAGAGTTGAGTATTTGTGTTGAGATTGTAAGATTCCTTTAACTGGTATTTATTTATGTATATTTAAACACTGCTTTGTATTGTTAAAAGCACTATAATGAATATTTACTCACATTTCTTATTTTAGTTGATGTTAACCATCTACATGCATTTGGCCACTTGTTTGTTAATTATTTTACGTTTAGTTTACTTGTACTTGGAGCAGATAGTTAGAACGTGTTTCGAATAGATGTTTTGGTATACCTCAGTCTTATCAATCCGCAATAGTGTAACATAGTGAAAGGCCGATGAACCTGTTCTGACTAAATGTCCACAGCGCTCTCAACTTTGGACGGATAACCGTAAGTATGTATAGCTAGTCTGGGATTGAGGTAAGTGCATTGAGTTGCCCTTGAAATATCTGTTCCTGTGTTATTTCCCTGCCATGCTGTGAAGCAGCCCCTTTAAGTAAATTTAGTATAACACAATTCCCCGTTATAAAGAAAGTTTATTATAGGTAATTTGCTCTGTAAATTATAACATAATCCCCGTAGTAAATTTGAAAGCGTAACCCCGTTATATTCCTTGCAATTGAAGTGTGGGATACACGATGTCCTGCACTAACGAAGCACTTCACCCTTGATTGTGAGGGTGTTGATGGAATTTCTTACACTTTACACTAATCACACCTACGTATTTTACTGGTGTTAGCAGCAGACATTATCATGCTGATGGAACTATGTAGCATTGATAAATTTCTTGTTAATTCTATTTCCTGAGACAATAATTTCGAAATATTTTGTAACACAAATAAAAAAAAAATGGAAAAAAAAAATTAAAATCACGGGCTTTCAAGGCACGATGTAATGCATTAAACTAACAGTAACGTGAGGTGTTTTATTTGCTACCTATGGTAACAAAGAAAAATCTAATGCTTTTGAATAACGAAATTTGCCCAAAGTTGAAATATAAAAAGATAAATCAACAAAAAAACACAATTAGTAAAGCAACGCGTATCACTAAGACAATGTTCCGTAAAACACACGTCAAGTTCTACAATTATTTCCAACAGAAAATCAACAAAAAAACAATTAGTAAAGCTACGCGTATCACTAAAACCGTCAGTCAATGACCTTAAAACACACGTGCGTCGACCAAACACGTTCGCCTATAAAACATACTATTTCAATCGGAATTAATATACAACTTTTACTTCACAAAAAAAACAACTAAAATCGTGTCGTGTTTGTTCATGAACACTTCGAAAATTTATCCCGCATTCATTCTCACTATTTTCAAAGCAGAAAAGCAAACAGTATTTTTAACGTAATTAATATATATAGGAACGAAGAACAAACTACAACTACTCGTCTGTTTATCTCAATCGTTCCTATTCCAACCGCGTATCGACTATCTATCTCGACTTCGTTCATAACATCAGGAACATCATTTATATCAGTGGTCAGACAAGAACAATGCAATCCACTCACCACAATACGACGCATTCACCCAAGGATGTGCTTCAATCTCGATCACCTAACCACACTATCGAATTGTAGAGAGTGAAAGTCGATAATCGCGTAATATAATATAAAGGGATTATTCGCAAACGAGTTAACAAATATAAAACATAGAGATAGTAGTTGCAGAAATGTGTTTACGAATTTGGTAAAGCGTAAAATGTTAAACTACATAGAAATGAACGTTACAATTAATAAGAAATATTTGTTTAAGTGTCCTCAAGAGTTGTTCTTTGACACCGTGTGTTTAGGCTTATTTACCCTATTTACACGTTTTACCTTAAGCTTATAGATATTAATTAATGTCGCTTATCCTTTAACCTAACAGTACTTAACCCCTTCCTATTATCCGGTTCTATCCACTACCTACCTACAAGAAAAGGGACTAAATGGTGAGAAAGGACAGAAATTTCAGTGCTTCGAAAGTTGTAGCAAGCGTCACATGTACGCAATATGTTGTCGTGGTTATTTTGCAGTAATTAGTGCCGTACAATCGGTTCGTGTGCTAATTAACATTACTACAGTCCGCAATCAATTAATAGTTTCGTTACATTGATCGAGCAGCGTTGAATCAAGATCGCAGTCATTAAAGGTAGGTGAATTCCATATCATTGGTTCATCCCTTTATCCCTACATTTTGGTTCCTTTCGACCGCATTAATTAATACTTGCATATAAAAATTGGTTATCTAATCAAACAATTAGAGTAATCAGGGCAGTTTTACACATTAATAGTAATTGCACTTAGGCTTATTTCATAATATTTGTGCATGCCGTTGCATTTTAAAAGTTACTTCTTAAAATTTAAGTGCATTAAAAAGCAGTTAATTTAAATTAAGCGTATACAAATAGGAAAAACATCATTGCGATACCCTGTTCTAAGAACTTGCATTGTATACCTGAAGCTGCACTAATCTATTTTGGTGAGAGCTTAAAGAACCGTTATTCCTCGAGGTATCTTAAGGGTTGTGGTCAACACAAGTCTCATTTAACGTTAAATTAAAGTGTCACTCAGGATTAGCTACATAATTGCTAGTTTCTGAAAAGTGGTAGAGTGGTTACATGTTCATCATTAGTTTGGGTTTACATCTTTAAGATTTGTTATTTTTGTGACAAGGGTACTCGTGTTTAGGGAATAGCTATTTTGTTCGAAATGACTCAGATGCTTATGGACCGTCTTATAGTAGATGGAAAAGGGTGTTTGGATAGAATAGAAAATTTGTTTGAAAGTATTTCAAAGTTGGAATATAATCTTGAAAACCAAGCAATCGCTTCGATGATGGTACAGTCAGCTGTAGAGATAAAGGAAGAATTTGATGCATCCTACAAAGGTGTGTGTTAGAAGAGGATGATTCGGACAGTTTGAGTCAAATTACAGCAATCAGAATTGAATTGGATAAAACTTTAATATCAATTAAAGTTATTGGGGCAAAATTTGTTAGTTTGGTTGAAAGTAAGCAGGAAGCGAAACCGTTTTCTACAAGTAGATCGTCGTATGATACCGCTGGTATAGGTATCACCAGTAATTTAAAACTTCCAAAGGTCGCAATTGGGAGCTTTTCTGGACGCATAGAGCATTGGGAATCGTTTCATAGTTTGTATAAAAATCTCATTCATTTAAATACACAGTTATTACCAATCGAAAAGTTTTTATTTCTTACTGAAGCGTTGGATGTAGGTTCCAGAAATTTAATTCGTCATCTACCAATAAATAATGACAATTATGAAATTGCATACTTCGTTATAGTACAACGCTACGACTCACGTCGTTTGATTGTCAATACATATTGGTCAGCTCTTGAAAATTGTCCTAAGGTGAAAGCAAAATCACATACAGAACTTAGGGATTTGTTGAATTGTTTTACAGAGAATTTGTCAGGTTTACGTCAAATAAAAATTGATTTACTTAATTTAATATTGTTTAATTTGTTGAGCAAAAAGGTTGATGCTGACCTCTTAAAGGCATTTGAGGTTGAAAATAATGAAGAAATACCTACATACGAGCAATTGAAATCATTTCTTGAAAAACAGTGTAAAGCTTTGGAAATTAGTAGTATGATTTCGTCCGAACCATCGAAGTCAAGTTCAAAACACACATTGAATACAAACATTAAGGAAAAGCGTTTTTTTTTTAATCCGAAGTCATATGTTAAAACCTCATTACTTACAACTTCAAACGCGGTAAAATGTTTGGTTTGCAATGGTAATCATCAGATTTATCGTTGTCAAATTTTTTTGGATAAGGTTCCTCAAGAAAGGTATAATACTGCAAAGGAAAAAAATTTGTGTATCAATTGTCTTCAAGATACACATAAAATTGCAACATGCCCTTCAAAATCGGTATGTAAAAAATGTCACAAAAAGGGTTACAATACCCTCCTTCATTTTGAAAATTCTGCTGCTGTTGTTGAAACAAAACCTGCTGCTGCAGATGTTTCAAATGCTGCCTCTACTTCAAATTGTAGTACATTGTTCTCGTCGAAATTGTCAAGTGCTTCTACATTGTTATCAACAGTTCAAGTTTCTATTCGCAATGAATTTGGACAAGCGCAAATCGTAAGAGCATTATTGGATTAAATGGAATCTTTTAAACGGAAAAATGCCGTCAACGGCTTGGATTAAATAAATCAAAGGTTGCATTAAAGGTAGAAGGGTTGGGGTTAGCGTCATCTCATATTACCGGAAAGGTAGTTTGTAAAATTAAACCCGTTGGACACACAATGCCAGAATATTCAGTTCAAGCATTTGTATTGCCAGAAATTTGTGGCAAGTTACCAACGGCTCCAATCTCTTCGAAAAATTGGATACATATAAAAGGTTTAGACTTAGCCGATCCCTCTTTTGATAAACCAGGTAATATAGACTTGTTGTTGGGAGCAGATAGTTTTGCCCGCACTTTGGGTAATGAAACGCGTTCGGGTTCACCTGATGAACCAGTTGCAATTCGCACTTCATTTGGTTGGTTACTGACAGGCAAATTTGTGTCTCCAGTGACAAGTGGCACGTCATTGTGTGCATTCGTAGAACCCTTAGAGTCTAGTATCACTAGATTCTGGGAACTGGAAAACATTCCAGACATTCCAACACACAAGTTATCCCCACAAGAGGAAATTTGTGAAAAACACTTTCGTAGCAATTATTCGAGAGACAAAACAGGTCGTTTCGTTGTATCGTTGCCGTTTAGTGGTCCTGAACCGTTGTTTGTTGGGTCTCGGGATGTCGCACTTAATCGGTTTTATTATTAGAACGTCGCTTGGAAAAGAATCAGGAATTATACACTTTGTATAAACAATTTATGCAAGACTATTCCGACAGTGGGCATATGACACCAGTAAATGCTTCAATTAGTAGCAATATTCCATCTCCGGAATATTATATTCCGCACCATGCGGTTATGAAACCGGAAAGCACTACTACACAAATTCGAGTGGTGTTTGACGCATCCGCGGTTTGTCCCAGTGGTGGTTCATTGAATGAACATTTGATGCCAGGACCTCCGCTTCAGAAAGATATTTTTGCTTTGTTGTTGGATTTTCGTTTATATCCCATTGTATTAACTGCCGATATTAAACAGATGTACAGGCAGATTTTTGTTGCTCCGAATCATCGGGCTTATCAAAAAATACTTTGGAGACCAACGTCATCAGAGTCAATAGTCGAGTATCAATTGAATACTGTTACCTACGGAGTTACTTCATCACCGTTCTTGGCAATGCGTGTTATTAAGGAGCTTGCGAATGCTGAAGCACCTAAATATCCAAACGCTGCCAAAGTTTTGTTGTCGGATGTTTATGTCGATGATTTGATTACCGGGTGCAGTTCACCTGATGAAGCTAAACGTCTAGTTTCTGAATTAAATCAGATTTGTGAAGCTGGAGGTTCTACATTGAGAAAATGGAATAGTAACCTTGCTAGTATCATTGATGATTTACCAGAATCTTATCGTTATCAACAAGCTGTTTCCTTCGAGGAATCTAACAATGTTACCCAAAAGGTATTAGGTTTGCGTTGGCAACCGTCGCTTGATCAATTCTTCTATGATACAAATATCATAGACAGACCATGTACTAAAAGAAATATGTTGTCCGAAGTAGCAAGGATCTTTGATCCGTTAGGGCTATTAGCGCCTTTAGTATTTTTGGCAAAGCATTTAATACAATCGTTATGGATTTTAGGATTTGAATGGGATGAAAGTCCCCCGTTGACCATAAGTTCAAAGTGGAAAATTTATTTGCAACAAATGTCGCAATTATCAGACCTTAAAATTCCTCGGTGGATTATTTCTGATGATGTTCAAGATCTACAGCTGCATGCGTTCTGTGACGCTTCTGAGGCAGGGTATGCTACTGTGATTTACTTTCGTACTGTTGACATACAGGGTGAAATAAAGGTTGCCTTAGTATGTGCAAACTCTAGACTTGCGCCCACAAAGCGCATATCGTTGCCAAGACTCGAATTGTGCGGTGCTGTGTTATTGTCTGATGTAGTGGCATTTGTCCAAAATACATATAAAACTCGTCCGTCGTTAGATCGTATAGTTGCTTGGTCCGATTCTACAGTCGCTCTGTGTTGGATTCGATCGTCATCTTATAACTGGAAAACTTTTATAAGTAATCGGATTTCGCATATTCAGGATCGCGTTCCTCCTGCATCTTGGAACCATGTTCGGTCACATGATAACCCCGCAGACTGCGCCTGTAGAAGGGATGTTAGCATCAGATTTAGTCAATCATCAGTTATGGTGGACAGGCCCTCCATGGTTGTCACTTCCAGAAGAAAATTGGCCGGTTACCCACATGCCAAAGTTAATCGATACGTCTCCAATAGATGTGGAGAAACGTACATTGGTATTAAATGTTGTTGTGACAGATAATTTTTAGATTCATTACTAGAGATTTTCAAATCTACAAAAATATGTAGAATTGTTTCATATGTTTACCAGTTTGTTCGTAAGTTACAATTTTCTAGACAGGCAGTTGGTGAGAATTTGGATAACGTGTCTGTGTCTCAGCAACACGCTATGGAATTATTGATTAAGAGAATTCAGCAAGAATCATTTGGTCAGGATATAGAAAATATTAAACGGGGTAAGGTAATTAGTAAACATCTTCGACCTCTTACCCTTTTATCGACTCGCGTGGTTTGTTGAGGGTGGGCGGTCGGCTCAGAAACTCGGAATTACCATATGAAACAAAATTTCCATTGGTACTTCCTCGCACTCACAGATTAACAGAATTAATCATCTTGGACTGCCATAAAACATACTTACACCCTGGTCTTAAAGCCACACAATTTTTACTAACCCAAAATTATTGGATTTTGTCAGCAAAAAGAGTCATACGTCAGTGTTTAAAATCTTGTATTCGATGTTTTAGAGTGAAACCAATTGCCTATTGTCCTCCGATGGGTGATTTGTCTGCATCAAGGTTTACCTCTGTAAAGGCCTTCCTACACACGGGAGTTGATTTTGGAGGTCCTTTCTGTATTCTCATGAGCCGTAATCGAGGTGTAAGGTCACTAAAGGCTTACATTTGTTTATTTGTTTGCTTCAGCACAAAGGCTCTTCATTTAGAGCTTGTGTCAAGTTTGTCGGCGGATGCTTTTATAGCCGCGTTACGACGCTTTATAGCCCGCCGGGGTAAATGCCTGAAACTCTATTCCGATTGCGGTACTAATTTTGTTGGAGCATCGAACGAAATCTCGCAACTGATGACTCAATCAGCGCATGGTGAAGGAATTGAATTCGTGTTCAATCCTCCCTCAGCTTCTCATTTTGGAGGGTTGTAGGAGGCTGGAATTAAGTCTGTCAAGACACATTTAAAAAGAGTGATCGGCGACCAGATATTATCATACAAGGAATTAAACACGGTTTTAATTCAGGTTGAAGCCATTATAAATTCAAGGCCTCTGTGCCCCATGAGCTCAGATCCGAATGATTTTTCATTTTTAAGTCCGTCCCATTTTTTGAATATAGAGCCTGTTTCTGTCATACCCGATCCAGTTCTCCTTGAATTGGAAATATCAAAATTAGATCGTTGGCAACTTATTCAACGCATCCAACAATCATTTTGGAAGCGTTGGCGTAATGAATATCTGCATTCTTTGCAACAGAAGGCAAAATGGTTTACCCCTACTTCTGAGGCGAAAATTGGAACGTTAGTCTTAATTCATGACAATCAAGTCGCACCTTTACATTGGAAATTAGGGCGCATAGAAAAACTGTATGTTGGTTCAGACAACATTAGCCGCGTGGCAGGTGTGAAAACAATGCAAGGTTTTCTCAAAAGACCACTTGTTAAACTATGTCCTCTTCCTTTGTAAAAATAGTTTTAGTATTTTTCGTAAGTGTATACGTATAAGTATTTGTTGCCGTTTATTTTTAAAATAAGTTGCTTCACACTTATTTTGGTGGGCGGTATGTTTAGGCTTATTTACCCTATTTACACGTTTTACCTTAAGCTTATAGATATTAATTAATGTCGCTTATCCTTTAACCTAACAGTACTTAACCCCTTCCTATAATCCGGTTCTATCCACTACCTACCTACAAGAAAAGGGACTAAATGGTGAGAAAGGACAGAAATTTCAGTGCTTCGAAAGTTGTAGCAAGCGTCACATGTACGCAATATGTTGTCGTGGTTATTTTGCAGTAATTAGTGCCGTACAATCGGTTCGTGTGCTAATTAACATTACTACAGTCCGCAATCAATTAATAGTTTCGTTACATTGATCGACCAGCGTTGAATCAAGATCGCAGTCATTAAAGGTAGGTGAATTCCATATCATTGGTTCATCCCTTTATCCCTACACCGTGTATAGAGAACATCTAATGCGGCTATCACAATTTCAGTTGTTCCTAAATTACAGAGCCTCCGTGAAGAGTTTTAAAATTGCGAATACACAAAAAATACGAAACGGTAGCAAATATTTTAGATTTTGATTAAAATTTCCTGCTGAACACGTACTCTTTTATACATTTTATTGGCATAAGGATTTATAGGAAAACGTTGTAAACCTTGTCGTTAAATTAGAAATCGAGGTTTAAAATACTTTTGTTGATTGAAGTTACTTCACGGACGGAAATTAATTTTCTCTTCAGTAAAATGTAAAATCAACGACGAGCTACAACGAAAATTTTTTCACAGCCACCCTATTTTACTTTGTCTCCATATCCAAATACTTAATCATTCGTCGAAATGACGGATTTTAATGTTACAAAGTTTTAATTCTGTTCGAGGGAGTGTAATGTCATTGGAAATATCTACATTTACATTTAAATCTATTCGCGCTGCCCCAAAGTATATATACCAACAGTGTACGTAAAAGCTTTCCAAGATGTTGGAATTAAGTTCGCTTTTTATATCTTCGCCGAGAAGAACATCAAAAGTTGATTTGAGGTGAAATCTGACGGTCCGGATAGAATTTACTCTCTAATGATAAAAGCGCGCGCTTTTTTATATTTAACCGTTCGTTTATATTTTATATTTATAGATGTTCTATTAAATTAAACATTAAAGAAAACAAAGTTGAAATGTAAGTGCTTTCGTCGCTAAAATGAAATTTAAAATATATTTTGTGTATAACAATTTTTTCATTATTAACGAAAAGATGTCATTTCGTTTTATATTTTCATCAGCCTCTCAGCTTTCCTATTGAGTCTGAGATTATAGTATTATCAGCTTGCTTCAACAAAGACTATGAATATGTACAAAGGTGATGGTATTAGCTTTATTTTAGAGTAGTCATACGGAACAAATAAAAATCAGAATTTTGCAATTCTTAGGAATGATATGCAATTATCTGTCTGGCGAATGCAGATCCAGCTCCATTGCAAAGTTGAAAAGGACATTCCTGGCAACAACACCACAAGTTATTGCTTAAACTTTATAAAATAATTTTGTAGCTTTGAGAAAATATCTTCAGAGTTGTATAGCGATACCCTATATACCCTTCACATTTTCCTAAACGTTTCAATAGCCTTTTTAGGGAGTTTCTAAAGTTTGATTATGCGTTTTTCGTTATTTATGACTTTCAAGTTGAATTAGAAATAAGCTACAAAAACGCAAACTTATATTACTTGCTTTATAACCATTTTACTACTTTTGTTTAAGGACAATGAACATATCTACGATGGTTATTTTTTCAACCTCCCATGGGCCGTAAAAAAGTGTATATAAACAAATGATTTTATTATTAAAAGTAATGTACATTTATGATTGCCTTTTGACATGATATCAACTTGCGCTCCAACAACGGTCCAAATAGCACAAAACGTTTCCGTAAGCTCAGATCGAAACCATAGTGCTAATTAAAGTCGATAACATTACACCCCTGTGATGGTCTTTTGGACGTGTTGTAGTCCATCCTAGGGCTGATGGGGTCGTTAGGATTGTCATCAGCAAAACTGCACAAAGCGAGCTGAAACGCCCTGTCACTAATATCTGAACTTTACCTTCCTTGTAAATTTTCCTTTATCTTTCTTGTATATTTTTTTATGTTTTGGTTTCTTTCGCATAAATATTTCCCGAGTTTTCTTATATTAACTAATTTTCTTCTTTCTGTCTGTCCATTCCCTTTGTAGTTATATATATATATATATATATATATATATATATATATATATATATACTGTCAAGAAGGGGGTGGGCTTATAAAATGTTTAAATAGGGCTTCGAAACGACTTTGCTAGAATGGGGTTATATTTGGTTTTGTTTGAGTATTTTCTTTCAGGTATTTTTGGTTTATAAATTAACAACAACTATTCCACGTTTATAAATTTATAAAGCTTTTGAAACTGCATTGCATTCAACAACATATACCGGCCATAGACCAGGCTAAGCTAGTTATAAGTTTGCATTGTATACGTATTTTAATTGTTATGGTTGCACGTATATGAAATTTAATTTGGAGTTAGCGTTTTCAGAACCATTTGAATGTAAAACAAATATCAAAATTGCTTGGTATACTGCACGCTTTTAAAATTTTAAGGAGTTAAGTGATACTCCCGTAAAATTGGTAAATCAATTTCAGTTTGAATATGTTTTAACAATTAAAGATTGGTTATGTAATGACAGGACGTTTACCGAATAAGACATAAATGTCTGTTGCGTACAATTTAAAAGCTGAACCATCAAAGTTTGTTAGCTATTTTCAATATTGTAAAAAGTTCAATATACATAAATCACTGGATTGCAAACCATCTAGAAAATGAATGTATCTAGAGAAAACAACTGTATTATTAATCAATTATTAATAATTATAAATTACATAGTGTGCGTAGAGATAGTTGCTATGGCAACGGAAACAAAAGAAGACGGATTTTATTTATAAGGGACTTCAAATTTATATTACTGAAAAAATAGACGTGTTTTTGTACTGTTATGAGTTTTATTACATTTAAAAAGTTACGAGAAAGTTTTGAAAGTCAAGTTGTACCTGGAGATAGCAAATAGGAGCAGTTTTACGGCGAATAAAAGTTAATTAAAAGAGGGAGTGCTGGTCTGTACCGTTATTGTTTGAAGACGAAAGCATAGTGGAATTGGAGTTATCTGAGTATTTGTATAACATAAAATTTGTAGAAATATTCGTAGTTTTATAGTCTGGAGATTACCAGTTGCTCGAGTTACTTATTTATTTACAGGAGGTGCCTGCAGCTGGTCACTTGGCTTCAGGACGGCTGGAAGGCGGCGCTTGTATCTGGATTCCAGGTATTAGTATTTAATATCTACGCAGTGCTTTAATCAAATTTTTAAAAGTGGAACTAGTGTTTGGGAATACTTTTGGCATTTACAATTATTTGAAGAATGCTTGTGTATTCGGTTGCAATTGTCATAATTGTCCTAAGATAAAAAAGAAAGATCAATCCTGTAATCATGAATAAACAATACAAAATAGGTGGTAATTGATTATAAAAGGGTTCTCTATAACTCAATATATACCAAAATATAACAGATGGCGCTAACAACGTGAGGCAGAGTATATTTGTTAGTTGTACGTTGCATATATTCTATTTAAAAGTGAAAATTAATATTTGATTGACGTTTCATATATATTTATTTAACAGTTGTTGAAGGTTTTGAATTTATTGTAGTAGGCTAAGACGTAATTTGATATTCACACTTTGGTCAATTTTAGCGGCGGTAAAACATTAGGTGGGGCTCGAATAGGTAAATAACTTCGCAACAAAATATTTGTTCGCCTAAAGGTGGGGCTCGATAGGGCTGATTCAGATGTGCAGAGGTTGTGTAGCTTAGTGGGGCACATCATTGAAGTTTATTTTGAAAATTAAAGGGACATGTCTGATGAGGAGAGAATCACGAGGTCAGGGAAAGTTTATGGAGTTGAAACTGGTGTGAGAGGGCAACCGGTGGTTAAGACTGTAGCAGCAGGGGATGCTAGGGATGAAGCTGGAGGATATGTGGAGCCGGAGGTGATTATTGTGAATTCAGGGGGTACATCGGGAGAAAATGAAATTGATAAGGGAAAAGAGAATATGCAGATCCAAGATGTGATGATGGTTTTGTTGGAATTAAAAGGGTCGTTAACTATGTCGCATGAAGAATTGAGAGGATCATTGTTGGCCGAGGTTAGAAATTCACAAGCGGAAGTTAAGGAAAAATTTGATATGATGGAAATGAAAATTGAAGGAATTAATGTATCAATACAGAGCAGTTTGTGTTCATTTAAGGATGAAGTTCTGAAGGACGTAGAGGATAGAGTCCAGGTTGTAGAAGGGAAGGTAACAACAGGTTTAAATGAATTAAGGGAAGAGCTGTACATGGTCGAAGTTAGACAGACAGAAAAATTGCAGAATTTAGGTGAAATAGTTCGGATTCAGACGGAGGACAATATTAACTCTAAAAACGAAATTATAGGCAAATTGCGAGCGAGTCAGGAGGTGGCAGAGAAGCTGAAAAAGGATACGACGGTTCTGGGGAATACGGTAAATGGATTGTCTGGTCTTGAAGGGAATGTTAGACAGATGAGAGAACAGTTGGTTGAATTGGAAAGGGGAAGAGTTGTTTGTGATGCAGGATACCAGTATAGGCTAGGGAAAGAGACCTTGCCGAGGTTTGAAGGCAGAAAGAATGAGCAGCCGATGGTCTATCTTAGCAAGTTGGACGAGATGGTAGAGAGTGAGCCTGAGAGGGTGAAGATGCAGATGGTGAGCGTGACATTGGGGGGTTGTGCAGAGAAATGGCACTGTATCGTGAGGAGGCAATATAGTTCGTACGAGGAATTTCGAAGGCTATTCATAGAACAATATTGGGGAAACACGCATCAGGCTAATATTCGAACGGATTTAAACACTGGGAACTATAGGTCATACCAAGGATCGAGAGAAAATTATGTGATTGAAAAGTATAACCAGGCGCAGCACCTGATTCCTAAATTAAGAGAAGATGAAATTATATTATTGTTGTCAAGGCATATGGAGGCGGAAATAACTAGGGCCGTAGCGATACAAAACGTTCGGACTTTAAGAGACTTTTGGAAATGATGCGAAATTATGACGTAGCTAGGACGTTTGAAACGAATACCAGGAAAATAGTGATAATAGGAATTGGGATAGGAATAGGAATAGCACAGACTACCAGAGGACTGGGGTGCAAGGATACAATTATAGGGAGAATGGACAGGACAACTACAGAAAGCAATATCAGGAAATCAAAGGAGAACGAATAATAATTGGGAACAACGTTTTAATAGAGACGATAAATATAGGGGAACAATGACTGGAACAGGACGGATAGGAATGACAGAGGTTTTGGACAGCAAAGGATGGGTTTTGGGCAGAGATGGCAGAGAAAGGGAGCAGACATCAACGGATCAGGGGGAAATACCGACAGGGATTAGAGACCGAGAACGGGAGACAGATAGAAACTTGACGATCCAACACGTAACAACAAGAGACACGCGACAGAGATCGGAGGATAGGATAGAGAAAGTGGAGGTCCACGATGAACCCACGGTACAAAAAAAACGTCGATTTATTAGTGTTAGGAAAATCAGATTTAGGGACACAGCATAGTATTAGTTTAGTAGATAAGTTGTTAGATAATAAGTTTGAGAGAAGGCGGGAGTTACCATTTATTCATATTAGTTTAGGGGATTCTGTTTACACGGCATTGATAGATACAGGGTCGCAGTTATCGCTGGTGAGAGAGGAAATAGTTTTGAAACATGCAGAATTATTCAAAGGGAAAATTTGTAGGGTTAAGAGTATTAATTTATGGTCTGCGATTAAGAGGAAGTTAACTACGATAGACAAAGTTGTACAGTATCGATTGTATTAGGAAGTACCAGACTAGGTGAAGTAGAGTTTTGGATAGCAAGAGGATTATATTTAGATTTTATTGTAGGGATAGATGTAATTGAGGAATTTGGACTGGTTATAGATGGTAAAGCACGAATGGTAAAGGTATTAAATTTAGAGAAGAAATGGGTGGTGCCTAAGGATAATCAGGATACTAGGGATGAGATAAATACAGATAGTATAGGATCAGGAAAGACTAAGAATAGAATTTATGATGGAATTGATGAGTTACGGTTATGTAATATATTTGAGAAGGTATTTGATGAGGAACAGATAGGATTAATAGGGGTGGAAATGAAGGAAATGTTATATGAGGTGTTTAATAGACATGCAGGAGTTTTTAGTAATGAGCCTAGGTTTGCGCAAGAAGTATACGCATAAGTTAGAGGTCACAGACGAGGGAAGTTTTCGTACTAGGGTATATCCAATACCATTTGCATTAAGGGGTCGAGTGAAAATGAGATTAAAAGATGTTAAAGAGGAATTATTGAATCAGCGAGAACACCCTATATCAATCCGGTAGTGGTTGTGCCTAAATCTGATAATTTAGAATTAAGAATATGTTTAGATGCTAGGAGATTGAATGCGATTACTAAACCACAATTTGAACAACCAAAATCACTAGATAATTTGTTATACAAGGTAAGCGAGATGAAAATTTTTAGCAAACTGGACTTAAAGAATTCTTTTGGCTAATTCCTTTGCATGAGGAAAGTCGGAAGTATACTGGATTTAGCATTGAAGGAGATTTATCAGTACAGAGTTGTTCCATTTGGTCTTTCAACGTCATCCGCTGCATTAGTTCGAGCCATGCAGAAGTTATTAGATGAGTACGAAGACTTCTGTACGCACTATGTCGATGTTATTTTGATTTTTCTAAGAACGAGTTAGAACATTTAGAACATTTAAGAAAAGTGATCCGAAGGTTAGACGAGGGAGGTTTGAGGTTGAATTCGAAGAAGTGTGAGTTTTTAAGGACCAGGTAAAGTATTTGGGGTTTGTCGTTGGCAGCGAAGGAATTAGAATTTGTGAAAAACGCTTGGACGAGTTGAAGAATTTGAAACAGCCAAGAAATTTGAAAGGTTTAAGAGGATTTTAGGTGTATTAAATTATTATCGTCGATTCATACCAAAATATTCGGAGTTGTGCATTCCATTGTTGGAGTTGTTAAAAAGAACGAAAGGTGGAAATGGAACGAGCAAAGGAGCAGGCATTTCGGGAGTTGAAGGCGGTATTTTATAGGAACTGTCATTAAAATATCCCAATTTTACGTATCCATTTATTTTAAGGACAGACGCTTCGAGTTTTGCAATAGGGGCTGAGTTGGTGCAGGTTCAAGAAGGAGAGAAGTGCCAATTTGTTTTATTTCGAGGGCTCTGAAAGACTGCGAGACTAGGTATTCGACAGCGGAAAAAGAGATGCTGGCAATCGTATATGCTGTGAAGAAGTTAAGATTTTATTTATTGGGTAATAAATTTCTGGTTGAATCGGATAACACAGTGGTCACGTTTCTGAAGAAGAAAGAGTTTTTGAACAGTCGATTGTATAGATGGGCGTTAGTATTGCAGGAATATGATTTTGAGATTAGACATAAACCTGGTAAAGAAAATGTTACGGCTGATTTCTTTAGTAGGAAGGATGAAGGGTTGCTAACGGATAGTAGGAATGGATTTTGATTGCATTGCAAGTGTTTGAAGATCTGGGAAGATGGTCGAATGCCAGATTTCATCGGATGCAAACACACGAAGAAATAAGGGTGATCAGAGAAAAATTATTCAGAGAGAATTTAGAACAAGACAGAGGTTTTTATATGGTCGAGGGAATTTTGGTGAAAAGATTATGGGATGATGAATTATTAGTGTTAACGACACAGGTAGCCGTTGAGCTGATCCAGGAAATTCATACTACGTTTGGTCATATAGGGATTCGTAAGACGTTCTTGATATTTAGGGAAGCTTTCTATGCACGAAACGATAGAAAATTGGTGAAAAATTGCATAAATCTGTGTGAGACGTGTTTGTTAGGAAAGGATAAGAATGTGGTGTTGCAGAATCAAGTTAGATGTATAAGAGCGGAAGGTCCATTAGATATTGTGGCAATGGATTACTTGAGTAATTTGATACCGAGTAGGAACGGATATCAGCATATTTTAGTTGTAGTTGATATTTTTACAAAGTTTGTGCAGCTTTATCCAGCGAGGAGATGTAATTCTAGGCATGTATTGAGTTCTGTAAGAAAGTTTGTAGAACGAATAGGTAAGATGAATAGGGTATTGTTGGACAATGCAACGTATTTTCGTAATCGAAGGGTTGAAAGTAAATTAAGGAAGGATGGAATAAAGATGACATTCTGTAGTATCAGACATCCTCAAGGAAATCCGTGTGAAAGATATATTCGAGAAGTAATAAAGTTTTGAGGTTAATAACGCAGGAACAACATGATCGGTGGGTAAGGTATTTACCGCGAATAGAAGAATATATTAATTTTGTACCAAGTTCAGTGACAGGAATGTGTCCTGTGACATTGATGAAGAAGGTGATTCCAGCAAGACCGTGGAGAGCTGAACAAAAAGTGGAAAATATAACGGAGTTGTTGCATAAAGCCAAACAACAAGTCGAAACGATACAAAGAAGGAGTTGGAGAAACGTAACAAGAAAATCAAGAAGCAAGTGGTTTTTCAGTTGGGGATCTTGTTATTGTTAAAAGATTGAGAATGTCAAATTGGGAAAGAAATATTTGTGCCA
This sequence comes from Platerodrilus igneus, assembly GCA_036346225.1. Taxonomy (NCBI): domain Eukaryota; kingdom Metazoa; phylum Arthropoda; class Insecta; order Coleoptera; family Lycidae; genus Platerodrilus; species Platerodrilus igneus. The sequence continues at coordinate 1,208,724 of JARFIW010001105.1, forward strand.
AGTTGTTATTTCCATACGAAGGTCCTTATCGAGTGAGAAGAATTTTTGCAGAAGGGAATACTTACGAATTGGAGAATGACAGGGGTGAATGTCGGGGACGTTTTCATATAGAAAATTTGTATCCATATTTCCATGTGGAAAGTAAAGTATCGCAAGAATAGAATTAACACTGTAAATAATACTAACGAGCTTAAAACTATACAGAATATACAGAAACTAACACTTAATCCTCATACATAAAGAAAAAAAAAACTATAGTGATTTTAACTAAAATTTAAAATTTCTCAACCATTAAAAGAATTACTTATATCCAGGAAGTAAATTTTCATTTTTATTTAAAATCAGTGGGGCCTTATATACTGTCAAGAAGGGGGTGGGCTTATAAAATGTTTAAATAGGGCTTCGAAACGACTTTGCTAGAATGGGGTTATATTTGGTTTTGTTTGAGTATTTTCTTTCAGGTATTTTTGGTTTATAAATTAACAACAACTATTCCACGTTTATAAATTTATAAAGCTTTTGAAACTGCATTGCATTCAACAACATATACCGGCCATAGACCAGGCTAAGCTAGTTATAAGTTTGCATTGTATACGTATTTTAATTGTTATGGTTGCACGTATATGAAATTTAATTTGGAGTTAGCGTTTTCAGAACCATTTGAATGTAAAACAAATATCAAAATTGCTTGGTATACTGCACGCTTTTAAAATTTTAAGGAGTTAAGTGATACTCCCGTAAAATTGGTAAATCAATTTCAGTTTGAATATGTTTTAACAATTAAAGATTGGTTATGTAATGACAGGACGTTTACCGAATAAGACATAAATGTCTGTTGCGTACAATTTAAAAGCTGAACCATCAAAGTTTGTTAGCTATTTTCAATATTGTAAAAAGTTCAATATACATAAATCACTGGATTGCAAACCATCTAGAAAATGAATGTATCTAGAGAAACAACTGTATTATTAATCAATTATTAATAATTATAAATTACATAGTGTGCGTAGAGATAGTTGCTATGGCAACGGAAACAAAAGAAGACGGATTTTATTTATAAGGGACTTCAAATTTATATTACTGAAAAAATAGACGTGTTTTTGTACTGTTATGAGTTTTATTACATTTAAAAGTTACGAGAAAGTTTTGAAAGTCAAGTTGTACCTGGAGATAGCAAATAGTAGCAGTTTTACGGCGAATAAAAGTTAATTAAAAGAGGGAGTGCTGGTCTGTACCGTTATTGTTTGAAGACGAAAGCATAGTGGAATTGGAGTTATCTGAGTATTTGTATAACATAAAATTTGTAGAAATATTCGTAGTTTTATAGTCTGGAGATTACCAGTTGCTCGAGTTACTTATTTATTTACAGGAGGTGCCTGCAGCTGGTCACTTGGCTTCAGGACGGCTGGAAGGCGGCGCTTGTATCTGGATTCCAGGTATTAGTATTTAATATCTACGCAGTGCTTTAATCAAATTTATAAAAGTGGAACTAGTGTTTGGGAATACTTTTGGCTTTTAAAATTATTTTGAAAAATCCTTGGATATTTGTTTGGGTGTCTAGTTGAGAGGTGTTTGCCTAGGACGGACCCACCCTAGGTAGATTCCGCCACGTGTTTGACGGCCCTGTAAAATATTTAAGTGCAGCAGCCGTGTAAAATATTTAAAGATAAATTGTGTGGCATAACTCAACAAGGCTCTAAAATAAGACAAGGAGTGACAGATAGATATATTACGCCTATCACTAATAAGGTAGGATCACAGTATATATAATAATATATATATATATATATATTTTAAAATGCCTTACGTTTTGGTAGGCGGTATGTTTTGTTTGTAATTATTGTTAAAATTAACTTTAATTATCGTTTAAGATATAGCTTGCAGGTAAAATTTCCCTCCAACGTTTATATACTATAGTCTATGGTTTTACCGTGATTAACCTTCAAGTGTTTGTGTTGTGTTTGCCGCGATTGTAGTTGTACAAATGCTTGTGTAATCATAGGTATGGTGATATAAAATTATTTTTTAATTTCAGCACGAGTTATATAATCCCCCAATTGATATATATGTAAAGAAAGTATAATTATCAAATTATTAGAAATATTAGAAATGCGCTAAGTGATGTGCAACATTGTAAATGAAGGACAATTCATACAGTTTATTAACGTTTATGGGAACGGAAACGCTACTTTGTAGCACAGACGATAGTGATACTGCAGATGTCAGGTCACAGGCGGTCGCAGACAGTCACGTACCAAGATTACCTAGAAAGTAAGCTTGCAACAATGTATCTATGAATAGAATTAAGTGTAAGCAGACATTAGGTCTGCAAGTTCCCACAGCCATGTGAGGGTGTAGGGATATTATAAAAAGCCCGGGTGCCCCAGTCGACGACAGTCAATCCATAGTTCAGCTTAAACATTGCAGTTCGTTAGATTACTCATTTTTGTACAATTATAACTAATGTATTTCGATTAAAAAAATATTAATTCAAGTTTGTCACAATTCCAAGTCAATTTTGTATAATTAAAAATAAATTGTTAAGAAGTTTGGAAATGGTTTTTTAAAAAGGCTGTCCCGAACCACGAACCTTAACTGACGCAGTCGTACCGGATGTCAAAAAAGCAATAGGAAATCCAAAATCGAGGAACTGGTGGTCTGGAATTTCAATTCCGAATTTGGCAGAACCAAAACAAAAGTTGGAGGCGAAACAAGAATCGTTCAAACCCAGCAAACAAATAGAAGTTGAAAGCGAAACAAAAATCGTTCAAATTCAACAAATTTAAAAACCGAAGAAGAGAAAGAATCCATGAAACCAACAAAGCAACTAGTGTAAATTTATTTCTTTTAAACCAATTGAATTTTTATTTTTATTTTAACAAACATATTTGATATTTGCTAGTTTATGATTTATATATGTATACTGATTATTGTTACTATTATTTTATGCAATTTTATGAAAATAATCTACTTAGCAATTGCAAGAGATTATCTTCAAGCTGTTTTAAAATTTTTTTTATTCTTTGTATAAAAGAAACATAGAAACTTGAGAAAATTAAAAGAAGTCGCATTTAAGCGCACTTGAGACTATATTTACGATTTTAACTGGCGCAAGAAATTTTTTAGAAACAAAAACAAATATCTAATTTAACAACGCGGTATTAGCTCACGCAATACCCCGAAAATAAAAAGCAAAAAATCAAATCACAAAAATTAAAACCAAAAGTTTTATATTAACGCAACAAATAAATTGCTCAGACGCGACCTCATCGTATTCCGTAAGATAATAAACCCAAATTGCAATCTATTATTAAACTACATCTTTAAATCTTATAATTAAAAGTAAATAAAATCATTCACCTTGAACAATACGAAAACCTTTCAGAATAAAATTACGACCGGAAACTTTTATAAAATAAAAAAATTACATTTAATTATAAAGCCAACTCAGAAAAACTATAAATAATTACGATACTGAAAACGCATATTACAACCTCATTCAGTCTTGACAATTATAATACTTCAGTAAATTAACAACGTAAAAATTTCATTATTCCAAACACGACATTGCATAATTAAATATTTCATTGACGAGATAATTAATTATAGGAAAGACGCAATCTATTTAAACAAAAGCTTTCAGGAAAGATCAAATAAAGTATAAATTGTATTAAATCACAACATTTACTGAATAACACTACAGTACGTTTAAAAATAACCTTGCAACACAGACACTGACGCAACTAATTAACTGGCAACATTCTACAGTAAATTGTAATAAACAAGAAGCATCGCAGACACCTCACAAATTACATAAATCCAAGGGAAGAGATAATTGTTACAAACATAATTAAAATCAGCGGAATTAAAATAGAAAAGCTTTAACTGACGCAAAACAAGCAAGTAAAATAAATTACCATCAAAAATAACTCAATCGTATTGAAACTTCAGAAATTGAACCTACAATAAAACTAACATCGGCAAATTAAAAATAAACGCAACCAAACCAATACCAAGTGTAAAACCCATAAAATAATCTCAACACGTGCAATTAAATATAAAATAAGCAATTCATTTCTTTAAATATTCCGAAACGACCCAAGCTAAAAATAGCAAGTAACCCGACGCAATCTAAACGGAAAATTAATAAATCCAAGCAAGAAATAACGATACGAACTACGAAATAAATCCAAATTTTTACAAAATCAGAAAATAATTAAAGTCAAATTAAAAAAATATTAATTAGCAGAATATTCCCCTAGCCAAAATGAGTAGAGAAATGAAAATCTATTTGGAAATGATCCCAAATTTTAACGGACACCAATGTTTACTCAACAATTTTATTTTTGCCTGTGAAATATTTTAAAAAACATTCTATAAGTCCGGTGACAACGAAAGCAACGTTTTACTCATACATTTTATAATCAGTAAACTAACCGAAAGGGCACTAACTTTAATTGCGAGTCGAAATGACCTAGACCAATGGGATGAATTCAAACGAGTATTAATTGCACATTCCGGAAATCAGAGAAACCAATGCCTTGTACGCGATTTAATAAAACTTAGAATGGAAAACAACCAATCCCCATGTCAATTTGGAATGAAGTGCCAAGATGTAAGAAGCTTAATTTTGACAAAACTAAAAATTGAAAAATCCGACAAAAATGTCAGACTTCTAAAAACAAAAATGTATGACGCAATGGCATTAGACACATATCTAAATGCACTACCCGACCGACTTTTGGACAAAATCAGTTTTCAACATCCCCAAGACTTAGAAGAACTTAGAAGAACATGATAATCGAAGAAGAAAACGTGATGTACTACAGAAACAGACTATACAACCCCAACGCAAATAAAAGCTACACACCAATAAAAACCATATAACCCGAGAGACAAACCAATCCACAACAAAAATTCACCCCGTTCAATGCACAAACAAACTAAACGCGAACCAATAATCCACATTTTAATAACTCAAACTTTAATAACCAATATAAACATTTTTCAAAACCAACATTTAACCCAAACTTTAGGAAGCCCGCATTTCAACCTAGATTCTACCAAAACGTAAATCAGCAAAGACCAGCATTCAACACGAATCCTATTAGAAACTCACCCATGACAAATAATAATAATCCCAATAACTATTATAAACCCACAACAATGGATACCGCATCTGATAGCACCAGACTAAACACAAAAATAACACACATTCGACAAAACCCTAACCAAAAACGCACTTTTACTTCAGAAGAGCTATTTCATCAAGAAGTAGAGGCATATGAAGATGACCAGAATAATTGCATTCGACCAAGTACAGACAATGAACAGAACCAATCCAACAATTATGACCGCGAAGAATTATACGAGACTTACGAAGAGGACGACGAAGAAAACGCGTGCTCAAATTTTCAGATAAACCGATTTATAAACGACCAAACGTAATAAACTTAAACAATATGAATCACCTTGTACTACCCTATATATAAATACCCCACGCTGAATTTAAACTACTAATCGATACCGGATCTTCAAAAACATTAATTAGCCCGCGAACCGTAAAAAAACATTACCTAAACTATGTAGAAAGAGAACCGTTTAAAATTAAAACAGCCTATCAAACAACCCTACACCAATTCGTAGCAAACATACCCTTACCCAAAACATTTAACTTAAAAATGAAGCATAAATTCTGCATATTCGAATTCAATGATAAATATGACGGACTAATAGGAATGGACCTTCTAAGAAAATTAGGAGCTAACGTCGACAGAAAAAACTGTTTACTAAGAACCAAATATGGACGATTCCCCATCAAATTTAAAAATACCCAAGTTGAAGAAAAATACACAATAGAACCCCGAACCGAGAAAAAGATGAAAATCCCAGTAAATTCAAAGAACAAATTAGGAATAATAAATCACATGACTTTTCAACAAGGAGTAGAGACCCCAACCGCATTAGTACAAATCAAAGATAATTATGCAACAACGACAATATTAAATTCAAACGACTACCCCGTAGAACTATCTTTAACAAACCCAATTAACGTAGAAGAATTAAATTTTAACGAGATGGAAGTAGACGAAAACTTAAACGAAAATTATATCCCCGTAGAAAACGACGAAATGTTAAGAGAAAATTTAAATAATATCCGATTTAACACCGACATCAATCACGAGGAACAAAGACTCATCAAAAATTTATGTTTCGAATACCGCGACATATTCCATTGCGTCGGAATACCCCTAATCTTTACAAATACAGTCAAGCAAAACATTGAACTAATAGACAACAAACCGATATTTACAAAGGCATACAGATTACCCCAGGCAAGTCAGGAAGAAGCTGACAGACAAGTAGTCGACCTATTAGATCAAGATATCATACAGCACTCCAATTCACTATGGAGCAGCCCCGTATTAATAGTACCAAAAAAACTGGACGCATCAGGAAAACGAAAATATAGAATGGTAATAGACTACAGAAAATTAAATGAAAAAACGATAGACGATAAATACCCGTTACCAAATATAACTGAAATTTTAGACAAATTAGGCAAGTGCCAATATTTTTTAACGCTAGATTTAGCATCTGGATGCCATCAAGTAGAAATTGAAGAAACGGATACACAAAAAACAGCCTTTAGCACCCCTAGAGGACATTACGAATATAAAAAGATGCCATTTGGACTAAAGAACGCACCCGCAACTTTTCAAAGAGTAATGGATAATATACTAGGAGGGATACACAACGCAAAAATGCCTTGTGTACGTAGACGATATTATAGTGTATTCAACATCAATAGTGGAGCATATAGAAAGATTACGAGAAGCGTTCAAAAGATTAAGAACAGCACAATTTAAAGTACAACTGGATAAGAGCAAATTTCTACAGAAAGAAGTAGCATTTTTAGGTCATATAATAACACCCCAAGGAGTGATGCCGAACCCCGACAAAACAAACGTTGTATTAAATTACCCGATACTAAAAACGAATAAGGAAATAAAAGGATTTTTAGGACTTAGTGGTTACTACCGCAAATTTATTAAAGGTTATGCTCAGATAACCAAGCCCGTGACAAATTGTCTAAAAAAGGGAAACAAAATTGTACATACCCCAGAATTCATCAAAGCTGTAGATAAAATCAAAAGTATATTAACAAATCACCCCGTATTAGAATACCCAGACTTTTCGAAACCATTCGTATTAACAACAGACGCATCAAATGTAGCCTTAGGCGCAATACTAAGCCAAGGAACAGTAGGCAATGATAAACCCATCAGTTACGCATCTAGAACCCTCAACGAAACCGAGCAACGATACAGCACAATAGAGAAAGAATTGTTAGCCATAATTTGGGCAACAAAGTATTTTAGACCATACCTATACGGACGAAAATTTTATATATACACCGATCATAGACCACTAGTATGGCTATGCAAACTCAAGGAACCCAATTGAAAATTACAACGATGGAGAATCCGATTATAAGAATATGACTGCGAGATCATATACAAAAAGGGAATTTACAATAATAACGCAGACGCTTTAAGTAGAATACAGCTTAACGCATTAGAAACAAAATCAGTGATAGGAAATGTAGACGAAACAGAAATTAGAGAAGATCCAGACGAAATGGAGACCATACATTCAACACAAAATGGCGAACCGAAAACCGCGATTAAACTTTTAAATGAAGCCATAAACATGAAGCCCAATCAGTTTATAATCACCGAAGTTTTAACCAACCCTAATCCTGTAAAATATAAGAAAGTAGATAACAAAAAGATATATATTAAATTCAGATAACCAAAGACGACAATGAAGCACAAATAATTAAAATTCTAAAGGAATACACCCCCGAGAAAAAACGATTTTACTTTTACTTTAACACGGAAAACTTGTATAAACGATTTTCAGAAATATATGTTAAATTATTCAACAACTCTGGCCCTGAACTTATAAGATGCGCAAGAAAATTAATAACATTAGACGACCCTGACGAAATAAAGGATGTGATCAGATACCAACACGAAGGAAAGACCAACCATTGTGGAATACATGAAACACTAAAACAAATGATGAGACATTATTACTTCAAAGACATGAAGGAACTAACTACTTAATGTTGACTAAAACACCAGACAAACCCTTTCAGAAATTACATGCCGATAAGCTAGTAGTAGAAGCACAAAGTTACTTAACAATCGTGGACGCATTTACAAAAATAAGCCAAGCAATACCAATCACCTCTAAGAATAGCATCGACGTAACTCAAGGATTTTTAGATTATTTTAAATTTTATGGAACGCCTGAAACCATAACGTTAGATAACGGCAGCGACTTTAAGAATGAAATACTACAAAACACTCTGGAATTACGCAAGATAAAAATTCATTTCATAACTGAAAACCACCCTGAATCCAACGGACTAATTGAAAGACTACATTCAACCGTACTAGAACAAATCCGATTATTAAGAATAACATACAAGAAAGAACACATAACCAACTTAATGTCATTCGCATTAATCACCTACAACAACACAATCCATTCATCAACTAATTTTACACCATTAGAATTAACCCTAGAACATTCAGATTCACGCAATCCTTATGACATACATTACAACAATACGCCAAGGATCACAAAGAAAAACTAAAAATAATTTACGACAAAGTAAAAGATAAGTTAGCTAACGACAAAGAACGCATTACCGCAACCCGTAATAAAAACACAGACGTAAATAAATTTTCAATAAGACAAACCGTATACGAGAAAAATTTCCAAAGCAAAAAACACAAAACGGCACCTAGAAATTTAGGCCCCTTTAAAATTGAAAGAATATCCGACAAAAACGTAGCCGTAGTAGACAACGGCAAGATAACAAAATATATTCATCTGATAAATTTAAGACACCCTGTACTTTCAGATGGACAATCATCACCCTTACCGTCAACCTCCATCCAGGTAGAACGGACACCGAAATCATAATTGAGGATATAAAAAATAACCCCGGTATACCACCAATAAAATTAGGCAGTATGCAGAACACCATAGGCTATTGAACCTTTGCACAAAAATTTGACTTAATAGAACTAAAACAAGAATTTCAAACAATCAAAAATAATTATTATCGACTAAAACAATCGATGGACACAACAAAACTCGGAAAAGAATACGCAATAGAAATGATGAACTATGACAGCATAATAGAAAGTATCTTGAGAAACATACAAGACAAATTTAATCGACTTCTACCCACAGAACAAACGACGAGACGAAAAAGAGGACTAATCAACGGATTAGGAAACATAATAAAAGCAATAACAGGTAATTTGGATAATCAAGACGCAGAACGTTATGACAACGCAATACAACAATTAATCGAAAACCAGAACCACATCAAAACCATAATTAGTAACCAACTATCGTTAACTCAATCAACGATCATGAAATTCAACGAAACATTAAGAAAATTAGTTAGAAACCAAGATAGTATAGCCAATCGAATACAAACCCTTGAAAATAACATGTAAACTACCATGTTAGGCAGGCGAGATTTAATTAGATTTAACCCGATACACACCCAGATAATATCAACCCTTACCTTAATTCAACAAATTTTAGCCACGTTAGAAAACGCAGTAACATTTGCCAAATTAAATACCCTACATTCCAGTATCATAGAACCAATTGATTTATTAAAAGAATTATTGAGAATAAGATCTTTTATAACCAACAGTAGATTACCTTTTGATGTAGTAGAATCAAACATTTTAATATTTGAAAAAATAGCTATAGTTAAAGGCTATGTAAAAAAATAACGATATAACATTTTTAATAGAAATTCCTATAGTAGAGATTAACAATTACAATTATTATCATTTATTTGCTTTTCCAATGAAAATGACTAGCACATACCAAGTTATTATACCCAAAACCAAATTCCTATCCTTAAATGAACTAAGATTTGGTTATACAAACGAAAAATGTGATGAAGTCACACCAAATCAATATTTGTGCCAATCATTGACAACGACAGCAATTCAAGAAGACAGTCCTTGCGAAGTGCAATTACTAAAATTTTCCAATCATTACGAAAATTGTGAAGCCAAACCTGTACAAATCACCAATATGAAAATCCAGAAAGTAACGGAAAATAAATGGATAGCCATTTTGTCCACACAAGTAATCGCAACAATATACTGCAACCAAGACGAAAGCAACTTAGCATTAACCGGAAGCAAATTAATCACCCTTAAAGAAAATTGTTATTTAAAATTGAAAAATGAAATAATTAGTCTATCAAGATCCTGTACAAACCAAGAAATTAGCAAATCTAACCGAATTACAAATCAAGATTACTCAAGACGAAGACGAAGAAATACTTCAAAAATCCATGCAACTTGAACACCTGGAGTTAGACAACCTCAACCACGCCATGAAACTCGTAGATGACTACAAAGATCACCTGAACGAACTCAAAACGCTCAAAGTGTACTACGATAACATTAGTGTCTGAACAATTGTGTTAATCATTTTATCTATTTTATTGATCATTTATGTAATTTACAAAATATATATTAGGTATAAAAATAAAGAAAACAGTTTTAGATTTAAGGCAACCAAAGAAACAAATGTACCATTAGAAAGTATGAATTTTAAGAAAAAAAATTAAATGACTTTTAAAATTAAAAATCAAGAATTGATACATATGTAAAGAAAGTATAATTAGGAAATTATTAGAAATATTAGAAATGCGCTAAGTGATGTGCAACATTATAAATGAAGGACAATTCATACAGTTTATTAATGTTTATGGGAACGGAAAAGCTACTTTGTAGCACAGACGATAGTGACACTGCAGGTGTCAGGTCACAGGCGGTCGCAGAGTCACATACCAAGATTACCTAGAAAGTAAGCTCCCAACAATGTATTTATGAATAGAATTAAGTACAAGCAGACATTAGGTCTGCAAGTTCCCATAGCCATGTAAGGGGGCAGGGATATTATAAAAAGCGCGAGAGCCCCAGTCGACGACAGTCAATTTATCGTTCAGCTTTAACATTGCAGTTCGTTAGATTACTCATTTTTGTATAATTAATTAATGTATTTCGATTAAAATAATATTAATTCAAGTTTGTCAAAATTCCAAGTCAGTTCTGTATAATTAAAAATAAATCGTTAAGAAGTTTGGAAATGGTTTTTTAAAAAGGCCGCTCCCGAACCATGAACCTTAACTCACGTTAACAAATTTTTAACTCCAAATTTAATCTCAGTAAATTACCACGTTTTATTTTTATTCAAATTCATAAAGTTAAAAAGGACTCGAAAATGAGGTACTAGGTATAACTCGTTTTATGGATTGGTATTATATTTCGATTTACTTCAATGGATCGTACAGTAAATTTATGTGGAAGATTCCCGTTATAACATGATTCATCATTACTTTAGAAGGAGAGGCTCAAATTTACGCCTTGAAAATGAAGATGTAGAAGTTTGCTGACGTCACTTGTTTGTCCAAGAATCGCAGGATTGCACGAGCGGCTACGGTAAGGTATTTGTTACGATGAAGACATAAAGTTCACTTATTGCTAAGGTAAGCGCTAGCATAAATACTTAAGCTTACACCAGCTGTCTCGAGTAATAAGAAAACCAAGCGGACACTTGTAACTAAAATGATAGCATTTTATAAGTTTTGTTTTATGAAATCGTGAGATCTCTCATTGTTTAGATTTCATTATTGTATAAATGATTGCTTATATTAGATATAAATGCAAATAATTAAAATTATGAAGCTTCTTAGATATTCTAGTAGATTATGACTCTCAAGTTCAGTAACATTCGAAGTAATTATGAAAACTAATTTTGTTTAACATAAAATATTTAATGCATATTTGTAAATCAAGGTAACAGATCTGTGTATTTTGGGTATTTAATTTAAAAGCTTCACGTTCATGTTTAGTACATTATTAACATTTTATTCATAGTAGAGACAATCATAATTTTCATATTTAAATATCTGCGTCTAAAGGATCAGATCACATTTTTGACGTATATTTTGTATATAAAATCTTATCACAAAGGGAGTTAAATTTAATTAAAGAACTATCATGTAATTTAATTGAACAACTGTTTTATTTTGGACAAGTGAGTCCAAAGGTAGGGTTAATTGAGTAAAAAGATAAAATTTAAGTTTTTAGCTGTGACTTGATAAAGAAACAGTAAACAGCGCTTTTAAGAAGTTTAATATCTAAATTTCCCTTAAATTATTGGTATTAATAGCTACTTTTTTCTTCATGGTACAAGATAGCAAGAGTGCATCTCTTGCGTCCTTTGTTATTATATTAACACTATTTTCTTACAGATCCTGCATTTGCAGCAACAGCGATTTTTTCCCTTGAGGATTTCAAAGTTTTCTTTTAAGGAAAACCCGTGCTTTAAAAATTCAAGGACTTGGAGGCGCCCCTTTTGCACCCGTATTTTGTATTTGAGAGTCAGATAAGTAGACAATGTTTTTGTTGTGAAACCCACAACCACTCCTCATAAGCTTTACCCAAGGAATATACCCCTAGCTTAGTCGGAAGACTGTCGATTTTCTTTCATTATAAACAGGATCGAAATTACTGGCTAATGCAAAAAAATTAATTTGAGTTAGTTTTACATATAACTAGTGAAATGTAACAATGTAACTATTTATGGTTTAAGAATATTAATTAAATAAGGTAGGATCCCAAAGATAATTCAGAAAAGAACGTAGGTGGTTAGCCGTTTATGGTTTTTAAAATTGTATAGGTAAATGGCCCTATCAAAATAGATCGGTTTGAGGGATCACCTGCAACGTTAGCGATAGGATAAGCCCTCTACCAATACGTCGACAACTAAAAACAACTATGTTACAAATAAAACCTAGATCGATTATCTTGTTAACGAGCGCAACTGTTGCGATAAAAAATCAGACAAAGGTAACACAACCTACTTACATACACAAGGATTTCACAAATCATCGCTACCACATACATACAAAAATAATTATACCGTAGATAGATCAAGTTGAAAAATTATCCAATACACCAAAAACAATAAGGAAAAGCTTTGAAGCCAACAAAGGCGACAGCGCCTAACCAACATGCTCAAGAAAAAAACAGAAAAAGTATAAAAACGCCTCTTTTATATAAAATCAGTTGATAATGGAATTTATAGAAAATGATTGAAGTATTTGCGAAAGAAAACACGTCGAGTTGACTGGAGGAGTGGAGTCGGTTGGGTTTAGAACGTTCGCGCGTTGTCGTAATAATGCGGGTTTTTCGAGAATATTCCTGACCATTCGGAACAGCACTTAACAGCGGTATTACCACAGATTAGATTTATCTAATCAATTTTATTATCAAGAACGACAAGAATAGTCTAGTTGGCCGCTTACACAAGACATTGTATATGTACACGATTGATTAGTAATAAGTATCTATACATTAGTCTCTACTCTCTACGTCTACATAAATAGTTTATAATAATAACATTATAAATACTACCTACAGCTACAACCGAAGCGAGCGACAACGGCGAAAAGTAACAAGCATTGATAATGTTTATAATAATATCTATAATATATTTATGTGAAATAGAAAAATAAAATTCCACTCAACTTGATTAAATTGTTACATCAGTTTTGCCCCAGAAAATTTAGCAGGTAATCCACAGAAAAAACTCGGTGAAGCACTCCGCTAAAAAATTTTGTTTTGGTGCAATACCAAAAACCTGGACCGTACTAACAAAACGGTTGCCGACTAACTCAGTAGGACGGGTGGTGTAAGTGCTTGAAGAGGGTTCCAGAATGCTATCGGGTATGAAATATGTCTTGATCGGGAAGTATCCTGGACGCCACCTAATCTTGTAGGGTTTCTTAGGAAAAGCCCAAAAAAATAACGAAAGAGTGTCAAAATCTGAGATCTTGAAAGTGATTCTGGCTTAAAGTTAACATGAAAAATCATTAAGGACACTATATCTTAAACATAAAACAACACGAACTCTAAGAACACATAGACGCATTTATAACTGCTGGCTGAAAAGAAGGTTTCTACAACCAAATATTAACTAAGCTGGATATTCAATCACTCTTCGAGGTAATTGTGCAAAATAATTTATTACGACAACACTGTAACTATTACATTTACATTAATTATACATAATTGTGCTTTCTGTCTGACCTAACAGTGTTTCGTAATTTTGTCTGTCAAATGTTGTTTAATGCGCGAGGCGTCTTATAAATTTGTATATCGACTTACCTCCGCGCTTGTTTTATTGTTCTAAGTTGTAGTTCCGTACTCTTCAACTAAGTAGACTGTATGCGATTTATAGTACGCGTTACTTTGTACTTTCATTGGGTTTTTTAAGGGTTTATCGATAAATTCGGCGGCACTATTGAGTAACTTACTTTACCGAGCCGAACAAACCGGTTCGCTCCGATATCGATGAGAGAGTGTTTCTGTCACTACCCCTTTTTCAACTTATTTACACATGCACAAAGAATTTTTACGGCAGAATATAAGGGAACAAGGGATGACAGTTTTACTATTTGATTTACAACAACAAATTTAAAATAACTTAAAATGAACCACGCGAACGTGCGACAAAGAGACCGAACAAATGTGATAAAAGTGACATTTTGCGGCTGTGTCTTTTACTAAATTTGCGATTTGCCTACTGACAAAAACCCCTTGGAGGTAGTCCCTGCCCCACACACACCACGACCTTCACCGTTCAGAACTTCCCTAGATATCAGGTAAGCTGTACGACTAGTAAGGGTAATCTTTCTCAAAGAATTCTTAGAAGATTTTTACAGATAGTTGTAAATTTTACTCATTGGTAAATGGTAATAAATATAAGAAAATCGAGGCGTTTAGAGATACTAAAATTGAAAAGAATAGTGTCAAGTTATAGTTTTTTTAAAATTAGACTGCTTATGAGGTAGATAAAAACTGTAAATTTTAAGATCGTGAATAAATCTAAATACAGAGAAACTAATTTACAACCATCGGTCTGAATTCACTTCATAACATCAATTGTATAAAACAGTGAAAATTTGTATTACTAGATCGTCGACGAGTAAAGCCATAGCAATAAAACGCATAAAACAAATTTTTGGAAAAACGAGCATATTTCATAACGCAATAAAGAGTTACATGCCAAAATTGGCAAGGTATCATTTTTAGATTTAGTTATAATTTATAAATTAATTCCCGCGTATTTTTTAAATTAAAAATGTTAACTTCCGTCGTCGCCGACAGTCGCGTCTGCGCAGTGTGAATGCGGAGGAGCGTGTGTGTCAAAAACAGGGACTAAGTCACGAGACCTCGAGGAAGCAACAACTATCTTGGTGTTGTGTGTTTTTCTTTTTAGGTATGTAGGTTCCATGCACCGTTACCTTTTATTGTACCTGGTACCTTAATTCCTTTCATTCCTCTACGAGTGCAATAGAAGGAAGGACGGATAGAAATTTAAATTCAACATGCTGTAATCGAACTCAACCTGCAAATCACCGGTGAACCGTGAGATAAACTTCCGAGATGCCACCACGTGAGTAATGTGATTTTATTTAAATTGTGCTTGCAAATTTGACTTTAAAAGCGGTTGCATCACTCTTAAAGCGTGGTCGGTATATGTTATAAAATGGCGGGTGAAATATGCCGCGCGTGTAATTATAAAAATGCCGCGTAAAATTATAACAAAGGTATAGATATTGGGACAAAGGTCGTACGTGAAACTTACAAATGTAGAAATTGCCACATTCTAGTAAAGCCCGGCATGGGTAAACAAAATATGGAATCATAAGTTTTGGCCTACGTGCAGAATTAAATGGAAAATTTAATAAATTCTTCTACAAAATGTATGTCTACGTGATGGATGAAAAGAATAATGTTACGTTATAATTTTTTTAAAACTAGACTGCTTAAAAAGTAGATAGAAACGGTAAATTTTGAGATCTTAAATAAATCTAAATATAGAGAAACTAATTTACAACCACCGGTCTGAATTCACTTCATAACATCAATTGTATGAAACACGTTGAAGATTTGTATTACTAGATCGTCGACGAGTAAAGCCATAGCAATTTTATTTGTTTTTAAATCCCACAGTAACATTAAAAGCTGCTTTTAGAAATCGTTAAAGCACTAGAACAGAGAGGTAGCAGATATTACAGATGATGATTAGAATCTTCATCTGAATATGTATCTTTTTGAACATTTTATTGATATAAGGAATTATAAAAGGACATTGTAAACTTCGTCGTTAAATTAGAAACCGAGGATTAAAATACTTTTTTGATTGAAGTTACTTCACGAGCGGAAATTAATTTTCTCTTCAGTAAAATGCAAAATCCACGACGAGCTCCAAAAACGAAATTATTTTCCCAGTCACCCCATTTTACTTTGTCTCCGAATCCAAATACTCAATCATTCATGGAAATGACGGATTTTAATGTTACAAAGTTTTAATTCTCTTCGAGAGGGCGGAAAGTCATTGGAAATATCTACATTTCCATTTAAATGTATTCGCGCTGCCCCAAAGTATATATACCGACCGAGTCCGTGGATGCTTTCTGAGATGCTGGAATTAACTTCGCTTTTTATATCTCCGCCGAGAACAGTATCAAAAGTTAATTTGTGGTGAAATCTGAGGGTCTGGTTAGTATTTACTCTCTAATGATGGAAATGCGTACCTTTTTACATTTAACCTTTCGTTTACATTTTATATTTATAGATGTTCTTTTAAATTAGACATGAAAGGAAACAAACTTGGAGAGAAATGTGCGTGCTTCTGTCATTATTCTCTAATCTGAACATCACTTTCGAAAAGCTAAATTAAGATTTAAAATGTTTTGTTATTATTGACGTCTATGAAAATGTTTTATTAGTACGAATACGGACAGCTTGCGTCATTGTGTTTTATATATCTATCGGCATGAGTCTGTTTAGAAATTTAATTCTGTGTTACCCCTTAAATGTAAAATAATCGGCATACTGTTGTCAGAATGCTGCCGTAAAGGTTTTTGAAACTAGTAGGTCTTCTTGGATACAGTCAGAAGCAATGCGAATTATGTTGTTCTTAATGTGGTCTCGATTTCCATTTTGTGAATGTGAATAAATTATACATTTGTAAATAACATTTGTAGGAAAACATTGCAACATGCTATTACAACTATGAGTAGGCAAAAACAAACACGTCGCAGATTCAATTTTGTTCTCGAACAGTTGGTATTAGAGAAAGAATAATTTACTATAAGTTTTACACAAATAAGCAATCTAATTTCTACTTCTATCTCATAAGCTGAATTCGAGCCGTATGTCTACAAGTCTTGATGTCGTTTCAAGATGGCAACGAGTTCAAAAATTCAGTACTGTCGCAGTTTTGCTGGCTGCATCTACGAATCTGTTGTCACAGTACTGGGACATCAGGCTCTGGCGATATGCAGGTTAGGAAGTGTAAATTATAAACTGTTAATAACTTGATCTTCAAATAATTAAAGCGCATCATTGCGTTTTCTTTTATGGGAGAATATTAAAACAGAAATTTGTTTGATAATAAAGCCTTAGATGAATTATTCTTGCATTACATTTGATTTTCCAATGCTCCACCCGAAGGTACTACATTGGCCAGGAAGCGAGTTTTTTTACCTGGAAAATTTGGAATTTTGCCGAACCCTTGCTGTTCCAAGCAAGGTAAGGATCTTTAACGTGCGTGACAACACTCACACACGGGACCTCCATTTTACCTCTCATCCGAACGAGGGTGTATTTTTGTGAAAAATGCTCGCCTAACATTTTTCAAGCGGACCGTGTCGGGATACGAACCCGGGACCTTGGGCGTAGTAGTCACACACATACCACTACGCCACGGAGCCGCCGAATTATTCTTGCAGCATGAAATACTAAATTAGTCACCGTATTTTATTTAAACGCGGTCTACATATAACCTTTATGTGCTAAATGAGGCCCCACGAGCTGGGTGCCAATTATATTTGAGGAGACGAAAGATGCACATTTTTATTGAATTAAGCAGAAATTCACAACTTGACTGGCAAACTGAGGTTAAATGACAGTCAAATTAAATAACAAATAAAAAAAAAAAAAACAAAGCCGACTACTAAACGACGTTCTTCTATATGCCCCGTTGTACACTTAATGCAGCAATGATGACGAAAACATGCAGACATTTGAAATTACTTTTTTTCTGGCAAACCGCTCATCTAATCAAAATGTTACAAGACAAAGAAGTTTCCAAATTAAATCGACTACTCATAAAAAAAATTGGTAGTCATTGCATAGGCATCAAAAAGATTACGGTCAGATATTTATACAATACATCATTTTTGGGACACTCCTATGCTTTTAAAACTACTGTGTACAGCACCACAAAATATTACTTAAAAATGGAAACACCCCAAAAATTGTCAAAATATATCGATGCGTTTTAGAGTTATTTTAAAATATAATAAATTTTTCAAGAATTTGGAAGCTCTCCAGCGGCTAAATGAAGCAAGTTGTGTATATGGTAAGTTGGCCAAAATCGATCTATTTTGACCCAAGGAATTGTGGCAATTTTTCTAAATGCACCAGCCCCACATTGGGTGTCAGTGCGACGTTTTTCTTATTTCTTAAATGGGCGCCAGTGAAGCGTAGTCTTCCGACGTAACTAAAGGTTTATTCCTTGGGTAGAGCTATGAGAAATGGGAGGGTAAGTCGAAATCTGTTGATAAGTCACACTCAAACTAAAACAAATAGGCGCCACCAAGTTCAGACTGATTCACGTTAATGGCATGGCATATTTCTAAGGGCGGACGTGGAGACCCAAAGAAAGAAAGATCGCCTTCGATGACAAAAACCTGTCTTAATAAAATAAGACGCTGTTCCTGTAAGAAATTATAATAGTTAGCTTAATAAAAAAAGGTGGAACACTTTAAGCTTGAACTAATAATTTACTAAAAAGAATCCCTTTTTTTGTAAATAAAATGCAATGCAACAAAATTTAATAAATAATTGAATTACTTTGTGAATTTTAAATTAAGGTTTATCAACCTCATTCATAATCAAATATTTTACAGCAAGGTATAAACTTATTACACAAAGATACTCTAACCCGTTCAGATCTGTTCAGGCCGATTACATTACAAAAGTTACTATACAAGTTTTCCTCTTTAAGTTAAAAGTACAAGTTTTAGTTTCAAACGAAAATGATCACAAAAATATTCTTGTTTACAAAAGTTGTGCTAACGCAGTGCTAAGCATTTGCTTTCAAGGATACATCTGTCAGCAGTATACTACAGAAAAATAAGTGACGTCAAGAACACCTGTTGTTGTAACTAACAATTTATACTGAAGCAACGTGTTGTTTCTTACAACATCATATTAGTGAATTTTAATTTTGACACTGGAAATTCCAGCTTAGCAATAGTTGAAACAAATATCATATTCGTACTTTTACACATTGGAACAAATTAGCGTGTTTCTAAAGTGAAACACAAAAGAATTACTTAGATCTACTACGAACCAAAAAAACTGCTTTCCTAGCCTTGATGAGGTACTTGTTCTACCATGCGAAATTTACTGCATATGTTATGGATCCAGCTCATCCTAAACAGCTTCTACCAAAGTAGCATCTTTACGCTGTATAACAAAGCGATCCTCTTTAAATTGGATCAACTTTCCATCTTCCAAGTTGCACCGTACACGTCGTAAAACACAGTGGTATCAACAACCGGGATTTAATTTCCTATTTTCTAAGTTGAATTGTTCACGCCGTAAGATAAAGTGGTTTTCTTAAAATCGATTAAAGTTTTCAAATTTCTAAGTGCATAGTTGATTGTAGTAATGTCTCTCGTCGCGCTAAACAAATTATCCCAAATTAAATAAGATAATAACTTTTATACTTTACCAACCGCTATTCAAAAATGTGTCCTCACTCATCAAAATTGATACGCAGATTACCGGCCATCGTTCTTTCATACATCTTGTCTCTTCTTCCACGTATGGCCGAGTGATTATCAAACTTGCTCGGACGACCGGAGGATCCAAGGGGGAGGTTGTCAAACCTAAACGCGCCTGCGAATGGCTGTAGAATACACCGATATCCAACCACAAATAGACTAACAAATTAAGATGCTGTTTCAACGTATTACTTTACTTGTTAAATGTATTTTAACATTATTTAATAAAGGTGTTTTATTATTCTCGCTCTTTGATGGAGGGATTTATTAACCAAACAATAAAATTATTAAAGGTGTCTTATTATTCTCGCACTTTTGATGAAGGGATTTATTAACCAAAAATAAAATTGTTACAGAATCTCTGTTCTTACGTTGTACACGTATTTTTCGGACACCCTGTATAATGTTTTTATTTTATATTAATTTAGTAAGAAAGAAAAAATTAATGTTAATAAATGACTTATTTTCTAAGAAAACTTTATATATCTATATACATATATACATATATATATATATATATATATTAATAGTTATTAAGCATTCATTTGCATTCCAAATGTGGATTATTCTTCTCTATTATATATATATATATATATATATATATATATATATATATATTGCTATGATAAAAAGTAGTATAAGGGTGGATTATATCATAGGAGTCGTAGAATAGATTTAATTTTACGTTGGGCGCCAAAAAGGGCATTGATTAAAAACTTTATATTTTAATTTGGGGAAATGATACTATAATGAGAGGATAGTTTAAGGGTAGATTAAGTCATAGGGGTCGTAGGATAGGCATAAATAATTTTAACTTTAAAAACCAAAATAATTCCATCTATTATAGGAATAAATCGACTATTTTAGAAAAAGTCAATTGCAAGCACACTGTATATGTTGTATATTTGATTTAATGCATAAGAACGAAGCTCATTTTGCAATAATCCGATACCACTTAGAGAAAATAATATTGTGTACGTCGTGTAATATGTTTTAACATAAGGTTTTAAACGCAACTAATTGCATCAATATAAATACACTATCAGGAAAGGTAGATAAACTGGCATTCTGGATATTTAATAATTTCGTCGAAAATATCAACGCATGTATAAGAAAATGCATTCCAATACGTTATTAAATACGTGACTAGAAATAGTACATTTGTTTAGAAAACCAACATATTTTAATAACAAATAAACACCAGACGCTTAATTGTGCAATAGGTTTTGGACTTTCAAACGACAAATATAAAATACGTGACAGAATAAAAGCAATATTTGGAAATTCTAAAAGGATGCCATGATATATTAGATGTCTACGCGCGGGATGGATGGTAGGAACAACAATTAAAACCAGGGAATTTGAGAATTACCAAGGTACTACAGAGATATGCGGAGATTATCAATAAACACGTGACGCGCACCAATTAAAGCATTGATAGGAGGTCTTATAAATACAATGGGGAATGAATATACATTTTAGTTCATCTATAACAAGGTACGAATCACGTCAGTATGCCGTATAAATTTACGTGACAGTATTAATTAGTGAAAAGTTTATAATTTACTATAAGTAAAAATTTGAAGTGCCAAATTTGTGCAACGAATAATAGCCGATCTACACATAAGACGGCTCTAAATAGATAATATAATTATGGGAAAGTATAATCAGAACTTAATGACTACAATAATAATTTTAGACGGAATTGAAATACAGGAAACACACCAAGAAGAGACTCGGAACAAACGACAGGAACATAAATCAGTATGCACGCCAACAACAACATAGGGAACAAACGGCACAACCAAGCAGAACAAACCAAATCAACATTGAAACTACGAGTCAGGCACGACCATCTACGTCGAATCAGGATTTTTGAATGAGGACAAACCAAGTAAGCCCTTAAAAATTAATGGATACGAATACCAGCGCAAATATATAAAATATGAAGTGGAAAATGATTTGAACAAAAGCTTATTACCCACAATTAGATTAAAAGTAAATAATAATAGAAGTAAAATACTCATTGATACGGGAGCAGAAGCATCATTAGTGTCTGAAGATTTTGTTAAACGTGAAAAGTTAATAGAGAGGATGCTACCTGTTAGAGAATTTAATTTAATAGCACCGAATAGCAAAAGATTTGCAAGTGTGAATAAGATGGTAATTCTGGAATGTGAAGTGGGAAAGATGAAGTTTGAAAACAAATTTATAGTAGTACCGGAGTTAAGGATAAATGTGATTGATAAGTTGGGATTAAAGATAAATGCCAAAGGAAAAGTGATAGATGTAAAGGGAGAATATATTAAATGGGATGATGAGAAAGTGTTAAAGTCGAAGGAGACTGTTTAAATATTAATCAATTTGAGGGTGAAGTAAATGTAGAGAGGGATATAGATGATGAAATAAGATGTCCAGAAGAAATAAAGATAGGGTGAAGACATTATTGTTGAAGCATTCTAAATTAATAAGATCAGAATCCAGAACAGCAGCAGGGTGTGTGAATAAATCAGAAGTTGTAGACACGGAGCCGTTTAACGTAATTCCACTAGAACGCAAATCAAGAAAGTATACAGGTTTTTATATAAAAGGGCAAATTTATAAATTTAAAGTGGTTCCTTTTGGTTTGTTAAAGAATATGCAGAAGATATGGGGAACGTATGAAGAATTTGGTATTTATTATGGGAGTGATATTTAGAATTTTAACGAAGATAAAGAGCAATATATTAAAAAGATTTTGTTGGAGTTAAGTTTAGCAGGAAGAAAAAAAAATAGGAAGAAGTGTAAATTTTTTCAAGGAAAAACAAAATTTTTGGGATATGAAATAAGATATATTGGGGTGAAAAGTAATGCAATTAACAAGTTAACTTCAGAAAATAATTTTGAAAAGATGGTCAATGTTGGAAAGAAGAATAATATAATAATCTCAGATAAAAAACTTTTAATAATGAAGCAAGTGTACAAACTGTAAAATAAATAATGTAAATAAAGGAGTTAAATCGGGATATAATTATAAATTAAGATAGGTGCAGATAGGATTTAGGATAAGGATTTAGATATAGGATTAATCAGATGTTGTAGATAATATTGGGGGAGCAATTGGGAACAACGGAGACAAGTAAAATAAATAAAATAAAAATATAAGAATTTATAATCAATGGAGATTTAATTTCACGTTGGGCGCCAAAAACGGCATTGACTAAAAATTTTATATTTTAATTTGAAGAATAATGCTATAATGAAAGGATAGTTTAAGGGTAGATTAAGTCATAGGGGTCGTAGGATAGGCATACATATTTTTAACTTTAAGAAAACGAAATAATTCCATTTATTACAGGAGTAACTCGACTATTTTCGAAAAAGTCAATTGCGAGTACACTGTATGTATTGTATATTTGATTTAATGCATAAGAAAGAAGCTCATTTTGCAATAATCCGATACCATTTAGCAAAAATAATAATATGTACGTCGTGTAATATGTTTCAAGTACAATTTAAGTTTGAAGATAAGATTTTAGACGCAACTAATTGCATCAATATAAATACATTATCGGGAAATATAGATAAACTGGCATTCTGGATATTTCATAATTTCGTCGAAACTATCAACGCATGTATAAGAAAACTCATTCTAATACGTCATTAAATACGTGACTAAAAATAGTACATTTGTTTAGAAAACCAACATATTTTAATAACAAATAAACACCAGACGGTTAACTGTACGATAAGTTTTGGACTTTTAAACGAAAAATATAAAATACGTGACACAATAAAAGCAATATTTGGAAATTCAAAGAAGATGCTATGTTATATCGGATGTTTACGTGTGGGATGAATGATAGGAACAACAATTAAAACCAGCGAATTTGAGAATTACCAAGGTACTAAAGAGATAGGCGGAGATTATCAATAAACACGCGACGCGCACCAATTAAAGCATTGATAGGAGGGCTTATAAATACAATAGGGAATGAATAAACAGTTAGTTTATCTATAATAAGGCAAGAATCACGTCAGTATGCAGTAGAAATTTACCTAACAGTATTAATTAGTGAAAAGTTTATAATGCAATATAAGTAAAAATTTGAAAGTGTCAAATTTGTGCAACGAATAATAGCCGATCTACACATAAACGTAAGTTAAACTATTAAATAAAATTTATTCTAATATTTTACAATTCAGGGCTCTAAATCAATATCCTATACCGATCTGAATCAATGTCTTGATACAGATCTAAGTTAATATCTTGATACTGGTCGAAGTCAATATCGTCCCACATCTAAATTAAATATCTGAACATATTTCTAAAATTACCTCTAAAAGGAAAATATAAAAATGCGTCTAAAAATACGACTAAATTAAACAAAAGTAAGGACACTCATGGAATCCGAGGGAACTACAAGCAATGAGTAGAACGAGTGTAGCAAGGGATGCTGAACACAGATACTCTGTGGCAATTCCAGTGACAAAAAAAGAAAAATGCAAGTTAGCGATTTTAAATATTTTATTAGTTAAATACTGTTTCAATTTTAATATTTGCTATATATTGTGTGTCTGTAAGAGTCAACAAAAAGGTCATTTGAGAATTTGAAGACAGGGAAAGCATCTTAGAATGTCCGAAGGTACTTAAAAGTAATTAAAAAGATATTTTTGCTGGCTTTTAGGAAATTATAAATGTGGTAAATGTAAATGTTCTATTCAGGGGTTAAACTTTGAATTTATATAAAATTGTACATATTATTATCAATCATTATATTGTCTAATCTTTGGATTGCTTCATTTAAATTTATTTAAATTTATTTAAACAATCTTTATCGTCGTATAATAAGGGTACCACAGCAATTAAAAATAACGTGCAATGGTGGGGCTTAATAGGAATTTCATATCAATATTAATAACACCCAATCGTAAGGGCGATATCATAGCAAAAAGAGTTGAGCACCAATCGTGAGGCTTGTAGAGGCTTTTGAAATCACAGCAAAAAGAATGGCACCCATCATATATATATATATATATATATATATATATATATATATATTGCTGTGATACCACCAAAATCCGGGTACTCCGCTTTTCGAATCGAGCCCCTACGAATAGGATGTCAAGAATGCTGTGAATCCTACAAAAAGCTATTCATTACCTTAACTGTGTTGGTCCATTGACTTTCTTTTGTTAATCGCCTCGGCTGCTCCTCTAGATAGCTTTCATCCTCATACATAAAAAAAACAAACACATTCCTACCACAAACATCAACGTCAACTCTATTTACATCAATATTCACAATACATTAAAATTTCAAAATTAATATTCAGCATAAATTTTAATATCGGAAAATTTCAAAATTAAATTTATTATCATTTTAATGCGCATCTAGAATTAAAGTCCTTGTAGGATGCCTACTAATTACTATAACAATATATGCAGAGTACAAAGGAGCATCTACCACCCTTTACGTTAATTAACCAGGTTCGTCTAATTGAGCTCAAAGACATACCCTAAATTTTCATCATAATCCAGAACATCAATACTAAATACCCTTTCTACTTAAACAAGCAAATTTCACCTTAAAATTAAAATATTATTGTTAGTACCATTTCACTACTGTCCATTTTGAGTAAATCAATTATAAAGTTATTCAACACGCACAACAATATCAAAGTTCAAACAAAATAGTATAATTTACCTGAAGGTTACTTGCACTCGTAGCTTCAATATACATCGTCCCTTTTGTTAATTACACCATTCCAACTGGGTTATATTTACGGCTTCTGATTCTCAACGCTTTAAAAATTTTCTCCATCACCATTTATTTAAAGTTGTTTCAGGGCTTTTCCGGAACTAATCTGTGTATATCTGACCCTAGTCTTGTGGATCCAGACACGTTTATTGTTAGAATATTCGGCGGTTTCCTACACAATGGAATCGCATGATACACAGAATTAGATTTATTAGTGAACGTAATATGAGTAGCACAAAACTAACGGTTCCTACGAGCATTATACAGATATGTGAATAACATAATATAAGTAATCAGATTAGTGTCTGCATTTAATACACAAAACATAGGAGCATCGTAACAACACGTCTATCGCTAAGCGCGCACTATCGAACACTGGTCAAGGGCAGGTAGAACGTGTGTCGCATGCCACACTTCATTGTCGTCTCGTAAAACGGGGTTCACTTCAACACTTCCCTTGAGGCACACGCTACCGACACTAAACAATTGGATAAACCCAACAACTTGACGCATTCTTCAAACTTTCGACGTGGTAGTGCCTTCGTGAGCAAATCAGCAAGCATTTCGTTGGTTGAAATATGTCGCAAATCGAATTGACCATTATACAAAGCTTCGCGTACAAAGTGGTAACGCACGTCAATGTGCTTACTTCGAGCATGGAATACGGGGTTTTCCGCTAATTTTATAGCACTCATGCTATCACAATGTACAGTTAGTCGCGAAAGACACTCGGAATCCAACTCGCACAAAAATCTACGAAGGTAAATAGCCTCTTTCGATACTTCCGATAGCCCCATATATTCCGCCTCAGTGGACGAAAGAGCCACCGTTCGCTGCTTTTTACATTCCCAAGTAACGGGACAACCAGACAATATGAACGAAAATCCGGTAAAGGATCTTCTGTCTACAGGACATCCAGCCCAATCAGCGTCAACAAAACCCTTAAGTGTTTCTTTATTCGACGTGTATATTAACCCAAGGTTCATAGTTCCCTTAAGGTATCTCAGGACTCGTTTCCCCGCTTCCCAATGACATTTTCGAAAACAGTTATTGAACTGACTAAGATAGCTGACGGCAAAACTTATATCGGGTCGAGTCGCTGCGGATAAGTAAGTCAAAGAGCCTATTAGTTCCCTGTATGGTAGCTTTTTCTCTTCTTCGGATGGCGGTTCGGTCGGCTGTGACAATTTCACGTTCGGATCAATCGGGGTGCTGACAGGATTACAATCAGTCATACCGAATCTGTCCAGACATTCAATTATATGATTTCTTTGATTTAACGAAACTTTACCGTCGGAACAAGAGAATTCAATTCCTAAACAGTAATTTATGCCTCCCATATCCTTTATTTCAAACTTTTTAGCTAACTTACGTTTCAGTTTTTCTACAGATTCAGAATTTTTCGAAGCAATAATTATGTCGTCTACATAAAATGCAACAAGTAATAAGTCTTCCCCTTCACCACTGCGGTATAAACAAGGGTCGGAATTAGTGGGTTTTATTCCGCATTCCACTAAGACTTTCGATAATTTTGAGTACCAGGTTCTGCCAGCCTGTTTCAAGCCGTATAAGGCCTTATTGAGTAGACATACTTTGTCACCTTTCCGTAATTCATTTAGCATGTCAGCTGCAGCTTCCCTCAAGTGAGGTTTTCCTTGTGAACATATGATTTCCAGTACCTTATTTAACTGTTTTGGTGGTTCCATGTAAATGGTTTCCTCAAGTTCACCGTTTAAATAGGCACAGGCAACATCTAATTGATGTAATTGCATGCCTCGATGTGCGGCAATTGCTGAAAGCAATCTTACCGAACCTAATCTCGCAACTGGTGCAAACGTATGGTTAAAGTGTATTCCGGGTTGCTGATCAAAGCCTTGGGCGACCAATCTAGCCTTTCTACGATCAAGCGCACCGTCACTTTTAAATTTATTTCGCAGAACAATTCTACTTCCAATTACACGTTCGTTGCTAGGTCTATCAACTAAATTCCAAGTTTTACTTTTAATTATTGATGATATCTCGTCCGCCATTGCTCTGTACCAATCCTCAGAATCGGCTGAATTCAGAGCTTGTTTTATGCATATTTCGGAGTTTAACGACTGTTCGAATAACACTGAGTTTGAATTCGCCTCGGGAACCATGTGGTACAACTTTGCAGGTCGTCCTCTGAGTCCCGTTCGTTCTAGTCTGGGTCTTCCCGGACCTCTTACTAAAATCTGATTTTCAACTTCCGCAATAGGGTGTCGTTTTCCTCAATAGGGTCATCCCAATGATAAAACAAAGGGGGCTCGTCTCTGAGTTGTGTTTCAGAGTCGTTGTCCTTAATTTCAGGAAAAACATTAGTTGGCTCACGCCTACCTTCCTCACTATTCGATTCGACGAACTTTATATCACGAGTCAGTTCAGTCTTTTGTTCAACTGGTAGCCATACTCTATATGCTTTTGATTCTTCGGAATAACCTAAGAAAATACCTTCTTTTGCCCTTTTATCAAATTTTCCACGATTCGGGTTTCTATTCAGACAAAAACTTTACGTCCGAACTCTCTAAAGTAACTGACATCTGGGGTTTTCCGGTGTATAATTCGTATGGAGTTTTCCCATTCAGACTACTGGTTGGTACACGGTTGCGTATATAATTAGCGGTATTAATCGCTTCAGCCCAAAAAGTATCGGTAGGCCTGACTCCGTGAGCAGACAACGTGCGGTATCTAGTAGAGTGCGGTTTTCCTCTCCGCTGTTCCGTTTTGCTCCGGATTGTAGGGTATCGTCAAGCGCCTAACAATTCCGCGTTTATTCAACATAGAGTCGAATTCGTTATTATTAAATTCGGTACCATTGTCAGATTGAAAACATTTCACTCGTTTGTCTTTTTGGTTTTCTACTGTATTAATATATTGTTCAGTTATTTTCACTATTTCTGACTTTGAACTAGCAAATCGGACTTCACACCATCGTGAATAATCGTCCGTGTAGGTTACAAAATACTTTGCTTTTCCATTAGATAAAACACGCATTGGTCCACAAACGTCTGTGTGAACTATTTGTAATAATTCCGTTTCTCTGTTCGATCGTTTGGGAAAAGGCGTTCTAGTCATTTTAGATACGGTACATGTGTCACAATTTGGGTAAACATTCCCGTCATCAAGTTTTAAGTTTACACCTGTTAAGATTCCTTTGTTTACAGAATCGATTAAGCTTTTAAAATGTAAGTGTCCTAAGCGGCGGTGCCACATTAAAAGACTTCGCGCGGATGCCGTCGTAAGTTCATTTGTCGCTATATTAGAAATATTGTTAACTTCGCGAGCATAATATAAATCACCAATACGATCGGCTATCAGAGCGACAGTTCCGTCTTTATGCGTAACTATTGCACAATCGCGTTCAAAAGTACGTTAAATCCAGCGTCTGTGATTTTGCTAACAGACATAAGGTTTGTACGTAAGTCCGGTACATGCAATGCATTATTTAAAACAATATCTTTGGACTCACCTTTCACGTTCGTAGTAAACGTTGCAATACCTTTTGCAGCGATGCTTGTGGAGGTGTCGTTAGCCAGACTCAGGAGCCATGTGAGTATTCCATGAGTTCTTTGAAGCTCTCAACATCCTTACATAGGTGCGACGTAGCGCCACTGTCCAAGCACCATTTCATGTCGTGGTTCGTAGCATTATTCGAAGCACTAGATTTACACATTTCAGACGATAGCAAACTCACTATTTTCTTAGCACTTTCACAATTATTTACTTTTGACTCACTGGCACTTCTGTTTTTATAGCATTCTGACGCCTTATGACCAACTTTTCTGCACTTGTGGCAACGAAATTTAAACGAATCTCTTGCAGTTAAATTTTCACTCTGAGAAACATTGCCGTTTTGCTTGTCATTTCCGTAAATTCTACTTTGATTACGTTGGTGATTAAATTTCTTGTTAACATACAGAGCGTTCTGCGAAGTACTATTATTTCTAGCATCGCTTTCCTCGATAATTTTAACTCGAAGTGTATCAGGGGTTGGCAACTCATCCCTTGATTCGATAGCACATCTAAAATTTTCGAAGCTCGGCGGTAAGCTGTATAACAACATTATAGCAAGCAGATCAGCATTTATTTCAACGTTCATTTCCATTAATTTGTCGACAGCATCAAAAATTTGTTTGTGTGTTGACGTATGTCGGAAGCCTTCATTCATGCGCTGTAGTGTAAGTTGTTTAAGTAACGTAGCTTTTCTGGCAGGACCTTTCGATTGATGTATATTCTCAAGTTTAATCCATACATCTCTAGAAGTATTACACCCTTTGATTTGTTTCAGTTCAGAAGGACATATTGATAATATTATTTCTGACTTAGCCTTAGCGTCACCTTTAATCCAAGTTTCAATTTCACTTTTAGAGTTCACGACATCTTGTTCGTTTAGAACCGGTTTGGGGTTATCGCCGTTCACGTATAGCCAGGCATCATGTTTTGTTAGCAACGCTTCCATCTGTATCTTCCATGTGTCGTAATTGCCTTTGTTCAACATTTCAAGACGTGATGCGTTTGCGAGATTCATCTTGTTTATTGTCAATAACGAAAAGGAATTTCAATACTGCACACGTGCTTTATTACTTATCGGTTCGCGATGTAACTTAGCTGCCCGTAATTCAATTTAATTCTGGTTACCTGGACACATAACCTGTTAGAATATTCGGCGGTTTCCTACACAATGGAATCGCATGATACACAGAATTAGATTTATTAGTGAACGTAATATGAGTAGCACAAAACTAACGGTTCCTACGAGCATTATACAGATATGTGAATAACATAATATAAGTAATCAGATTAGTGTCTGCATTTAATACACAAAACATAGGAGCATCGTAACAACACGTCTATCGCTAAGCGCGCACTATCGAACACTGGTCAAGGGCAGGTAGAACGTGTGTCGCATGCCACACTTCATTGTCGTCTCGTAAAACGGGGTTCACTTCAACATTTATGCACCATTTAATTATTAATACCCCCGAAAAATAACAAAGAAATTCATACTTCTTTCACCAATATACGCCAAAACTGCCTACTTTTGTGTATATATTTGTCGTTGTAAATTTTTATCAATTGGTACAGTGATACTAAACTTTATTACCTTGTATCTTCTTTTCTAAGTGCACTAACGTACATTCATTGTAGCACGTAAAGAACAAGCTGTTTTAAATCACATAATATTCGAGCAAACTGTTTAAATTATTTAATATTAAAACCGGAAAACTAAAAGCACTGTTTAACGCGTTCAATCAAGTCGAAGATCTAGGAGAGCTTCCTCATATTCACCTCCGTATATATAGCGGTTAGCCTGTCTGTCGGTCTGTTCCCCAAAACGGCCAGTTTCTAGAATTTCGTCATTCTGTTCCCATTCCGTAGCCTGGCATGCGATTTTACGAATTTTGCACTCGCCTCAGTTAAATCTCAGAAAATTTCCACACGGCACGCAACGTCTGAGAATACCTAATTAAATTTTATACAGAAATGTTATTTCTACCCTCAATTTTGCCTTTTACTTTCAACCAATCGCAACCCCATGACGTTGCTCTACTCACGCCTTTTACTATATGTGTCTCGGTCTTGCGCCTATTATCTGTCTCAATCTACCCTGTTCTTATTAGTGCAAATTGATATTCCTTATTATCGATTATTTCAGTCCATGTGGACTATCTGGGTTAAATAACCCCGTATCGCACCTTCTCGTGAATATTAAGCCACGGTTTCTCCAAGATTCTTTGTAACCATTAATTATCTGCAAAATTTACGCAGAATGAGCTTTTTAAAAATACGCAGGTGTTTAAACATACTATTAATTCTCAGAGCTTTATTTTATTGGGTTTTTACAAGTTTTTATAGATATTATATGTTACTAACGGTTCAATTAACTTCAATTAAAATTAATACCCTTTAATTTTTAGCGAATACAAATTAAATATTACTTATTATGTGTACACTTTGTTTAATACCGGTTACTTAAAATAGAGTTAATTAATATAAATTTTGCACGTAATTTCTATTTGTTTCTTTACTAGGAATAATTAAATTATACGTAGAGCTTTTTAATACTGCTTCTTTTGATATAAAGCGTCTGGTACATGATTTAAATCTCTTATTTTTAATGAAACGCATGAATTTTTATGCTTCACGCTTTTATTTAATAACGCGAGTTATGTATCTTTTCCCAAAGCTTCTACACGGTGATTAAAATTATTTGATGTGATTATTTAATTTTCTACCTTGGTCTAAATATGAGTATTTTCCCCCTATTTGAATACAAATAATCCAACTTATTTGAATGCAAATATAAAGCATTTAGACAAAAAAATTACAAAAAAAATTGCCTATCTCTCTCTATCTTTATCTATCTAACTTACCTACTTTATCTCCAATTCAAAAAAAAATATTTACACCTATCCTATATCCCTATCCTATTCCTAACTCTCACTTAATTTTATAAACTGAAATTATCCCTAACTTCATCCTACTTATCCATCTAATCCTATATACATCCTATATACCTATCCTATTTCTAACTTTTAACTAATCTTCACTATACTTTACTTCATCCTACCTAATCCTATATACCTATCCTATTTCTAACTTTATTCCTAACTCTCCACTAATCTTATATGAAATATCTATACTTAACCTATCTTATTTTCTTCCTACATTTAATCTTTGTTCTCATCCTAAACCTATTTCTAATTATCTCCCATATTTATCCTATACTTAGCTTTATTTTCTATATCTATACTAAAATTCACCTATCTCTATCCTTTGTTCATTAAGTTATTTAAATCTAACTCTCTTCTTGACCCTCCAAGTCTTTCTTCTCACCATCCTAATATTCTTCATCCCTATTTCTCCCCCTTCTATATCTATACTTATCATCCCTATTATCTCACATACAATAAACTTATCATCCCTATTATCCTGACTCTTAAATACTGCTTCTTCTTTAGTCCCTACACTTGTCTGTTTCTCATTTATTATTGTTTCCCTTTCTGCCGACAAACCAAACGATACTACTTCAAAATTATCGATTTTTCCCTCTACGGAAAATTCTATGTACCTTCTAGAATTCTTATGTAATGGAATCCGCCAGAATGAATTCCTTAAATCTACTTTATTAAAAACAAACTTGCCATCTTTACTTAATTCCGCCTTCACCTGCTCCCGATCTGCTGCTGTTGCTTCTACCCCCAATAATTCTGCATGTTTTTGTACTAAAGCTTGAACCTCTACTATCCTATCCTCTGGACATCTTATCGTGTTGATCTGTTTACCTTCATCATCCTCTACCTCTACTACATTAATACTAAACCCCGTGTCATCCTCTGTGACTTCATAACTGCCCTTCCATGGCACTACCCTATCTTTAATCCTTACTACCTTCCTTTCCATATCTATCAAAACCCCTAACTTCATCATACAGTCAACACCTAAAATGCTCTGAAACTTCAGTCCAGGTACAATTACAAACTCCTGTTCACAGCTTAAACCTCCTATATCTATCCTAAGCACCACAACACTATTTACTACAGCAAACTTCTTTTTATTTGGAGCTACTAAATGGCTACGCTTTATAGGCATAATTCTATCACAAACCTTATCCCTAATTTTGCTGACGAATTCCTCCGATATTAAACTCGCCTCTGCCCCTGTATCAAGTAATACTTCTACATTATTATCAAAAATTCCTATATTAACAATTGGCAAACATAATTTTTCCTCATTTTCTGGCTCTACTTCCTCCTCAATTTTGAAAAATTCACGTGGACGTTTATATACATTTACACTGAAATCTAGTGGTCTGTCGCGTTCTAAAAATCCTGTCCAGGTCTGTTTTCCCTACTCGGTCCTGGTCTAGCCGTCACCTCAGCGTATGTCCTAGGCGTTTCCACTCGTTCCGTGTCTGTATTAGCTGTCCCGCTCATGTCCGGTGAACTATTCCTTCTGGTAGGTTTCGGTCTCGGTGCAGGTCCCCTTCCTAAACTATTACTTCTAACGTATGGTCGTCTCTGTTCCCAATTCGGTCGCTGGTATCCGTAACTATTCCCCCTTCTAGCATAGTTGTCCCGTCTATTGTCAAACCTAACTGTGTTGATCTGTCTTTTCCTATTATCCCGAGGTCGTCCACTACTTACGTCGTCGTACCTCTGCAGGTATTCTAAAAACATTTCTCTGTCTACTATGTTCTGTAGTGCTACGTGTTGTCTTACTTCTACCTCGAAGTGTCGTGATAAATACTTAATAATTTGTCGGTCCGTCAGTGGTGGGTTCAGTTGCTTTGCTATGCTATACTTGCGTATAGCATATTGCTCCTACTTCCTGAAAATTCTCCCTTAAATTTCCTGTGATTAAGTCGTCTCGTACCTGGTCTTGTCTGTGGTCACTCCAGTAGTGCTTTAAAATCTGTCTTCAAACTCCGTGTAGGTGTCTATGTCCTGTCCTACTAAATTGTACCATGCTTCCGCATTGTCCTTTAATAAAGCCTTTATCGTATTCAGTTTAGTCTGTTCGTCAAATAAATTTACCACTAGATTTCTTACACTATTAATAAAAATTTGCGGATTTACCCTGTTATCGCCATAAAACTTCATGTGTTGGTCCAATGATACTCCACCTGTATAAAATCTGGGACCATCCCCCGTTAAATTTGACATGTTGTATTTGATACTACTAACTTCGCGTTCTACCCTGCCTAACTGATCCCTACATGAGTCCGTTACTTCAGTCATTTTTACATTAATCTCTTCTTCACAAAAAATGCGTACTTCGGACCTTAAATGTCCCATTTCCTGTCGAAGACCTGTAATATCACACTCATTTTTTTCAACCCTATTTTCAACTTCCCCCATTTTTACGGTAAGACTATCTTTAAATTCTGTAAATTCTTTAGTATTTTGTTCAATTTTCCCGCTTATCTGCTCTAATTTTTGGTTGGACTCCTCCCTCGCTCTATTCGATTTTTCCCTAGCTCTATTGGCTTCTTCGTTCATCCTCTCTAGCATTCTCATTATCATCTCGTTTCCTTGATCCCCTGATTCCGTCCTCGACTGATCTCTACTGCCTCCAGCTTCTTCCATTTTCGAATTTTTCTCACACAATGCACTATCGTCACTTCCAATTTCCACTCCTTGACTCCTTAACCACTCCTTTCTCTGCATACGTTCTAATCACTCTCACACACTCTAAAATACTCTTAAATTTATACACACACAGAAACTCTCTCTCTCAGATCGCCAGTTTCCTGGAATAAAATCACAAAAATTTTATTTGGAACTCGAGCCTCACTTTTGGGTCGCCAAGAATGCTGTGATACCACCAAAATCCGGGTACTCCGCTTTTCGAATCGAGCCCCTACGAATAGGATGTCAAGAATGCTGTGAATCCTACAAAAAGCTATTCATTACCTTAACTGTGTTGGTCCATTGACTTTCTTCTGTTAATCGCCTCGGCTGCTCCTCTAGATAGCTTTCATCCTCATACATAAAAAAACAAACACATTCCTACCACAAACATCAACGTCAACTCTATTTACATCAATATTCACAATACATTAAAATTTCAAAATTAATATTCAGCATAAATTTTAATATCGGAAAATTTCAAAATTAAATTTATTATCATTTTAATGTGCATCTAGAATTAAAGTCCTTGTAGGATGCCTACCAATTACTATAACAATATATGCAGAGTACAAAGGGAGCATCTACCACCCCTTTACGTTAATTAACCAGGTTCGTCTAATTGAGCTCAAAGACATACCCTAAATTTTCATCATAATCCAGAACATCAATACTAAATACCCCTTTCTACTTAAACAAGCAAATTTCACCTTAAAATTAAAATATTATTGTTAGTACCGTTTCACTACTGTCCATTTTGAGTAAATCAATTATAAAGTTATTCAACACACACAACAATATCAAAGTTCAAACAAAATAGTATAATTTACCTGAAGGTTACTTGCACTCGTAGCTTCAATATACATCGTCCCTTTTGTTAATCACACCATTCCAACTGGGTTATATTTACGGCTTCTGATTCTCAACGCTTTAAAAATTTTCTCTATCACCATTTATTTAAAGTTGTTTCAGGGCTTTTCCGGAACTAATCTGTGTATATCTGACCCTAGTCTTGTGGATCCAGACACGTTTATGCACCATTTAATTATTAATACCCCCGAAAAATAACAAAGAAATTCATACGTCTTTCACCAATATACGCCAAAACTGCCTACCTTTGTGTATATATTTGTCGTTGTAAATTTTTACTAATTGGTACAGTGATACTAAACTTTATTACCTTGTATCTTCTTTTCTAAGTGCACTAACGTACATTCATTGTAGCACGTAAAGAACAAGCTGTTTTAAATCACATAATATTAGAGCAAACTGTTTAAATTATTTAATATTAAAACCGGAAAACTAAAAAGCACTGTTTAACGCGTTCAATCAAGTCGAAGATCTAAGAGAGCTTCCTCATATTCACCTCCGTATATATAGCGGTTAGCCTGTCTGTCGGTCTGTTCCCCAAAACAGACAGTTTCTAGAATTTCGTCATTCTATGTTCCCATTCCGTAGCTCGGCATGCGATTTTTACGAATTTTGCACTCGCCTCAGTTAAATCTCAGAAAATTTCCACACGGCACGCAACGTCTGAGAATACCTAATTAAATTTTATACAGAAATGTTATTTCTACCTCTCAATTTTGCCTTTACTTTCAACCAATCGCAACCCCATGACGTTGCTCTACTCACGCCTTTTACTATATGTGTCTCGGTCTTGCGCCTATTATCTGTCTCTATCTACCCTGTTCTTATTAGTGCAAATTGATATTCCTTATTATCGATTATTTCAGTCCATGTGGACTATCTGGGTTAAATAACCCCGTATCGCACCTTCTCGTGAATATTAAGCCACGGTTTCTCCAAGATTCTTTGTAACCATTAATTATCTGCAAAATTTACGCAGAATGAGCTTTTTAAAAATACGCAGGTGTTTAAACATACTATTAATTCTCAGAGCTTTATTTTATTGGGTTTTTACAAGTTTTTATAGATATTATATGTTACTAACGGTTCAATTAACTTCAATTAAAATTAATACCCTTTAATTTTTAGCGAATACAAATTAAATATTACTTATTATGTGTACACTTTGTTTAATACCGGTTACTTAAAATAGAGTTAATTAATATAAATTTTGCACGTAATTTCTATTTGTTTCTTTACTAGGAATAATTAAATTATACGTAGAGCTTTTTAATACTGCTTCTTTTGATATAAAGCGTCTGGTACATGATTTAAATCTCTTATTTTTAATGAAACGCATGAATTTTTATGCTTCACGCTTTTATTTAATAACGCGAGTTATGTATCTTTTCCCAAAGCTTCTACACGGTGATTAAAATTATTTGATGTGATTATTTAATTTTCTACCTTGGTCTAAATATGAGTAATATATATATATATAAAATACTCATATTTAGACCAGGGTAGAAAATTAAATAATCAAATCAAATAATTTTAATTACCGTGTATAAGGAATTTCATTAAATAATACGCTTTATTAAAACCTTGAAGCATAAATAAACTCGGTCGTTTCAGTAAAAATAAGAAATTTAAATTATCTATAAGACGCTTTACATCAAAAGAAGCAGTATTGAAAAGCGCAGTGGATAATTTAATTATTCCTAAACAAATGGAAATTACGTGCAAAGTTTATATTAATTAACCCTATTTTAAGTAACCGGTAGTAAAACAAAGTGTACATATAATATTAATATTTAAGTTGTATTCGCTAAAAATGAAAGGATAGAAATCAATTTAATTGGAGTTAATTAAACCGTTAATAACATAATACCTATAGAAGCTTGTGAAAACCCAATAATAGTCAAATCGTAGGAAGGTTATTTAAAATGTTACGTTTGAACACCCTGCGTGTTTTTAAAAGGCACTTTCAAGTTAATTGGTTTGGATAAACATGTTGATTCTAAGGATATTGGAAACGATCAGATGCTTTAGCAGGAAATACAGAACACCTGCGTATTTTTAAAAAGCTCATTCTGCGTAAATTTGGCAAATAATTAATGTTTCAAAGAATCTTGGAGAAACCGGGACTTAGTATTCACGAGAATGTGCGATACGGGTTTATTAAACCCAGATAACAGTCCGCGTGGACTAAAATATAATCGATAATAAAGAATATAAATTTGCACCAATACGAACAGGTTAGAAAAGGAAAGAAAATGCGTCAAGCAAAGACACATATTGTAAAAGGGCGGGATTTAAGCAACGTCAAGGGGTTGCGATTGGTTAAAAATAGGATGCATATATCAGAGGTAGAACAACAATTTCTGTATAAAAGTAATTAGTTTTTCTCGGACAACTTTGCGGGCCGTGTTGAAATTTTCTGAGATCTCAATGGGGTGAGTACTAAATTCAGAAAAATCGACGTGCAGGCTACAGACTGGGAACGTAGAATGAGGAATTCGTTGAATTACCCGTTTTAGGGAACAAAGCGACGTGTCGGCTATTCGCTATATATACAGGCGGAATATGTGTTTCTCTCTCTTAGACTCTTAGACTTTCGACGATTCGATGCGTTAAAAGCTCGTGCATCCGCGACTTGATATTAAACAGTGCATTTTAGTTTGATTAAATAATTTAAAGTGTGCTAGTATATTTTAGTGACTCAAAATAGTTGGTTATTTTACGTGCTAACATGAATGTACTTCAGTGCACTTAGATACAAGGTAATAAAGTTTATTATCACGGTACCAATTAGTAAAATTTACAACGACAAATGTATACCCAAAAGTAGGCAGTTTTGGCGTATATTGGTAATATTGGTAAAGGAAGTATGAATTTCTTTGCTATTTTGCCGGGGTGTTAATGACTAAATGGTTCGTAAATGTGTCTGCATCCACTGAACCAGAGGCAGATATCACAGATGAGTTCCGGAAAAGCCTAGAAACAACTTTAAATTAATGGTGATGGAGAACATTTTAAAGCGTTGACAACTTGAAGCTGTAAATAGAATCCGGTTGGAATGGTGTGATTTACAAAGGGACGATTACACTGAAGCTACGAGGACAATAACCTTCAGGTAAATTGTACTATTTTGTTTGACATTTTTGTGTGTATTGAATGACTTTATAATTGATTTACTTTAAATGGACATTAGTGGAATTTTTCTAACCATAAAAATTTAATTTTAAGATGAAATTTGCTTGTTTAAGTAAAAAGGGTATTTTGTTTTGATGTTCGGGAATAGGATGAAACTTTGGGTAGGTCTTTGAGCTCAATTAGACAAACCTGGTTAATTAACGTAAAGGGGTGGTAGATGCTCCTTTATACTCAGACTCGGTCTGCTTATCTTGTTATATTAATTAGTAGGCATCCAACAAGGACTTTAATTTTGGATGCACAGTAAAATGATAATAAAATTAATCCGGAAATTCTTTTTAAAACTGAATTTTATGTTCAAATTTAATTTGAAAATTTAATGTATTCTGAATATTGATGTAAATAGAGTTAACGTTGATGTTTGTGGTAGGAATGTGTTGTTTAATTTTTATGATTGAGAATGGAAGTTATCTAGAAGAGCAGCCGAGGCGATTAACAGAAGGAATCAACGGACCAGGTGATTTAATAGGTATCACAGCAATATATATATATATATATATATATATATATTATTGTGTGGTTATCCCTGTACAATCGTGCGCCACTGTTGGGTCGATATAATACTGTGAAGTTAGCTCTGGAACATGCCTGGAATCATGCCCCACTGTTGGGTTGCATAATTACTATGAGCTTATACCTGTACAATCGTGCCCCACAAATTGGGTTGACATAATTCTGTGTGTTTTAGCTTGAATCTTGCTTTCCTATGCTCCTAATAAGTCATCGGCTGCTCCTAATAATGCTTCTTACCTAATTTCCTAAATAATATTGTTGACACCTACCTGTTACATCCAAAAACTTCCCGCAATATCCTCATGTTGAAACCTAAATAGACAATCACCGCAATCACACACTCAAAATAACTGAATTGACCAAATATATCACACTCTATTTAAATTAGATCCATAGTACATTTTTAAAACACCATTCCTTTAGATACATCCATAAAGGTCAATAATTTTATAACAATAATCATGCAAATTGATAACCTTTTAAACACATATATTTTGATTTAAAGTAAAAGGGCGTTCCTCATACCTTACGTTACCCTTTTGGTCTTAGCATGAGCTCATAATAAAACTCTACAACTGTGCATATAAATTTCCTGCACAACCAAATATCAATAAGCCCTCTATACCTCTTTACAACATTTCGTTATCTGTAAATTCATTAATTATTTTCAAAGATCAATTTTCTTTTAAAGTCCCATAAATGTCTGTTCATAAAATATCAAATAATAATAAAACACATCAAATTCAAATCCAAATAATCACAAACACCATAAAAATATTCACCATTCAATGTTCTATTCTATCGCCTACCTGGTTTTTATCTTCTACGTGTGCTCCACCATCTAGCTCGTTGAAGATGCTGCCGTCTAGTAGATACCCAGCCCATCAGCTAACTCCCTAGTCAAATTATCATATCCGCCATGCATACCACTGTTTACAATTTCTACTCCAAAAATTCCAAACCCCAAACTTAACTTTTGTTATTCATCATCGTTTTTTTTGTATCATCCAAACACTTTCAAACTTTAATTTTCGTGCATTCCAATACCAAACTTAACAAGCTTTGTACTTACGTACCATTTTTAATGTTTTACCACAAAGATGCTTTATTAGCTTTTACATAAAATTTTATTAACTTGCACTAGTTCACATGAACGAAAAAGAAAGAGAGCCTGATCCCTCTCTGCCAGTGATTATATAAGTAAAATCCCCCCGTCTGTTTTAAATTGGCACGTACACTTGTATACCTGTTTCTATATTTCTCGATAATCTTTTCTAATCGCTTGTTGTCTCAGCGAAAACCCCCTAACAAACCTCAGATACTTGTAAATTTTCATAACGAACATACCAATACTCGGTAAATCGCTTCGAACTGTCACTCCGTTGTTCGAATTTAGTCTCTATATCTTTATTTGTCAACGCCTCCAACTTGAACAAACATCTCTCATCTCCCTTGTACTTATAGCTTTATCACACACATACGCTTCCATCAGCTGGATCTCTGCCCTTCTTGCACAACTCACACCAATCACTTTGCTTGGCTCCATTCTCCCACTTTTTAACAGACTCGTGTTTGCTTTTAAATATCCTTGAAATTATCGATCTTAGTTAGGTCTCCCAATTATACTGCCGCCTGAATTAGGTATACGCAACACGTTTGCACTCAATACACTTTTATTCTGTCTTGGTTTTTTTGTTGGCTCTTTACTATACCATCTCCAAGATTGAAATCAATATTTTAACCACAAAACCGCGTCTACATTAATCCCAACGGTTGTTCTTTTCCAATAACCTTTTAAAGTTTGTTTGTTGCCAAGTTTACCGAGAAATATTATCTCTCCTTGTTGTTTTGTTTAAACGTGTCGGATTTTACGTTTGAGAGCAGAAATGTTGTTTTAACAACTATTTCATGCTTCTAGACTTTTATATAATCACTTTACTATAAATTTAAATACTTTAGAATGATATTACCCCCAATTATTATTTATTCTGCTCAATGCTTATACAAATATTATGTTGCATTATACTTGGCTAAATTATATTAATCCTACATTACTATACACAACTTAATTTAAAAAAAAAATAAATATGTATATATATATATATATATATATATATATATTGCTATGATAATGAAAGCATTTAGGGGTATATAAGATCACAAGGGAGGTATACTTCATGAAAACAAAAAAATCAAGGAAACTAAACATTTGAATTATAAAAAGTACACAACTCATTAGTTATGGAAAAAGCAAATACCAAACACCCTGTACAAAATCAACAACTAACTACAGTCAATAAAAGGAAGCTCTTTCTTTAATAATTTAACCACATTTAGTAAAAGGAATAACTGTGAACAATCCAAATCATTCTACAAACAGTAATACATTTTAAATAAGTACAAATTAGACGTATCTAAAGTAAAACAAATGTGTAACAAATTTTTTTTAAACTCGATGCATTAGTGTAAGAAAGTAATCAATGCGTGTTCATAATAAACAGGCCTTTCAAAACAAGCATATTTCATAACGCAAGAAGTCAACAAAAACGCATCTAAATTACGTCATCTGTTAAAGAATCCCATTATAAAAATTTGCCTACGTGAGGTTATAAGCGTAAAATTGCCAATTTGAATAAAATCTAGCATATGAAAAAAACAAACTATAGAACCATACTCCCTGTATGTTAGTTGTGGTTTGTATAGTATTTTTCTTAATCTTCTTTGGGAATTAAACTATTCATAGTTTTTAAAATCATCTTTATTTACGTTTCGATTCATGACCTAGGATCGTTGTCAAAATAATAAAAATTTTAGGTTTGACATTTATGACATAAATTAAGGGTGAC
Organism: Platerodrilus igneus; assembly: GCA_036346225.1. Taxonomy (NCBI): domain Eukaryota; kingdom Metazoa; phylum Arthropoda; class Insecta; order Coleoptera; family Lycidae; genus Platerodrilus; species Platerodrilus igneus. The sequence goes on from JARFIW010001105.1 coordinate 1,251,033, forward strand.
TTTGATTTATTAATGTTTGATATATTTGGTTTAAGTACATTAGGTGAAAGTTTTAAATTTTTAAAAAAAGAGTGCTTTCAATTTGTGTTGCGTCCAGGGAACGACTTTTTAGGTAGCCAATACGCTTAACGTGAAATTTTATTGGTAATTTCAAATAAATTCAATAATTTGAGGATTGGAAAACATTTTTTAACATGTATCTATTTATACAATTGAGAGGATAGTTATTAAAGAAGTATGCGATTATGTTACCGTATGACTTAAGCAGCCGTTTTTTATATTTATCTTGAGGAAGAAATTACCTTATTGCTATGATATTTAGTGTTCTGTGAAGGGGGTTAAGTAGCTGCTACTTAATTATTCATACGAATTTGACGTAATTTTCTCAATTCCTCTCGAAAATACGAAAACATGTTTTATTTAAAATATTTTTATGCTATACAAAGACTAACTAATTTAAACTTTAATTGTTTTTTAATGCAAAGAGGGTGCATTTTTATAGGAATATTTGCTTTAACGGCAAAACGTGTCGTAATACCCAAAATTAAGATTAGGATTGGGGGTTTAAATACGCAAAACTATTTATTTTTACGCACGGAAATGACATTTTATTTATTACGAACAAATGAGTGATTTGAGTTCGCATTGAATGCGTTTTTAAAGTATCTTAAAATTAATTATTTTTACATATACAGCTTACGTTACCTGCTATGTATTTATAATATGCTTATATCATACAGGGCGATTATTTATACACGAGCAATTGCATTTTTCGCTTGTACCTTAATGAATAAAAGTACGCTTGTATTATACAAGGCATAAACGTGAATTTAGCGAAATTTTTATTTCTTCGAATTCTTTTATATTTAAGTAGAATTAATTTTTAGAATTTGGGTTTCAATGACCTCTCGTGACTCTTATCACGTAAATATATATATATATATATATATATATATATATAATATATAACCGAAGTGATGGATTGTGTACCTGTTAGGATTTTAAACATCAACAACTACGAGACAGCATTTATGAAAAATGCAACAGTTTAGCGATTATCTTTAGTTATTGCTGTGGATGGGTATGCCGATGTTGAAATAGAACGGTCAAAGAGTGCTCCGCAAAGTTTATTGTACCAGCTCACAAAATCGTGCAAGCATCTTGAACAACAACAACTGGTTAGGGTTAAAAGATTGATCCGACGGTACTTAAACGTGCATAAGGCGGCTCCGTGGTGTCGTTGGTATGAGTATGACTACTAAGCCCAAGGTCCCGGGTTCAAATCCCGACACGGTCCGCTTGAAAAGTGTTTGGCGAGCATTTTTTACAAAAATATGCTCTCGTTTGGATGAGAGGTAAAGTGAAGATCCCGTGTGTGAGTGTTGTCACGCACGTTAAAAATCCCTACCTTGCTTGGAACAGCAAGTGTTCGGCAAAATTCAAAACTTCCAGGTAAAAAAACTCGCTTCCTGGCTAATGTAGTACCTACGGGTGGAGCATTGGAAAAATCAAATGTAAGGTACTTAAACGTGTTCGCGATCGACAGCGGTCGATTAGGAAGGACCGCCGTAGTCAAGCATAGAATCGATCAAGGAGATACCTGGTCAATAAGACAGCAGTCGAAAATACTCCCATTGGCCAAACGTAAAGAGGCCAAAGTAATAGTTGGAGATATGGAGACGCAAGGAGTAATTGAGTACTCTGATAACCCTTGAGCATCGTCTGTTGTGTATATAAAGAAGAAGGAGATAGGCCGATAGGATTTTGTGTAGACTACAGACGATTAAATGGTGTGTTTAACCAGTAAAGAAGGATTGACGACACTCTAGATACACTTTTGGGATGGCGATGGCTTTCATTCTAGGATTTAAAGAGTTGTTATTGGCAAATGGGTATGAAACCCAAAAACTGGGAAAAACTGCTTTCATTATTAGTAGTGGCGTATGGCAATTTACAGTCATGCCATTTGAGCTCTGAAACGCTCCTGCTATCTTCTACCGTTTAACAGATAACATCTTGCGCGGGCTGTCGTAGAAACGTGCCTCATATATTTGGACGACGCGATCGTGATTAGATAGCCGTTTTAGAGCACTTGGGGTATTTAGAAGAAGTTTCGAAGAAACCAATCTGAAGGTAAGTCCAGACAAGTGCCACTTACTAGGCGAAGATAAAACATTTCAGGTACGTAATTTCACGCGCCGGAGTCAAGCCAGACCCGGAAAAGTTATGGCGGTAAAAGCGTTGTCGACCCCAAAAGATAAACATCAGCTACTCAGCCTTCTGTGGTGTGGAATTATTATAAATGGTTCTTTTTCGTGTTTGCAAATATTGCCAAACCCTTGGCCAAGCTGACTGAAGAAGGGTGTAATTACGTTTGGTATGAAGATTGTCAAAATGCTTTTCAGCAGCTAAAACGTTTATTGACGACAGCTACGATCTTATGTTATGCTCGGTTGGAAGGCAAATTCATCTTAGATTTGGACGCAAGCAATGTCGCTATCGACAGATGCAAAAAGAATCAGAGAAGATGAATTGTTAGTTTAGTAGGGTGCTCTCGAAATCAGAACGGAATTATTGTGTTACAAGGAGGGAACTGTTGGCTGTGGTGTAATCCGAAGAACATTTTTATAACTATTTGTATGGATGAAAATTACACGTGAAAAACAACCACGCAGCCCTGAAGTGGTTATTACAGTTTAGAAACCCCGACTGGCAAGTCGAGAGGTGAATAGAAAAGCTGCAGAAATATGACTTCGACACGGAACACAGTTCTGTGATGCACCGAAAATTGTAGTCATTGTTGAGGGTTAGAAACGAAATGTGATCTACTTTGTCGCACTGCCGTGTTTAACGACTATTGAGAGATTCTATAGTGGCAAACTGAACAGCAGAATGACAAGGATTTGGGTATCATTCTGTGTTGAAAAGCCAGAGGAGAATGTCCATCTTTGTAGAGCACTAGTCCGTTGAATAGCACACTGATGTCGTACTAAGCACTATAGGATTCTTGGACTGTGGTACAAAATCCTTGGAGAATTGAGATGGATCCGTGATTGCGCTTCAGGTGAAATTTTTTAAAAGCTAGGTGTCGAACGTTGTAGCACATCTACATAATGAAAACTTGTCCCAAAATAAATTGTTCCGGAAAACGTGGATGCTGTGTGTGAACTGATCTGTGAGAACGTAATGGTTTTTTTGTGAGATTGAGATCGTGTATTAGCATACATTCAGTATTGCATTAACATTTTGCTGTCAAAAAAATTTGTTGGCGTTAATAATGGCTCATAAAGACCTGTCCCGATTGGTCGAAAGAAGTGACTAAAAAATACGATCGCTGTGCTTCCAAATACGTCTATAACATCGTGATAGTTGACAAATTGTGCATTCACGCGTATAAACCCAAAAGTAAACAGTAATAGGCTATATGGTGTTTAAAATGAGCCAAATCCAACAGAAGTTGCTCGTGCACAAATTGAAGCAATTTGTTGCTAGTATTTTTTTTAGAAAAACTGGACTTGTCTTAACCCTTTCTTAGAGAACTGTACAACTGTCATTTCTGAATGAGATGCAACCAATTGTTCGCCAGTAGTCTTCAAACAAATAAGGAAAACCAATCGTTTCAGACGGATCTTTCTCCACCACAATCATGCAAGCTCTGATAAATCGGTTCAAACAAGTACGTCTTGAGCACTCAAAGTGTCGATTTGATGGGTAATCCGCCATATAGCCTTAATTTAGCACCCAATGACAATAACTTCCATTTATTTTCGCATATTAAAAATAAATTGCGAGGGCAACGTTTTTGACAACTAAATAAACGGTTATGCGCTCAAAATTTATGTTGTGAAGGTGCCGCAATTGGAGCGGAAAAAGTGCTTCGAAAATTGTTTTAAACGCATGCAAAAGTGTATTGATCTTTATGTAGAATATTTTGAAAAACAATAACACCATTTCCGTTTTTGATCTCAAATCTCGAAATATAAAAAGCAACTTATAAAATGTTCTAACCCAGGAAAACGAAAGTAAATCACACTGTATTTTTAAGTGAGCGACTGTTGGTGTTTTATAGCTCGACATTGGTAAAGTCAATCTATCAATCTAATTAATGTATGCAATATTTACAAATCTGTTTCAGTGGGCACGATTAATAATTCTACTAGACAGATTGCGTGCAAATCGTGGTCAATTGCATTTACTACTTTGTTAATATTTAATGAAAGTTTAATACCTCCACAGTTGACTAGATAATAGGAAACGCACGGAAAACTGCTAGGTGTATAAAAAATTAGGGATGGAGTTGAGATTTTTTGGTTCTTCAAAATTTACATTAGTCATATGACAACAAAATTTAGTATGTATAAACATACCTTAGACGAAACATCTACTAATATACTAAAATAAACGTTTCTCGATATCTCACAAAGCTGTCCAAGTTGTAAAGCAAAAATAGTTTTAGCCAGAAAACTTACAATACATTACCGTTTTCGCTGACAATCGCGTCGATATTTGCGCCTAAGTATTGACATGATGCTTTTTTTGTAAATTTACGTACAGGTTCGATCAAAGGTGCCTTATTTCACTAATGCATTTTTCTTTCCAGGTATACCAAAAATCTACGCCTTTATTGCTTTAAATAAAACATCTAGTATAGCATTATAATTCTGGAGTCCCCTGTTAAAATTTATATAATTTATTCAGCTGTCCCGATTTTCTTGTTTTTCAAAATTTCTCACATTTGACATTGACATACAAAATTCATTCTTTGCGACAGAATTTTCAAAGGTTCAGCGCGACATGAAATAATTAATGGCCGGATGGTACTAAACGTGGTCGATATTGACTAAGGCTTAATGCGAATACGGCGTAGTGGATAATAACGATTAAAGAGATACTACTGGTAACTAGTCTAGAAGGTCACCAGGAAGGATCGCTAAACAGAACGTACACATCAACCTTCCTGACTTGGTAAAACAACATGATCGTTCAAAAAAATTAACCAACCTCAATAACAGAAACGTAGTTTGTGATGTGCCTTAAATAACAAACAGTATAATTATAACAGAGCAGAATTGCGTATGTTACCAATTGGCAGTATGAGCAGTGGCATCATCTTATTAAAACCAATAATGTTGATCTTCTTGTTGTCGAGCACTTCCCTGTATCGATCATCATTTAGCGATACTGTGTGACCAACTTCATCTTGGAAAAAAATAGGACCCGATTAAACTTTTGGCTAAAATTGTGCATCATGCGGTAACCTTTTTGTTATGAAGAGGTCTTTGGTGATTTAATTGTGGATTCGTGTACCCTTATACCGCGAATTTTGCCTGTTTACAAAGCCACATAGATAAGAATGTGCCGTGTTTGGTATGACCCTAGAGGTTTTTGTGAAACGTAGTATACATCTTTTATGCATCAAAGGGCATTTTCTGCTGTACAACATAATTGCCAGTGGTGCTCGTGCGGGATTTGCACTGAATCATTTTAAAGAAAAAAGTGATACACTACCGCTTTTTCTTAAAGTAGAAATTCTTTTTTAAATCCTTATTTCTTTCATAGCAAATGTGATCTCTTGATTTTTTTTCGTTTGAAATATGGTTTTTGCATAAAAAAATAAAATTCATTGATTTGCACTTTGTTATGAAATTAGGTATTAAATAGGATTAAAAACGTATCTAGTAGATAAGAAGCAGATTTTATTTTGTAAACATAAACAGTTTTGACAGTTGTCTACTTAGTCTAGTTGACACGTATTTAGATTAGAATATTAAATATATTATTAAAAAAGCATGGTCCGATTTACGAATTTTGAGTTTAGAGATATGTCTTACTTGTACGGGTTTCTGATGGTAACGCACTGGAAGTCAGGCGGTTGTATGAAGACCACTTTCCACAAGAAATATTCCGAATGCACGAACATTTTCAAACATTCATAAAAGTTTGTGCACAAAAGGAAGTTTTAAAGAGGACAATCATCTAGAAGGAGTACAACGTATTGTAAGAACTGCAGAAACTGAGGGAGCGGTTTTGAATTCAGTCCAGGAAGATCCTGGATTAAGAAAACGAAAATTTGGAAAAAAATTAAATATCTCACAAATTATGGTTTGGAAAATTCTTCATGACTTTTTATTATATAATTACTATATGCAAATGGTTCAGGTTCTACTCCATCGCGACTTTCCATTACAGATGAACTTTTGCCAATGGTTTCTTCAAAAAGTATATGAAAATTCATTATTTTACACTGAAATTTTATTCACCTTCATCATCAGGTCTTGTAACTGGTTATACACGTACCCCCATTGTTTCGTATTCTGTGCTAACCTACACATTTCCCTGAAATTTGCACAGTCTGCATCTTTCCTCAAAAATGCTCTAGAACTTATCTTGCTCTTCTGTTTCTCTTATTTTGTTTTGTTTTTTACCGATATCTTTATTCCCCTACCATTTTTAAAACCTCTTTGTTATTAACTTTGTCTGTACATGCTATCATCATTATACAATTGAAGCACAACATTACAAAAAGCTTCTACAGTTTTTCTGTCTGATTCTCCTACTGTCCCTATTTCATAGACGTACTATGTTGCGCTCTACACATATGCTTTCAACAATTTTCTCCTTGTTTCTATGTTTGTTGTCTTCGAACATAGCCCTGCCCTTTCTTACTAGATGCAATTCAGTTCCCTTCTATCGTATATAAATATATACCCTATATCCCCGATATTCAGTAGTATGTGAAGGGGGTTAAGCAGCCTGCGGTTATCAAGATCCCCCAACACTTGAACATTTGCCGAATTAATAGTTTCCCAATATATCCTTTCACACAATCAACATTAGTTGAAAATATTTCAAAATCAATAATTGTCATCAGATTTAAGTACAATTATTTTTTTCTTCATTAGGTTTTGCGTTTTAAAACTGGTTGGAGGCGCACCTTCACTTATTTCTATTCTGAGCTAGCCTACACCGTTCCCTGAAATTCTCACAGCCTAGATACAGGCTGTTGTTTCTTAATTATATGCCCTATTTTACCAGGATTCAGTGGTATGTGAAGGGGGTTAAGCAGCCTCTGACTACCAAGGATCCCCCAATACTTACACATTTGCCGAAATTATAGTTTTCCAGTAAATCCTTTCGCACAATTAACATTAGTTAAGAGTATTGCGAAACCAATACTTGTAGTTGCTTATAATAATCATTAGGTTTATGTACAGTTATTTTTTCGTCATTAGGTTTTCCATCTTCGAATTGGATGGACGCGTACCTCCACTGATTTCTATTCTCAGTTAGCCTGCACATTTTCCTGAAATTTTCACATCTTACATCTTTCACTATCTGTGTGCAATAGTCTGACCTAGGTCTACGTTTACCTCTCTTTTTTCTATCTCTGCTTCTAATATATTCCGCACAATTTGCTCATGCTTTAGTATGTATCCTATCATCCTATCTTTTCTATTTTTTACCGTTGTCCACATACTTCTTTCTTCTACTATCATTTCTAGTGCCTCTTAGTTCTTAACTTTGTGTGTCCAGGATATTTTCATTATCAATCTGTTGCACCACATTTCAAAGGCTTCTATCTTTTTCTTGTCCGCTTCTCCTACTGTCCAGGTTTCATAGTTGTACAATACTGTGCTCCACACATATGTTTAAGGCAATCTATTCCTTGTTTCTATGTTTGTTTTCTTTGAACACAGTAATTGCTTTTTCTTGTTAAATGTAGCACAAACTTGTGCTAATATCTTTGTATTATATCTTTTGCGCTCTTCTCATTTTGCGATATTTGGCTTCTTAGGTAGCAGAGATCCTTACCCTCTTGTAAGTTCTCGTTATAGTAGAATTTATTTAAGAAGAGCTAGTACGTCATTTGACATATGCGCAAACCTTCAAAGTCAGTGGCGAAGTGGATTTAATAATTTTTAGGGTTCCCATAGGGTAAATATTCTAAAATCAAGTTCTATTTTATTGGTGGTTTAAATTATCATGGCAAATAAGCAAGGCATAAAACACAAAAAAACAGAAGCGTAAGAAATAAATATAGAATATCAAAGTCACAAATGTCAATTGACATTTAACAGCAAATCGTCTACGCCACTGAAATACTGAGCGAACACGCCTATTTATAAAAATGGACTAATCTGACACCGTTTTAGCCGTGTGCACATGATGAAGTACAGGCTCTTCTTAAATAAATTCTACTCTACCTATTTGTATTCTAGTTTTTAATTTATTTTCCCCGCCTTTGAACACTAGTACTTTAGTTTTATTTTTTGTTAATTGCCATACCGTATCCCTCTGTTAGAACTGTTTCCATTTCATTAAGAGCAGCTTCTAACTCTTCCTTGCTAGATGCTAATACCGCTATATCATCTGCAAATCTAAGCATATTAATCTTTTTTCCCTACATAGTAACTTCAAATTTCTTCTTGCATTTGACAAAATTCATTGCCTCTTCGATGTAGTAGTACTTCTTCAGCTCGTTTTTCCATTCATCTTTGTACAATTTTAGTTAAAATTTTTGACACGTGTACTGTCAAACTTATTGTTCGAAACTTTTCACATCTATCCGAGCCTCTTTTTTTGATATAGTAACTATAATGTTACATTTGAAATCTTTGGGTATCTCGCCTGTTTCAAACATATAGCTTACATGTTGAAAGAAACGTTCTGTTATTGTTTGTCCAGCGGCTTTTAGAGTTTCTGCTTGCACCTTAACTGCACCCGGTGCTTTACCATTTTTCAGAACTTTTAATGCTAATTCAAACTCATCTGTAAGTATAGGATATTCCAAATTGTCCTTTTCAATGTCTGATTCTTGTTCTAATGCTGTTAGTTCTTCTCCAGCATATAAATTCCCTATATATTCTTGCCATCTATCCACTTTCTCTATATTTTCTATAATGACGTTTCTTCCCGTATCTCTTATATTTTTGCTATATGGTTTTATATGCCTAAAATTCATTCTAATTGGTTTGTATGCTTCGTAGGTCTTTCCTATTTCCATCTTAGTTTGTACCTCTTTGCACTTTTCATCAATCCATTGTTCTTTAGCTCTCTTGCATTTGCCAATAATTTCCCATTTAATAGCTTTGTATCTCTGTTTTCCTATTTCAAGTGATCTATTTTTGTATTAGATTCAGGATATCCTTTGTTATCCATGGTTTCTTATGTTCTTTTTGTGTATACCCCAGAATATATCTAGCCGCCATGTCTAAGCTAGATATAATATTATTCTATTCTGTTTCTGCTTTCTTAGTATACGAAATTTTCCCGATATCTTTCAGCAATAGATTTAACTTTTTTACAGATCTTTCGTGGAAGTCTATACCTCTTAGTTTCTCAAAATCAAAGTGCCTTTTTCCGTTCTTTTTTTCAAATTTTTTAAATTTAAGGGCGGCCTTCATAATTACGATGTTGTGGTCAGTGTCTATATATGCTTCTGGGTAGTTTCTACAGTCTTTTTCTTGATTCCTAAACCGTTGTCTAACAAGAATGTAATCTATTTGATACAGTGCCACCAAGCAAACATAGGATCCGGAAAATATGTGACTTAATTTCCAACAACATATGGAACCAATCAGAAAGCGGTTTGTTCAAAGTACACTGCGGGAGCAAAGCATTTTTTAAACAAATTTAAAATTCTATGGTGTGTATTATGTCATGTCATTGTTAATTAAATCTTTTAAAATTATTAAAGATTAAAAAATACAATAATGCCATTAATGTTGAATATTAATAAACTAACCTTCTTAGCAGGCAGTAACACCACGGACACACCTCCCAGTTCCTATGTTTGCTTGGTCGTACTATATCTTCCTATATCTCCTTCTAGCATGGTGTTGAAATAATATGTTTATCATGATTAAATTGTTTTTATCGCAAAATTCTATCAGCCTATTTCCCCTCTCATTTCTCGTGCCTAAACCAATTAAACCTACTACCGCTCCTTCCCTACCCTACTACTGCATTAAAATCCCCAGTAATTATTAAATTTTGATGTTCTTTTACGTATCTTAATATGTCTTCGATATCTTTGTAGATCGCTTCTACCTCTTCCTCACTCAAGCTAGAGTTGGACATGAATACTTGTATTGGTCCCGTATTTACCGGTTTAGATTCTAATCTAACCATGAATACTCTTTCGTTCTTTTGTAAGTTTTTTCTACACGTTGTCCTATCTTTTTTTGCATAACTATTGCCACGCTCGAATTTCTTTCCTCTGATCCTGTATGAATTACCTTAAAGTTTCCGCTCCAGAAACCCCCCGCCTCTGCCCCGAAACTTCGCTGATCCCTACTATGTCTAATGCTAACCTATCTATTTGAATTTCCAAGTTCTCTAGTTTACCTGCCTGCTTCATACTCCGACTCGCAGAATGTTAACGGCTCTTTTTTTATACTTTCCGATCACATCCCCAAAGTAGTTCCCTCCCGGAGATCCGAATAGGGGACTATTTTAATTCCGGAATTTTTTACCCTAAAGGATACCATCATCTTTAATAACAATTTAAGTACGCTATGTACTTGAGAGGTAATGTGGTGGTTTCCCATTGCCTTCCACATCGTAGTAGTGTATCATAGACTGCCATACCGATCCCTATTGTCTCTGCCAATGTAAGTACCGAAACAGCTTCTACCCTTTTTCAGAGACCTGTCTTAGTCTTGTTCCCCACTAAACACCTTACCACTTTGGTTGAATCTGTAGTTTGGCTCTTTAGACAACTGGAACGCGCAAGCCATTCCACCGTTCTAGTAATTTAGAACGTCTTCAAGGTGCAGGTCCATTCGGAATGAATATTCACCAATGAAGCCAATTTTTTCCGACACGCCATTCAAAACTTGCACAATAATAATTTTTGGGTCGAAGAAAACTCACATGCAATCTTGGAATTCTCTCACCAGGAACAGCTTTCCGTTACAGTCTAGGCAGGGAATATGCGGTGATTATTTAATTGGACGATATTTTCTTCATGAGAGGTTGAATGAGCAAAATTACTGGCAGTTTCTCGAAGAACAATCGCCAGCTTTGAGGGAGGAGATTCCCATTTTAGTTAAAAATCGACAGGCATGCATATTTGCAGGCGGTGGACATTTTCAACATCTGATTTAATTTATTTCTTTGTGCGTTCTGAGTAATTCTCTGTTAGTATTTCTTTACATTACTTTAATTTAAATTTTTACCGTTTAAAACTTATTCTTTTATATAGACTGAAATAACTGTTCACATTTCTAAAACAAAATCCTTTTCTTACCTACTCGATACGTTTTTAATCCTTGTTAATACTTAATTTTATAGCAACGTGCAAATGAATGAATTTAATTTCTTTTATGCGATAACCGTACGCCAGTAGATTAGCTACGGAGAAGCTGAGACAGTCCTTATTAAAAAGGTGTTAATATCTTCTAAAAAAAAAGTATATATGTTTGTAGGGTATGTATGTGCAGGTGTGTGTATGTGTGTCTGTGTTTTGGATTTAGTAAGTGTGATAATAAGGTATGTGTATGTAGAGTATAGAAGTGGAAAAGCTAGAACGCTCTTATCATAAATGTGCAAATCTTTTCAGAATGATCGGAACTTTTTTCAAATTAATGGTGTGTATTATTATGTATGTGTGTTGTTTGAGTCTAAGGTAAATATTGTAATGGCGGCGCGAATGTGAGATATTTTTTTAAGAATGCGTTTTGTCGTTGTGGAATTGATTTAAGAGTAGAAACGTGTATGTTTTGAAAATTAAATTATTTGGTGTAATTTTGTTTTTGCAAGAATGGTTTAGGATGTATTTTTTCTGAAAATAAATTGAAATTCTTTTATGAATAGCAGTGTGGGTATTAGATTGGAGGAAATAACTTCTTTGCATACGTTAAGAATAACTGTTAGATATCATAGAGATCAAAGATTACCCGATAAATAAAACCGCCCACTCCATGATATAATCTTAATGGTTCCATTAATTTGTATCGAATGAAAATGTCGTTTAGGTGTCAAAGATTACCGACAAATAAAACCGCGCTTCATAATATAATCTTAATGGCTCCCATTAATTTGTACATTCTACGAGCAATACATATGATCATAAAAGGCTGTATTGATAACGAAATCGGTAGTAGTAAAATTCAAAATATTTGTTTAAGGTTAAGTATGTGTGCAGGCGATTATTCTAATATTTCGAGGGTGACATCTCTTTGGCTTACTTTGTATGTGCATATAACCGCATAGTTTCTATTAATAATTTGAATAAGGCAGCGTTTCTAGCTCGTCGGCATCTGTGTTCTTTTTAAACGGTATTATATACAACTCATATACGGGGTCATAATTATCTTAAAGGTCAAATGCGTGCACGACGTTCAAGCAATTTTTTAATAATTGAAAATATAGAGTTTGGCATGTCATACGCAATTATAAAGAAAGCAAGCAATAACCGCAAGTTTTAAATTACAGGGGTGTGAATAAAAAAATGTCTATGCAAATAAATAAGCAAAAAGCTAACAATTTTGCTTTAAAAGCGTGCCGCGTTTGTACCTGAAAATTTTTTTTTATCCCTACTACGAATAATAATTTTTCGTCTTAGTAAAAAGAATATCCAAAATACTTTTATACTTATTATTGCGTAATTATTCGAACGGTAAACATCATTGTTGGGCGTGTAAAATGTATCCAGGCGCACCTTCCTCAACGCGGGCAATTTTTAAACAATTAAAAAGTGCCAGCAACGTAGATCGAAAATGTCACTAAGAATCGTTGCTGGTAAATTTGAAATGTAATCAGATTGCTTCTAATGCAAAAAGCAAGCATGACAGAGTGAGCAGGGGAGCAGGTGTTAGCAAAAGGAATGGATCTAGCGATAATACTTGTGTAAAGGGCGACAATTTTGCGAATGACTTCAATAACGTCGATGGCAACGATGGTACTGTCAATTTCGACAGATTAACATAAAAAATATGTCAAGAGACGTAGAACGTCGAACAATATGGTGTGGGTTGATTTGAAATCAGCTTCCGCTCGCAGAATACATTCGAGTGCTGTGGTCAATTTATATCATATAGATCTCATGCAATTTTTAGAAGATGCATTCGCCCTAATAGAGCGATGTTTGAGAAAATGCTTGAATAAATTCGGCTCCCTTAAAATTAATTTCGCGTTTAACGGTGAATATGTAAATCTCAACGGATCAACATCTTCAGAAGCCGTGGAGACATCATCATCATCGTCGTCATCGCTTAGACATTTTACGACTAAAAATAATAAAATTTTAAAAGTTGAAAAATTTCAAACTCTAGGTAAACCCGAAGCTATTGAAGAATTGAACAATAAACTGGGCGAACACACTGAAAAGCAAAGCGGGTTAGCATTTTCGAGAGTATTAAATTTAGGTGTTAATATAAATCATACGGAATCATATAGTATGCCTCCTTAAGGAGGGGAAGAAAATTGCCTACGAGATGATATGTTTATTTTTAATCATATATGTTTGTAATATAGAAAAATGTTGACAGTCGAGGATCTTACAAAATTACCGCTCGCGTATATTGAAAGGTATGCAAGTAAAGACGTGGCCAAAAATTTCGATAAATTACCGGAGTATTTGCAAAAACAATTATGGATGCATCGCTATTGTTTAGCACGTGGCTTACAATCATCGTCGCAAGCAGATCAGATAAATGGACCTCAGCAAATAAAATCGTGTCCTGAATGTGCATGTTTTACCCCATATTCATGCACACACCCACATACCACAGCCCTGCAATAAAAACCTATAAATGCAATTAATAATGCTCATTGTTCGAAATGACACCTCAAGGACCGCCCGAAGCCGTTGTTGCATATTTCGCATACTCTTTAATATGTAATAATTACCTATACGTATTTAAACCAATGTGCACTCCTGGCAAAGAAATCTGGCACACGTAGATCCTTCGAATGCATTCGTATGTTTCGAGGTTGTTCAAAAGAAAGACGTTTTGGCATTGTCGAAGTCGGCCGTTGATATACGTCTAAAAATCAAATCCAGCAACATTTTCGATCAAACCACTAAAGCATACTGCTTAATTTCCCACGACTCTATACGATCCGTTTACGGAAATCGACATGCCCCATATTAGCGAATAATAGACATGAAGGTTGTTAAAGAGAAACAATCTCGACCGGGTACAAATATGGATTAAACAGTGGAACAGGATGATCCTTGTTCTTATTTTCGAACGCGCAAAAAGCATGGAGAACTTCTACCGGCCAGCATAATAAGATGCATCGCATGCGGACCTTCTGCGTGCGGTAAAACAAACCTGATATTGAGTTTGTTACTGGCACCCAACTGACTGGAATTTGAAAACGCTTACATTTATTCCAAGTCGCTATTTCAGACCATATACGATTTTTTGAGTTGAGTTTTGAAACCGATCTAGGGACTAGGCTATTACGAATTTAGCGAAAATTCCGAAATAATTTTACTGCAAGATGCTAGGAGTAATTCAATTTTAATTTTCGACGACATTCAATGTTACCAGCAAAACGCGATTCGTCAATATTTTTCAATATAGATGCGTTTTATTTCAGCCAATCGTATGCAAGAATACCGAAGCATCTTATTCGTAACACTACAAATTTAATTATAGTTTTTTTCGCAACACGTAATGAACTTAAGACATATTTATTCGAAGCACATTAATATCGACATGAGCTTCGAAGGTTTCAAAAAGATGTGTCGTTTAGCGTGAAAAAGACGGCGATGGCGATAAAGCCGGATATGGATTTTTAGTGGTAGACAAAGAAAAAGCTATAAACGAGAGTCACAACCGTAAAGGATTCGATCATTACATATATAGTTAAAATAATGACGTTCGAGCGAACTTTTATCAACGCAATGTCTGCAACTGCAATGAGACGACGACGTCACTCTACAAATTTAAATCGAGCCGTAGTGTAGGCTACTAAAACAATAAGAAAAGAGTTTTTAGATTTTAAACCGGAACCGGAATCGGCATTCAATACGACGACCTTTCGAATAAATCGTCTATGGACAATTCAGAGTCAGTTATTGCAAATGACGGATCCACGATTAATATTAGAAATAAAAAATATCCTATTACGGAGGGCTTACTTCGATTGTTAACAAAAAAATTCTTTTGAATAATAAAACGCTTGTTGTTGATACTTCCGAGCTAGATGTAAAAAATTACGTCAATAGTTTGAAGAAAACCAATGCATATAATATACTGTTTCACAAGGATTTGCCTAAAACACCCAAATATAAAAAGTAAACGCCGTCGCCCGTGGCGACTACAATATCTACACATTCGCCCTCGTCACAGCATGCTACGTCGTCGTTCTCGACATCGTCGCCGGCAAGACGATTCCCATGCAATTACGGTCCAAAATAACAAAGAAAAAGAAAGGCCTCGGTATGGGTAACTTATCGAAAGAACACAAACATTGAGTAATATAAACAGGATTTGGCGATACAAGAAATTCGATAATTCTAATAATAAGATAGAATACGTTTATTGGGACTCGCCGGCCGAGCAGGTGAGTCGGCTTCGTTTGTTGTTGGCGGAACGTTTGGCGGGCAACAATAGCTCCCAGAATCAATACGAATTTTTTTCTATTATATCCGAATTAAAGGAGGCGAAATTAATCGCCTAATAAAATATACACGTCTTTAAGAATAGTTTCAGAAATCAAATGGTCGTCAATAGATTTGGAAGAGCGTATGTTGCTAGAGACTTTTGAGGCGGCAGTTTTGGTAATACCGCTGCGCGTGGTCCTCCTGGTGTAGGCTTTAAACTAACTCCGGAAGGCGATTTCAACATAGAAAATAGAAAACTTTGCAACTTAGGCAATCCCGTGGCCGGAACGGATGCGGTAAATAAACGAAGTACCTTGGTATTAGATAAGTAATAATCCTATATGTGAATATGGTTATTGAAGTGAATTGATCTGGTCCCATGGTTAATACTTTATTATACCCGTGTGAATTTGTACAACTAATTTTATTCTGTAGGTTATTTTCCGAATGTCTACTTCTGAATTTAATACGATGCGGAGTAAAGTGCCGATTTTATTATTGTTTGTATATAATGTATAGTAATTCGTTATCCTAATTTAATATCTAATTGGAATAGCAACGTTTTTACATGTAAACTAACAAAACTTCAAAATTTTGCAGGTTGTTTTCGTGATAGAAGTTTTTTTAACTAACTGAAATTAATGAATTTATTTCTACTACTTAATGTTTGCTTAAGTAATGCACCAGCGTTACAGTACATAACTGAAAAAATTTAAGATTGCGCCACGGTTTAAAATATTTTTCTGTAATACGCCCTAAGGTATAGGTAGCATCTACCAAATATCAAATTCATAACTCAACTCAATGAATGAGCAGCAGAAGACCAAGGAACTATGGAGCAAGGAGCTGTGCATGGAAAATCCTTACATTTTGATTAAAGTGTACTTGGTTAATAATGTTATAAATGATAGCTCTTCTTATTTTCTTCAATTAACGCATCCAGCTACCAAACACCTTGTGTTGTTAATGATTTTGTTTTGTTTCTTAACAACTACTATGAATTTTCAAACTAAATTCGTCAAAATAAATTACAACCATTAGCTAAACCTAAGAGGCAATTACAATATCGCCATTATGTTGAAAATTCATTACGCAATTCAAAAGTCAATGTATCATTTCCATTATGCCACGACAGGACTGAACATTAAACAAATTTAAACGTTTACAATTCGATACTCGAATTTCTCTTA
Organism: Platerodrilus igneus; assembly: GCA_036346225.1. NCBI lineage: Eukaryota > Metazoa > Arthropoda > Insecta > Coleoptera > Lycidae > Platerodrilus > Platerodrilus igneus. The sequence goes on from JARFIW010001105.1 coordinate 1,267,785, forward strand.
CAAACATGACACGCGACCGATTCAAATGGAGAAAATTAGTCATTACATACATTCCACGGTACATACGCGCGTATTATGAGTTCTGGAGACTGACAGATTAAGCAACAGCTAGGGTAAACTAAAGAGGGTTACAAAGTGACCACTGTCCAGCATCAACAGAAATATATAACTCCTGCAAATAATCTAATTTTTGGCGTACTTTACGGTAATCGCACATCTTCCTCTTGTAAATGCTGCTCGACGCGAGCAAAGGGGACAAAATCACAATTACAGTTCATTCCTAAAGGGTCAGTTGTCGCCCTACAAATAAATTCGGAAACACTGCCTTTTCTAGTTTATCCAGATGTTACTTTTGTTTATTATTCATGAGAGTGACATTTATTATCCCTTGAAGTTAATGTTCGAAATAATTCTTATAGCTTGAGAATTGAACAAGTATTTAAAATTGCGTGAAAAAGTAAGTATTCAAAGCGTTTTCATTCATGAGTTTTACGCACTACGTAGTACTACTACTTACACTAAAATGAACGGATTAGTTCCGAAACGTTTTCTAAAAAGGCTGTAATGTTTGGTAAGTGGCAGCATGAAAGTAATGGTTGTGGTCACCGCTTCGATAAACATTTTTCCCATTATCCGCAAATATAATTTCTGGTAATTCCAGAGAATGTGACTGCCAATATCAGTTATATCGATTGGGAAGAGCATTTGTCATAGTGTGGGTGCTGGACGCCCGGGACTGGGCAATGGTCAGTGAGGGGTTTATAGGGATAGGGAGTTATAAGGGAGACTGATCAATACTCAGGTCCACCGCCGGAGTGCTAACAAAGCAACTATAGCGAATTCTGTGCTATTGTTCATCAAGAGATAAAATGAGAAGTTGGACGCTCTACTATTTGTTTTGCTTCCAAAGTTATCTTAGATTTGGGGTTTTTATTTGGTTTCTTAGGATGAATTAAATTTAGTTAGCTAAAGCAATGGAATGATGTGGAAGTATATATTTTTATCAGATAATGCACTTTATTGGTAGTGTTGATAATAAACAAGCAACGTCTAAATTCTAAATAATACAATTTTGTTTAGCAGGCTTTCATTTTTAGTAACACATAAAACACATAAAGGAAGACAAAATTGAGATGCTTCACGTATAAGTAAACGACGAATTATTTGTTGTTTTTTTCAATAAATTAATTGTAAATGTTATCAGACAAAACAGGAAAACAGAGATACAAAGCCATAAAATGGGACATTTTTCTCAAATGCAGGAGAGCCAGTGAACAATGAATTGATGAAAAGAGCAAAGAAGTACAAACTAAGATGGAAGTAGGAAAGACAGAAAAAGCATACAAACTAATTAGAATCAATTTTAGGGATATAAAACCGTATTGCAAAAATATAAGGAACGCGGGAGAAAACGTCATTATAGAAAATGTAGAAAATGTAGCATAAACTCTAAAAGCCGCTGGACAAACAGTAACAAAACGTCTCTTCCAACTTGTAAGCTATATGTATGAGAGAAGCGAGATACCCAAAGATTTCAAACGTAATATCATAGTAGTTATACCAAAAAAGAAAGGCGCGGATAGATGTGAAAATTTTCGAACAATAAGTTTGACAGCTCACGTATCAAAAATATTAACTAGAATTGTACAAAGACGAATGGAAAAACGAGCTAAAGAAATACTAGGAGAAGACCAATTTAGGTTCAGGCAAAACAGGAAAACACGGGAGGGTATTTTAGCTCTGACAGTGATAACAAAAAAAACAATAGAAAAATGGGACAGCGAGTATATAGAGTTTATAGATCTGGAAAAAGCATTCGACAATGTAAAATGGAAAAATATGTTCGAAATTCTCAAAACATTGGAATGAGTTATAGGGATAGACGAATAGTACATAGCTTATACAAAGAGCAAACAGTAGTAAAAGAATTAAAGCAAAAACGTAGAGAAGTAAACATTAGGAAAGGGGTGAGACAGGGATGTTTCCCTCCCCATTAATTTTTAACTTGTACATTGAAGAGGCTATGAATACTGTCAAATGCAGGAAGACATTTGGAATTACTATGCGGGTATAAAAGATCGTTATGCTTAGATTTGCAGATGATATGGCGGTATTAGCATCTAGTAAGGAAGACTTAGAAGCTGCTCTTAATGAAATGGAAACGGTTCTAACAGAGAGATACAGTATGAAAATTAACAAGACTAAAGTACTAATATGCAAAGGAGGGGAAAATAAATCAAAAACAAGAATATAAATATGTAACAAAACTTACAGGAGGTTAAGGATTTCTGCTAAGTCAAATAACGCAAGATGGGAAAAACGCAAAAGATATAAAACAAAGATTAGCACAAGGTCGTGCTATATTTAACAAGAAAAAACAACTACTGTGTTCAAAGACTATAAACATAGATACAAGGAAAATATTGCTTAAAACATTGTACGGCTGTGAAGCCTGGACAGTAGGAGAAGCGGACAAGAAAAAAGTAGAAGCCTTTGAAATGTGGTGCTACAGACGTATAATGAAGATGTCATGGACAGACAAAATTAAGAACAAAGAGGTACCATAAAAGGGTGAGCAAGAAAGAAATATGTGGAAAACAGTAAAAAATAGGAGAGATAGGATGATAGGCATGAGGGAATAGTGCAGAATATATTAGAAGCAGAGATAGAAAAAAGAGAAGTAGAGGTAGACCTAGGTTAGACTACTGCACACGGATAGTGAAAGATGTAGACTGTAGGAATTTCAGGAAAATATGTAGGCTAGCTCAGAATCGAAATCAATGGAGGTTCGCATCCAACCTGTCCCAAGATGGCTATATTAATGATGAAAAGAGTAACTGTACTTAAACATGATGATTATTATAAGCAACTACAAGTATTTGTTGGGCAATATTTTCGAATAATGTTAACTATGTGAAAGAATTTACTGGAAAATTATTAACTCCGCGATGTCTAAGTATTGGGGATCTTGGCAGCCACAGGCTGCTTAACCTCCGTCACTGAACCTCGGTGAAATTAGGTATAAAATTAGAAAACAATTGAAGGGGAACCGAGCTGTATACAGGCTGTGTGAGAATTTCAGGGAACTGTGTAGACTAGCTCAGAATATAGATAAGTGCAGGTACGTGTTGTAACGGGAATTTTTGTAGTTTTAAACTTTTACGCTGTTTCCCAATTTATAAATGCATTTCTGCAAAATGCTGTTTCTGTATTTGATATTTATTAACTCGTGTGTAGTAGCTTAAAGATAGATAAATTGAAAATTATAAACCGCTGTAATTAAGTATTAGATATGATTGCGGCATTTCACGTTTTGTATGTTCCTTATGTTATTAACGAGTCGAGATAATAAGTCGATACGCGGTTGGAATAACAACAATTGATATATCTACAGAGAAGAGTGGTAGTTTGTCCTTTGTTACTATATGTTAATTACGTTACGTTGTTAGTTTTCGTGCTTGGTTCTTATATATATTAATTACGTAAAAGTTTACTGTTTGCTTTTGCTTTGAAGAGAGTGTGGAAAAATGCGATGTTGTTTGTTGAAGCCAAACTGTGATAAAATACAAAGAACGATATATAATTTGTTATAAAGTGCTTATAATGTGTATTTAAAGTGGTTTTGTGTCTTAGTAATATTTACTCGTTCGGGGTAACCAATGTGCAAAATCGCTCTTTTATTGTGAACCTATCTTCATTTTTACGAGGTCGTTCTAACTGTCTATGTGGTTGGCGCGGAGTTTGAATTGGTAATCATAACCTATTCAATTATATTCCTAGGTCTTTAATTCTTGTATAATGTTGGACGAAGAACAAAATTCCGTGATCACTGTTGCTCCTACAGAGATAGAAAGAGCTCCCGATCTTATTCGAATTCCGACGCGTGATAATGTCTGCTGCTAACACCAGTGAAATACGTAGGTGTGATTAGGGTAACGTGTGATAAGTTCCATCAACACCCTCCCAGTAAAGGGTGAAGTGCTTCGCTAGTACAGGACCTCGTGAATCCCACACTTCAAATGCAAGGAAGCGTTCCTGAAGGACTTTCTGTAAATTGAACTATTTCCTACTTGTTTTTACTTTAAATATCTATCCGTTGTTTTGCCATATCTTCGTCGTTCTGATACCTTTTACAATAGACTTGCCTGCGATTAAGAAAAAAAAAAAGAAAGAAAAAAAATCAATACTGCTGAATTACTCATATCAATTGTGTCTTATCTATTTATCTTTTGTTAATATTTTGTCTGATTTATGTTTAATTGGTGTGTGAGGAAACGTTTCTGCTACTCCCCAATATTACCTCACTTTGTACTAAAAATTTTTGTATTGCTTTTACCGTTGTTATATTATATAGATTATCGAAACAGTTTTTTTTTACATTCTACATAGTACTGAATAACTTAGACTTCTCATTGCTGCTATACTTATTCTTTTTTTTTCAGGTTTGCTTAACTATTTTTCTTGCAGGTATTGTTACTAACTCCTTACCGCCGCATACATCATAGGTCAGTCTGCTTTCTACAACCCCCCTACTCTCCGATTGAGCCGGGTCATTTCTTTGGCTTTCTTTGTGTTACGTAGCATAAATTTGGCGCCCAACGTGGCTGCCACGAAAAAAAACGTAACAGAGATTTTGGCGCCCAACGTGGGACTTGAATTTTTTGAGGGGCCCGAAGCAACGTGGGGCCCGACTTTTTTTTGGTGTATCGGCTCAACTTTTTTTGAGGGGCCCGATTTTTTTTTGAGGGGCTCGAAATTATTCTTTCTTCCTTCTCGTTTAAGCTCGACTTTTTTTGAGGGGCTGGACTTTTTTTGAGGTGCTCGATTTTTTTTGAGGAGCCCGAAATTATTTTTCTTCCTTCTCGAATGGGCTCGACTTTTTTTGAGGGGCTCGACTTTTTTTGAGGGGTCTGATTTCTTTGATTTGCTCTTGACTTTCTTTTTTAAACTTTTTTTTTGACCTTGATGTTTTTTGGCCTAGATTTTTTTTTTGGTGTATCGGTTCGATTTTCTTTTCTGCCTATATTGGCTGGCTTTAATTTTTTTTTGTGATGTAGTCTTGAATCTTTTTCCTTCGCTATATAGAAATTCCTTGATTGTAATTTTTTTTTTGTGTGAATTATCAGAGTTGTGTTTTCGCTGGTAATTTGGTTCTGGAAAACACTGGCGCCCAAGTTTTATGTACACCACCTTTTTTTCTTCCTTTTCTTCACGTCACTTTCGCTACCTCACTTAAATATAATCCTAATGTCCCCGATCTAGATCTGGTTGTATTATACGACTTTTTTCTTTTTCCTTCTTGATACCACAATTGAAGCCTTTCGTTACTTTTTCCAGTTTTCCGTTTGTCGTTCCCTAGCTTACTTGAGGCTTGACACTTGTGTCTTATGTTGGCTATTGCTGTTGGTTTCCTTCCTCGCTACTTTTCTTTTCTTTTGGTTTCTGCGCGCGCGAAACCAATTTCTTGAGGTTGGAAACTGTGCTGTTTCTTTTCTAAAGAGACATCCGTCCTTTGACGAATTAATGGCAGCGTTTATGCCTTTACACCTTGGTCCTCTCCGATTGCTACTGCTTACCTATCTTTCCCTGTGGATTTTATTTACTCTTAGTTTTGTCCGACATTTTGATTCTGAACCTCCGGATCCTAAAGGCTCCCTACGGCCGATTCTATTTTGACCCCTACGTGTCGCTGTCCCTAATGACTTGTAACTTTTTTTTCTTTTTTTTTTTTGATTATTGGTCTTGTGTTTTCTCTGATAAGCTTGTGTCCGAAAACACTAGCGCCCGTTTCGTATTCCTATTCATATTTTTGTAGCTAATCCCTCCCGTGACTCTTTCTTCTGGCTAGTTCTACCATTTGTTCACTATTTGACTATTATAGTCGCTTTCTACATCCATTCCCTGAGGTAGGCTTCAGATCTATTTTCTTTTCCTTTAGGAATTTCGACTTGGTCGCTTCTGTAGGTCTGTTAGCCATAATCTGCTTGAGTAATCGTTTCATACGAATCTGTGTTACCTCAGTTGGAAGTATTCTAGATGGTGTACTAGCTTGCCTTTGCTCTTTACTTTGTCTTGGTTCTTTCTTTGCTGCACACTTGAGGTTGGTTTGCTACGAGTTTTCTTCCTCGTTTTTTCTTTCCTCTTGGTATCTCCGCGGGAAGCCAAAACTTTTTTTTGAGGTGGAAAACAGAAATGTCCCTTTTGGGAACATCCGTCTTTTGACGATTTTGAAAGTAGCTAAAACCTTTAATCCTCATTGGGTGTTTACTTAATGCTTTCTTTACCTGTTCTGTCGTTGTTGGTTGCGATAGAGGACTTTGTCTTCTTTTAAAAAATGTTCCTTTTCTTATACTGATATTGGTCCTTCGAACCGGATAAATTTTTTTTTGTTTGGTTCCTTGTCTGTCGTTTTTCTTTTTTTCTTTCACCCCGACGTCTTTATTTTGCTAGGGGTGAATTTGTAACGGGAATTTTTGTAGTTTTAAACTTTTACGCTGTTTCCCAATTTATAAATGCATTTCTGCAAATTGCTGTTTCTGTATTTAATATTTATTAACTCGTGTGTAGTAATTTAAAGATAGATAAATTGAAAATTATAAACCACTGTAATTAAGTATTAGAAATGATTGCGGCATTTCACGTTTTGTATGTTCCTTATGTTATTAACGAGTCGAGATAATAAGTCGATACGCGGTTGGAATAACAACGATTGATATATCTACAGAGAAGAGTGATAGTTTGTCCTTTGTTACTATATGTTAATTACGTTACGTTGTTAGTTTTCGTGCTTGGTTCTTATATATATTAATTACGTAAAAGTTTACTGTTTGCTTTTGTTTTGAAGAGAGTGTGGAAAAATGCGATGTTGTTTGTTGAAGCCAAACTCGTTTTTCACTAAATAAACTGTGATAAAATACAAAGAACGGTATATAATTTGTTATAAAGTGCTTATAATGTGTATTTAAAGTGGTTTTGTGTCTTAGTAATATTTACTCGTTCGGCGTACCCAATGTGAAATCTGCAAAATTGCTCTTTTTATTGTGAACCTATCTTCATTTTTACGAGGTCGTTCTAAATGTCTATGTGGTTGGCGCGGAGTTTGAATTGGTAATCATAACCTATTCAATTATATTCCAAGGTGTTTAATTCTTGTATAATGTTGGACGAAGAACAAAATTCCGTGATCACTGTTGCTCCTACAGAGGTAGAAAGAGCTCCCGATCTTATTAGAATTCCGACGCGTGATAATGTCTGCTGCTAACACCAGTGAAATACGTAGGTGTGATTAGGGTAACGTGTGATAAGTTCCATCAACACCCTCCCAGTAAAGGGTGAAGTGCTTCGCTAGTGCAGGACCTCGTGAATCCCACACTTCAAATGCAAGGAAGCGTTCCTGAAGGACTTTCTGTAAGTTGAACTATTTCCTACTTGTTTTTACTTTAAATATCTATCCGTTGTTTTGCCATATCTTCGTCGTTCTGATACCTTTTACAATAGACTTGCCTGCGATTAAGAAAAAAAAAGAAAGAAAAAAAAATTAATACTGCTGAATTACTCATATCAATTGTGTCTTATCTATTTATCTTTTGTTAATATTTTGTCTGATTTATGTTTAATTGGTGTGTGAGGAAACGTTTCTGCTACTCCCCAATATTACCTCACTTTGTACTAAAAATTTTTGTATTGCTTTTACCGTTGTTATATTATATAGATTATCGAAACAGTTTCTTTTTTTTACATTCTACATAGTACTGAATAACTTAGACTTCTCATTGCTGCTATACTTATTCTTTTTTTTTCAGGTTTGCTTAACTATTTTTCTTGCAGGTATTGTTACTAACTCCTTACCGCCGCATACATCATAGGTCAGTCTGCTTTCTACACCCCCTACTCTCCGATTGAGCCGGGTCATTTCTTTGGCTTTCTTTGTGTTACGTAGCATAAATTTGGCGCCCAACGTGGCGGCCACGAAAAAAAAAACGTAACAATGTCCAACTAGCGTCGAGACAGAAAACCTAGTGACAAAAAAATAATCGCAAATAAATCAGATGATTATTATAAACAACTACAGGTGTTGGTTGTGAAATATCTGCAACTAATGTTGACTGTGCAAAAAGAAAAAAATATTAAATGGGCAAATGTTTAAGTGTTGGGGAACCTGTTAGCCACATGCAGTTTACCCCCCCCCCCCCCCTTCACAACTACTGAATCTCGAAAAAATAGGGTATATAATTGTAAAACAATAGAAGGGAACCGAACTGCATCTAATAAGAAAGAACAGCGCCAATGATGAAAGACGACAAACAGAAACAAGAAGAAAATTGTTGAAAGTATATGTGTACAGCACAGCTCAGTATTCCCATGAAATACGAGCAGTAGGAAAAGCAGACAGAAAACGATAGCAGTCTTTTGGAATGCTGTGCTTCAGATGTATGAGGATGATAGCATAGATAGACAAAGTTAATAACAAATAGGCTATAGAAATGTAGGGGAACAAGGATATCTGTGGAAAAAAATAAGAGAAATAGATGGGCAGAATACGTTCTAAGACATTTTTGGGGAATAGTATAAGATATATTACAAGCAGAGACAGGAAAGAAGAGCCAGATGTAGACCTACGGCAGATAGTGATAGACTGCAAATTTCAGCGAAATGTGTAGGTTAGTTCAGAATAGGAAACAATGATGGTACGCGTCTAACCATTTCCAGGACTAAAGCCCTAATGATGATCATGAAATGCTATAATCCTTCCGTGTTTTTTTTAAACGGATGCTCATTTACAAACATAAATTTTTAATCAACAGTTCACACAAGCAAAATAGTTGTCTATAGTCCCAGGTAGTGGATGTGCACCCAAAACTTTCAGTTCTAATACAAAAAGATAAAATAGTACCTATTTCTAAAACTATGAATTCTCTAAAAATTAACAAGATACTATAAAAATAAAAAACGCATTTATACGTTTGTAATACGAGGAATGTCTTCAAATTTTGCACAAAAAGCTGGAATAAAACAGTAAGTTTGAAAAATTTTACTGTTTTTCCAAGTATTCCCCACGAAGATTAATATACTTTTATATGCGCTAGATCCAATTCTCGAAACAACTAATCCACTCCTTTGTTGCTGCAGTCAAAATTAGATTTTTGAAGGCATACGAGTTCTTCTGACATTATAATTTGAATTAGGGCCGCTATACTTGCGGCCACGTCCCCAATGCTCCACCCGGAGGTACTACATTGGGTTTAAACGCGAAAAATAGTCGTGCTATTAATTTATTCTTACTTTATAGTTGATTCACCCTAAATAAAAACTAAATAAAAATCTAACAAACCTAAAAATCTAACAAACCTAACAAACTCTAACAATCTAACAAACCTAAAAATCTGACAAAAACTGGAACAAAAACAAAACAAAAACTAAAAACAGGGTTGTAAATAATGGTATCTCTAGCGCTGACTTTCGAGTGTACCCGATCAACAAGCAAAAATAAGAGGGGGAGGGATCCGTAATACCGGATAACAGACGCCGGTTCTGCTTACCAGTGCGACCTGAAGGGTCGTCTTAAAACTATCCAAATCTAGCTAACTAATTTAAATCCATCCCTAGCTTTCCCTATCGTTCCCTAACTGATTTACATTATGATTACAATCTTCGCAATTCTGCTCCTCCTTCCCAAATATATACTGCAACTAAAATGGCGACAGAACGTCAAACAAAACAAATATGCCACAAAATACTACAATACATGCTAATAAATATAAAGTGTAAATATAAAATATAAATAAATATAATTATGTAAATATATAAATAAATGTTTAATAAGCGTTAAGCATATAGCAGTGCACAAAATAGCGAAAGCATCACCCTATTTATCAGGTGCACTCGCACAAGTATTATCTCGGCTAGCGCCTTTACACACCAAACGTGCTTCTTAAATTATTTCAAAAACTACTAATTAATGTAAATCAATGCTTGTGCGAGTACAGCCGCCACAATTTAAGTTTTACCTCGATAATAAAATTCTCCAGCATCCGAAGATCTGGTCGTCTGTAACTTACTTCTAAAGGTGGGACGGGGTGCACTGCTAAAGTCCTGGTGGGTATGCACTAAATGTTCTTGGGGGGATCACAATCACTATCACTATCACTTCACTTTCAAGTCCTGGGGGCAGTGGCGTAACTACACCCCTGCCAGCCCCCGCTATGCGGGGGGGCCCCAAGTGCAAGAAGGCCCAAACGATAATAAACTCAACTTATTCATCTTCAACGTATTTGGCAGGTAAGAAACGGTCAAGAAAATATTGCAGATAATTCAGAAACCGCAGGTTAACGAACGTTTTCTTGATGTTACTACTAGGAACTGCTGAAATACAAGAAATAATAATTAAGATAAATACTGAACACCACCTGCAGCCTGCATCCTTTCTTCTTTCTATCCGTTCTGTCCTATTTTGTAAGGGTTAATAAACAGATGAAAGAGACTGTAAACTTTAATAACAAAGATGTCTATATTATTCTTAAGTGATAAGTTGTATAAAGTGGTAAAGCATTATTAAACGACGTATAGTAGGGTTAGTTTGGTTTGTGGGATTTTAAATAGGAATAAAAGGGCTATTGTCTGTACAGTACAGATTCACAGGATGGCAGGTAGCTTAGTAACCTTCGCTTTCTAGAAATATAATACTAGAAAGAAATTCATTTTGTGGTTTCTAGTCAGCTGGTTGCAACGTATTTGCATTAGCTGCATTATATATAACGGAAAGGAAGTAAAAAGCATTCCAGTACGTTTTACTCAATAGTGTTGTGTTCGTATTACAGGAGGTCTTTCATATTTAAACGTAAGTATTTATATCTATTTTTATTAAACTACTATTGATTTGATCATAGTTGAAGTCGCGCTGAGAAATACATATAAATAAATCTTTAAGCATTCAATAAAAATCATTTATATTTTGTTAATTAAAGCATTTAAAGCAAAGTATGTATGTGTTATTTGTAATTTCAAAAGGCTTTTAAATAATTATTACTTATCTAATTACATTATAATTAATTTCATTCAAAATTGCAGGAAATAATATACAATGAGCACTACAAGCGGCGCTGCAAAAAACGAAAAAGGAAACTATTGGAAGAATCAAAGAGCAAGATTCCAAAAATAAGTTCCTTTTACTTCTAAAGAGTCCGAAAAACAAGAACAATCTATGAAAGAAATTGGGCTTTCGACAGTAGCATCTACTAGTTCCGCTACAGACGAACAGCAGTCGTCAACAATTTTAAAACTCTCACCCAGGGCGCAAGTACATCACATAATGACGGCCGCGATAGAAATTTGGAACTAGATACCACTACAATTACAGAGGTAAATGTGAGTAGTACTTTTCACTTAATGAACTATCTATGGATCTGACGAAAGAATATCCAACCGATTTTGCACATTTTTAAAAATCAATGTTTTACAACATGACAATTTAAGAAAAGAAATAATTAATTACGGATTGTGTAGACCAGATGGTGCGTTTCCTAAAGATAATAAAATAGAAGTTTTTCAGTTCACTATTATTACTTAATAACTGCAAGCGAAAATAAAAGCAATACGTTAAACTTACCACACAATTCAAATGGGTGGTTGTGTTATTCTAAATTAAAAATTGTGTTTATTTTCAACCATGTTGGCTGTTTGCTTCAGTAAGGTCAAGTTGGACGACCGGAATTAATGATTGGCAGGGTTTATCAAAAAATTAAAGAGCATTTGCTTGCTCAATCTCATTTAACTTGTTGTTTTATTTACGATATGTGGAAAAAAATTATACCATAGATAAGAAAGATACTCTACTATTAAAACAAGAAACTGAATTTTGGAAAAATGTTTTACACAGACTTTTCAATGTTACTTTAACACTATCCCAGCGCATGCTGTCATTTCGAGGACATAGAGAAAGTTTTTCTGATTCAAAAGACAGTTACAACGGTAATTTCTTAAGTTTAGTTCATTTAATTAGTAACTATGATCCTATATTACAAAAGTGCTTGAACGACCAAAAGGTTAAATTAAATATCTTTCCCCAAAAATTCAAAACGATATTATTAATACTTTAAGCGCACACTTAAAAATATTTTATTAAATAAAATTAGATCCGCTCCTTTTTCTCAATCATAATAGACACTACACAGGATATAACTAAGATTGATCAATTAAGTAAAATTGTAAGATATATTGATTTTAAAAAGACAGCTTGGGAGAGGTAACCAAAATAGATATTTGTGAAACTTTTGTGGGTTTTACAAAAGTAGAGTCCCAATCTGCTGAAGGACTATGTAATACTATATTAAGCAATTTAACCAACATGCAATTAGATATAAATAAATGTAGAGGGCAGGGCTACGATGGAGCTAACGTTATGAGCGGTACGTATTCTGGCGTGCAAAGAGAATTTTAAACATAGAGCCTGCAGCCTTATATATGCACTGTAGTGCCCATAACTTAAATCTAGTCATAAATGATGCCGTTAAAGGTATAAAAGAAATAGAATCGTTTTTCTACTTTTAGAAAACATATATACATTTTTGCTAATAGTATAGTAAGATGGAATTGGCTTTCTGTTTTAAAGAAAATTTCACACAATTGAAACGCTTAAATCCGACACGTTGGGCGGATCGAGTAAAATCTTTAGCTGCCATAAGAATTCGGTATAAAGATATAGTAATGTCTCTTAATAAAATTATTATGATATCAAAAAAACAGATGAACGAAATGACGCAAAGCAAATATTAACTAGCATGGATAATTTTAATTTTATTTTTTAAGTGTTTTTAAGTCAAATTCTAGAAGAGCTTAACAAGCTCTCACAAACTGCTCAGAGTGAAAAGGCGAATATTAATCAGATAACTCTCTTATTTCAAAAACTTTAAAATTTTTCAAGGAAACAAGAAATAACTATTCCAACATCAAGGAGGAAGCAGCGAAAGTTGCAGGGCAATGGAATATTAAACCGGAATTTATAAAAAAGGCAACCAAAAATAAAAAGCATTACGATGAATTATCCAATGATTATCGATTTAATGATGAAGAATTTAAATTTAAAATAAATGTATTTTATCGCGTAATGGATATTATAATTTCACAGCTGTCGAATCGTTTTAAATCGCTTTTCATGTAAACGAAAAGTTTAATTTCTTAGAACCTAATGTATTTTTGAGTTTAACTGCAGACGATATTTTATCTAAGGCAAAACAATTGCAAAAATTTTACTACAAAGATTTAAATGATGCTATAGGTATAGAACTTACTACACTCAAAAATAATAGACTTATTTGTGATGAATTAAAAAATGTTAACGGTATCTTACAATTTTAGAATATCTAGTACTTTCCAAATCTACAGGTTCTAGCAGTTTTCCAAACACCATAACAGCCTTAATGTTATACCTAACTTTACCCGTTAGCGTTGCAAGTGCGGAGAGATCTTTCTCAAAATTAAAATTATTAAAATTATCTTAGGAACCGCACTTCACAAGATAGATTAGACGATTTATCCCTCTTAGCAGTAGAACATGACACTGCCAAAAATATGAATATAGAGGATACAATAAACGCGTTTGCAGCAAAACATGCAAGAAAAACAAAATTTTGAATTTGATTTGGAATGTCTGCTAGCTCATAGGTTTTTACTGTATCAAATTTTAGGTGTAAATAATTTTGTGCGGCGTATAAATATGTAGATTTAATATTAATTAAATTATAAGTGTGAAGTTATGTAATTTGGTTTTATAATTAATAAAGCACTTGATTAATATAGTATATGTATTTAATTCTATACTGCTTCCTTCTCTACATGTACTATAATTTAAAAATATGGCTAAATATAAGCCAGTAAAAGTAATACATTTTAAAGAGAGCCCACTTTAAAATTTTTGCGGGGGGGCCCAAAAATCGTAGTTACGCCACTGCCTGGGGGGATGTGCGGTTTCGCTCTGTTTTATTATCCTTGTTTACTTTATTGATTTAATTTAATGAGGGTTTATGATTTATTTGTTATTGTTTATTTGGTATTATTTATTCCCGATATTCCGCACATAATTATGAAGATAGGCAGTGATTGTATTAATGGAGTGGGGGTTTCTCGTGCATATTGGACATTTTGGTATAATTATTATTATTTTTTTTTATTTAATATCAGGTTTCGGTTATGCTCGTATTCTTACTCACGCCAAGTCAATCTAAAATTTTTCAATCCTTCCACCAACCCCACCGAATTTTTACACGCGGTCGTCATTGATTGTCTAATCTCGCGACCCTTCCCGCGAATTCTTTTACGGCTGTCCAGAACGCCTTCTGGTTAACCACTTCCCCGACTTCCTCTAGGCTCTTTGGCCATGCCAGACCTAGGATAGCTAGTTTACTATCAGCCAACCCTCGATTTCCCGCCTCAAGCGGGCAGTCGAAGAGCACGTGCTCTGCGCTTTCCGCGCCCTCACCGCATTCGCAGCGGTCGCTGTTGGTTAGACCGAACCTTTGTAAATACGCCTTCAGGGTGCCGTGCCCTGTTATCAACAGGGAGTTCTTCTGACAACTGAAACCATGCCATGCAGCGAGCGCCTGGGCAACCAGATTACATCTAGTAAAACCCAAACAAAAAGTCAACAGTATCCAAAGGGGGGTACTAATAGGACTTACTGGAGCATACCGGACCGTATCACACGACGCCCTCTATGTGATATTAGAAGTCCTCCCTCTTGATCTGTATATCAGGAAGAGAGCGGCGACATACTGGTTAAAAAACAACGAACCAGAAAGAGTCCGGGAAATCCTAAAAGTAACATCAGAAATTCGGATAAAAAAGGAAATTCAGGACACAATACTAACCGAGTGGCAAGATAGATGGAACCAGAGCACAAATGGGAGGAGGGTATACGCACTAGTGCCAAACATCCAAGACAGACTAAACTGTCACCACTTGGTCCCCTCACAAGGGCTCATTCATTTTCTCACGGGGCATGGCCCTTATCCAACCTACAGGAACCGCTTCGACTTCCAAGACAACTACAACTGCACATGTGGTGAGATGGGGACACCGGAACATCTGGTGTTCCACTGCACCGAACTGCAACAGGACCTAGGAATGGACAGGACAATCCTACGGGACATACCCCTCTCGGACATGCTCTGGAACGAAAACATATTTCCTTACCTAAACAGAATCATTCACCAAACTACTACTATACTACACCAAAGGTACACAAACAGACTCTGACAGGACACACACAAACACCATACAAACCCCACACATCACAAATACCACAAACACAGATCACACGAAACACAGAAGTTTGACGTAACGCATCGAACGTGCAAAACAAAAGCACAATCCACCCAACACACATGGGAACCGACAACAAACAAGTGGCATTCTCCCAAGGACATACCAGGAACCACGTGTCTCCTGAAGATTTACCAGAAGGCTCGTGAATCCTGACGACCGGGAGTGATACCAGTGAAAACGAAGTGAAAATAGTGAAAACGGCAAAAGTACGGCAAACGTACCTCAAACACAAGTTTCCCCCAGAACACTTATTAGCATTAGAATACTAACACTAGTAGGATAAGGACTCAATACTAACCATCTAACCATCTAAAATAAAAAATACAACTAACTAAAATAAACAAGAGACAATACTAACCAAATTTGTAATTGCTTTAAGAAATCTAACCCTAGTTTCAGTAACGTAATGTTTATATTTCCAATGTTGTAGCGCAACTAAAAATTACTACAGGGGAAATATTCTGACAACATAATTACAACACATCAGCACGACAAAATACACACAACCACACACACACACACACACACACACACACACACACACACACACACACACACACACACAGAGACTGTACGTGGCCTCCCTGGTTTTCGGCTGCCGATAGCCAGGACACGTACAGGAACGCGTACTTCTCGGTTTGTGATTTACGGCTACCGGCGGTTGGAAACCGGGGGAGGGAAACAGTCCCAAGGACCTCACCACAGACATAAGCACACGCACACACAAACATGAAAACAATAAACACACACACCATTATAGTACACTGGCATGACAAAACACACACATACACACACCAAAACACACACAAACACGCACGTACACGTACCTGCACGCACACGCATACGACACAGATATATACGCACACGTGCACACATACACACCAGGGACTGTACGTGGTTCCCCTGGTTTCCTGCTGCCGACGGCCAGGACACGTACAGGAATGCGAACTTCTCGGTTTCTGATTTCCGGCTGCCGGCGGTCGGAAGCTGGGAAGGAAAGCATCCGAAGGACATTACCACAGACAGAAACACACACACACACACACTCACGCACCCACACGCGCGCACAGACACAAACACACACACACACACACACACACGAGTATTTCCAAACGCAAATAATATAAAACTAACTAATATAACTTAAGGTAGCAAATAATTCTGTTAGATTTCTTAGGAGTAACAGGTTTGCTGTAATTTTTAGGTAGCAGACTAATTGTAATGTTAGAATAAATAAAAAAAAAAATATAACTGAAACCTTTGACCACGCAGTTCGCCCTTGATGTTCGGAAAGGTATAGAAATCGTTGGGACTTAGGTCGAGACTGTACGTAAGATGGTCTAATATTTCGACATTTTGTTGTGGTAAAAATAAAATTTGCTTGCGAGCTGTGTGCGAACTTGCTTTGTCTTGGTGGAGAATAATTTGTCGTTTGGGGTCGGTTTTTCGAAGCTCCGCAATAATTTGCAGCAAACAAATGGCTGTATATCAATCGGTAGTAACAGTTCTTTGATTTTGTAGACGAATTGTTACTACATGACCTACTTTCGAAACTAATGTTGCGATCATCTTTTTGGAGACACTTTGAGAATGGATGACTTTTGTCGGCTTCTCGTCACCTTGGAACACCCAAACAGACGACTGGCATTTATTTTTTGGCTCGTATGAGTAAATTCAAAACTCATCACCACGCACGTTGTTGGCCACGTTTTTAGAATTTCCTGCGTTGAAGCGGTCTAGGGTCTTTTTGACACCAATTCACCCTACTTGCTTTCTGGTCTTCAGTCAACAGATGCGGTATCCAATAGAAAACTAATTTTTTACACACAATTTCGAAATTGTTTGAATTGAAGTCTTTGGAATTTCCAATGATGCCGCAATTTCCGACATGTCACATGTCGATCTTCGTTGATGAGCTTACGCACGGCAACGACATCTTTCTGAGTGACTGCTGCTTTTAGTACATCTGTTGTTGGATCGTCGCTAAGACTAATTCGTCCACGTTTGAATTCTCTATGCAACAAAAAATTGCCGAAAACCAAAACCAACCCGACGTGGCATTTTTAATGAGATATTTGTCTTTGAAAACTATAAAAAATTATTACGCGAAAACTTTCACAATTTAATTGCAGTTTTCGATTAACTTGTTAAACTTGACAGTTTGTTGTAGCTGTAATCAACACGCATGGCAGTGAAACTTTGGATTTAGGCTAACTACAGCTGGAGGTTAATTTTAGTACTGATATTTGATTAGTGGCGCCTTGTATGTCCCAGTATGCATAACATAAAAGACATCCGTAGTACTTTGTTGATTCTTAGTACACTTATAATTTTTACAAAATCCAAATTAGTATTTATTTGGCTTTCTAATAAAAAAACTTTATGCGCACCCGATGCAACTGGTGACAATTTTAGCTTCTGTAAATTGTTGTAATATGGCACCGTCCCCTTTTCCTACGAGATATAAAGTGGAGGTGTACTGCAGACTATAAAACAAATGTAGTCTGTCGGAGCTAGCATCGGTCTTTTATGGCTGCGGAGTTTGCACAAGACTAATCTCATGGGGAGGAAGTTATTCACAGATAAAGCTTTTAAAGCTCTCGATATGATTACTTTTCTTTTCTCGCCTCGTAATAAAACAATTAGAAATCAAACGACAATTGGAGCAAAATAAACACTCAACTTGTATATTGAAATTTTAGTTTTTAATATATGAAAAATTATCTCTCTCCCAATAATTATTAAATTACAAAGTCTTTATTCAACGTTTTTATAACGTTTAAATCGAGCTTTTTGTAAACAAAAAAAATAGTTATTTCAAAATTTGCTTTTAAACCTGTATGTTCACAGAATTAGGTTATAAGCAGTAAAGAAAATATTGTAGAGCACACTTTAATTAAGTGCAAGATAAGCCAAAGGTAAATCACTGTTGTGAATAATCACATAGATAATTTAGATATGTATAAAAAGCTAGGTTATAATATTTATGACATTTATGTACTAACATTACACTAAAAGAAAACACAGTAAAACTCATACCTGGAACAAGTAACTATTTAATAGAACGATCTCAAATTTTAATTTTCTACGAGTTTCACATGGCATTTTGTAGGAAACATCTGCGGCATCGTTTCTCGTGCTAATAACAGCTGACGAAGTTTCGGCTTTCTGAGTAGACTAAACGTCTTGTCCGCCGAATATTTGTAGTTACAGATATTTAGGTTCTATAAACGAAAACATCCCGGCATCCAGATCTATCATATGATGTAGGTAATATCATTGCATTTATAGCAGTTTTATATAGAACGTTCAGATAAATTTATAAAGGAAAGCAATGATAATTAACGTATAATATAAAACCAAAAACATGATCGTAGATAAGTAAAGACATTGATGTAGATATAGATATGTATTGATAAAGGTATTGAACTTGAAGTTACACTTGAAGATAAACTGGAACTAAAATTAAAATTAAAGCCCAGCAAAATCAATTATGTTACCAAATTATAAAACATACGGTTCGACGAAACAAACAAAGATTTATCTGTTAATATCTTACCATCGTTTACTTACAGGATGGGTTTGAATATGTGAGGCTACATTTTGCGCCATAGGTAAACACTATATAACATTATTTTTAGCAAAACATTGTAAGTTTAAATAGAAATTGCGTAACATAAGTGATCTCATGGAGATTTATAAGTATGTTTACATTGTCTACTGCACCAGTCAGTTGGTTGAATAATTTTTCGACTAAGTTAAATAATACTGAACTAATGATGATACATATTTTGGATTACGAACTAGTATATACTATACATATTGTTAGTTGTGCGCACACTGTATATAACAGTACAAGAGATTAAACGCATTTCCAAGAGTAGTTACGAGCAAAGATAAGATTTAAAAATGTAACGAAATGCATCAAAATTAAATCGACGAAAAACCTATATGAATTGGCTAGATAAATATCCAACAAGTGCGTTAAATATATCATCATATACACAGGCAAAAATTATGCATTATTTGAATAAATTGTACGTGACATAAAGTATTACATTTGTTCAAAAATCCAAATTTACTAAGAAATAAACAAACACCAAATTTATTCCTGTTTAGATTAGAATAAGCAAATAACAATGATACGTGATTTAATGAACGAAAATTCCTGGGATTTCTAAATTGAATGTAATGTTATATAAATGAATACGTGACAACTTGAGCGTTCTTCCAACTATTTGAACTACACAATTGGTAAAATTTCCGGAGTACACAAGAGATAAGACAAATGATGTCGCCCAACACGTGAAAACAACGATTAGCAAACAATGGGACAAGGCCTATAAATACGATAACAATTGAGCAACGAGTTAGTATACATTTGAAACTGGGCTGTCATTATACTCAAAAGTGCTAAATTATTCACGTAACCAGTTAAACGAAAAGTAAAGTGAAAAGCACTTTGTAAAAGTGTAAAAATTGTGTAATTAAGCCAATCTATTATGGACGACTATGGAGACGATTCTGGAGATTACCTCTTGTTAAATTAATTTTGATAATCACGGACATGGTAAATGTTCTATATTATACTCTATAGTAAATTTTGTTAATTACGGAGATGGAAAACCTTTTGTTGGATTAGCTTATGGGATTTTGAATAACGATTTGGATAATATTTTGGTTTTGAGGTCGACTTCCAAATTCGACTCTAAACATTTAGACTGGACACAAAAACTCTTGGGGATGCAGAGAAACTACTGAACCACTCCAGGTTAGATATCTTGATACAATTTATTTCTGTAAACTGTTTAATTTAATAATGTAAGAAGCAACAAAATCGGGGTTTCTTTGATAAATTTATGAAAGGTAATAAGCATCTTGAAACGTTTTAAAAGGCCTCTAAATATAACAAGAGGCTCGTTTTGTTGGCTTCAATTTCTTAAATCTGGCATATGTAAATGTTCTGAAAAAGGGAAAGATTTTAAAAAAGGTTGTAAATATTTGATCATTATATTGTGTATTGTAGAATTGCTTTATTTAATTGAATCGGCTAGTTGAGGCAAAGAAAATCCATAACTTAACATTTCACAAGTGTTTGATTAATAAAAAGGGGATAACACAGCCTTTTATGTACGCACAATCGTGGAGCTAAAATATCACAGCATTTTATGATGCTCATCGTAGGGGTTAGTTGACCCTAAATAAAATAACACAAGCATTTTATGACATGCCCAACCGTGGGGCTGAAAATAAATAAAACCATCGTAGGGGCTGGTAAAATATCACAGCATTTTATGGCGCCCAAGCCGTGGGGCGGATATATCACAGCAATATATATATATATATATATATATATATGATAATAGGGTCATTTAGGGTATATAGGGTCATTAGGATAGTGCACTATATACAAACATCATGAGGGTTCAGAAAACTAGACATTTTACCAAGAAAAATGCGAAATTCGATGATTAGGCAAAAAAGCAAATACCAACGCCCTGTATATAAAGTATTCAAAAAAGGAAGAGTGTTCGTAATGATTCAACTAAATAAACAACCTTACAAGTCATAAAGCCACATGGACAAAAGTTATAAAACAATACGCGTGAGTAGTGCATCGTTATTATACATGGAATTCTATTTAAACGAGCAGGTTTGTCAATGCGTAAAACAAATAAACGTATATAATTTCGTACTTCAGTAAATACAAAATTACGTGACCAAAAAGTATAAAAATCCAACACCTTGATAATTTGGAAATAATAACAGCATGAGGATAAAGCAAAGTTTAACATAATTTGCTGTACAAACAAAGCGTACGTGATTTAAAAACCATGGAAAATGTCAAATTCCAACAAATTTATACAAATAACCTGAAATCCTACGTGCAATAAAAGCGTCTCGACTTCGTTAAACATGGAAATTTCATAGAAATACCCAAGCCTGCATGTGAAAATCAAGGTACAAGGCGGCAGTCAACGAACCATGCGCTTGACCGACCAATTGTAAACAAGTTTTTCCATATTTAAAAGAAATCTTCATTTAAAACTGTAGTTACCAAAGCACGATATGATTAACCCTTCTTTCAATTATTTAATAGAAATTTGTAAATAGCGTTATCTTGAAGAATTTTCTCTTTTGTAATTAATAATTTTTATTTTTTCTTTGTATGTTAAGTTTAAAAAACATCACTTAGTTATTCATTACAACCTTGCCACTATTAAACTACAGCATATTTACTACATATTTCAATTACTATCTACGCATAGCAACAGCTCACGGTTTTTAATTAAAATAACATTTCCTGCTTTAATGAATGATATCGAATAAATAAATTTTATTTGATAAGCGCTTTTTTATATATAAATTTATTTTTTTCCAGAAGCTTACTCGAAGAGTGTAGAACATAATGATGTAAAGTTTCTCGGAAAAACCATTTAGCGTCTGAAACCATCTAGTTTTACGACCTAAATATCTAGTTCCAGTTATCTGTGACTCGGGCTTTTGTTCTTGTCTCACATATACTATTATTGCAGCGTCCCATACTAATGCTAAAAGTTAATCAATTTATATCTGTTATTTCTTGGATTTTTGTGGGTTTTCCGTGTTCTGAGCGCTTCTGGTAATAAAATGTTTATTTATTAATAATATTTACATTGTTCTAAAATACCGATAACTCATCCTTTTAGGCTCTAAACAATTCTCTATTAAGAATGAATTGCTGTTGATTCACGAGGTAATCAATTCAAACTTTATTTGCTTTTTAATGCAAAAGGGGTTTTAAATACACATTGATGTAGTTTCTTATACTAAGAGCGTAAAGCTCGTTCTATTTACAGCAAATCAAATGCATTTCTATCTAAAATGTATTGATAAGTAATAAGTAAAATAAATGGCGTTAACACCATATTAGGACTGAAACATCGTATGGTCTCTATCTGTGAACCCAAATTTAAAGAAAAAAATTTGAAAGAACTAATATCAATCTTAATCAACAACGGTTACCCTAAACCACTTTTATCAAAACTACTACATACTAACACAATCATATTTCCACCTCAAAATAAACATACTGATATCATGTACAAAAAACTTTTATATATTACTAATCTTTCACCACTAATAAAAAAATTACTAAAACAACTTTTTGTAACTATAATAAATTCAAATACTAAGTCCATTGGAAACTTTTTTTACTAAACTAAAGGAAAAAACAAATAAAGCTTTATGTAGCAATTTAGTGTATAAAATTCAATGTGAATGCAAAGCTTCCTACGTAGGCCAAACCAAACAGTGGCTCCGAAATCGCATGACACAACACAAAAGTGATGCGAAATTAGGAAAAACTTCTTGTGCTCTTTCTATACATTTATACAATACAAAACACAAAGTCAATTATGATAATGTAAAAATTTTAGATATAGAAAGCAATTACAAAAAAAGACTTTTCTTAGAATCATTTCATATAAACCAAGAACAAAATTCCATCAATCATAAAGAAGACATCAATAATTTACATACAGTTTACTCATACCTATACACTTTTAATCCAAAAAAATATACTAACTATAATGATATTGCTTACACACAGAATTCTATTTAATTTAAGTCAAAAGTACACCTGTTTACTACACCTGTAAAAATATATGATTTTAAAATCTAACTATTTTTATGCAACCCACCATACAAAAAAATTTTTTACAAATAAACCACATACTACTATTTAAATAAAAAATATAAGCAAATAGTGTCATAATTTGTTGATTGATGTCATCCTTGATTCTACATTTTTGTCAAATAAGTGAACTGACATTTCATTCAAAATTTAAAATTAATTTTAATTCTTAATCAGTAATATTACAAGCTTCTTTCTGTTGCTTTTATTATGGGTGAATACATAAAATAATTTTATCAAGTAATAAGTAAGTTAAACATATATTACCTGTTATATGAATTACCTATTTATATACTTTTCATGTAGATCGATGATTAAGGTGTAAATTATCACCGAAACGTACGATTTAATACAAATGATACACATTTAATGTTTTGTGTTTAATTTTATGAGCGACTTTATCCCAAGAACCAAAAAACAAAATCTTTTCTAATTTAACTACGCTCAAGAATTATCAAGAACCTTTATATATATATATATATATATATATATATATATATATATATATGTGTGAAAAATTAGTAAAAGTAAGTGTGATTACCGCATTCCACTAATAGATCTCATAAACTAAAATAATTTGACCATGCGCGAAGAAGGGGGGGTGTTAAATAAATCCGGTTAAGGATTCGGCAAAAATAATAGACTCACTCTATCCACTGGTCGTTGATTGCTACCCTTTCGCTGGTTATGATCAGGTTTTAGTCCATCTCCTGCTGTTTACTTGCAGGTATAAAATTCAACGGACACCAGATTGACTCGGAATTGCGCTACTTATTGGTCGGAGAGTTTTTTAATTGACCTGAGGTTTGGTCTAAAATCAATATAAACTAAGGAACTTGATTTTTGACCACTAATTTTTACCATCAACGCCTCTCATCCCGCTTTGCTTGAAGAATAACGTGGAGATAAGCGGATTACGACAATAACTTATAAAGATAATTAGATCCGGGTAATTTTTATCTTACCGGAATTAATGTTATTGTTCCTTAGCCCTTCTCAAGACTCTTTTCATATTTTATTTTATCATAGTGAAGCGTATCAGGTCCATTTGGTATGGACAACATCAAGGGTTGTGTTGCTGCTCACACTTTAAAATAGTATTCAGTATTTTTTACAAGCACAAACATAGACGGTCGATCTGGATCAAGTGGTTATAGAAAATTAGCAGCAAAGAAGCAGCGATCAGAAAACAATTTTGGATAAAACGCCAAAATTAAATACGTTTTTAAGCGTCCCAAACGCGTGGAAGAGAAAAATGAAAACATTTTAAACCTTGTGTATCTGTTTCGTCTCCTTCTACTTCAACATTTTTGAATTGTTGTGAACATTTTGATTCCCAGAACATTGGCGTTCACAACAGTATTTCGGCATCTGAAGGTTCTTTTACTATGCAAGGAACCTTGATTGACAAACCTGCTAATAAGGACGTTTTACTTACTCCTAGTGCAATATCTACCACAGAAGTGTCTGTGAACGATTTCACATATTCATATTTGACGAAAAGAGGCGTTTGTCAGAATATGGACGCCGATTTTAGTTCAACAAAACATGTTCAGAGTGGTTCTTCTTGTGTCTTAACAAGGAATATGTTTCAATAGAAATTGCCAAACAGAGAAACAATAAGAAAAAAGTGTCTAATATACTCTTAAGAAAAGAGAGCGGTATTTTGCGGTCCGTGCCGCTTATTCGGAGCTTCAATTGATGTTTGTTCGAAATGGCTACACAATTGGAAGTTTGCGACGGTCTGCTTTAACAGACATGGAAATTCTAAAAACCATAAACTGTGTTTGATAAATTTTATAGAACGAATTGAAAAAGTTGGAAAAATACTCTGAACTGACTACCCAGCTGGACGAAGAAATATTGTAATGAAAAAATATTCTAAGGAAGGTTGTCTCGGTTATACCAAACTGGTTTCTAGAGGTTTGGACTTTAGAGGCGAAGATGAAAAAAAAGATTTGCAGCATATTGGACTTTTGTATGTATATGGAATTGATTGCAGTATTTGATTTTTCTACTACATCACTCAATAAGTCCGTAGGATGATACATAGATGGCGTTGCTATGTAATAATCCATATGATTTGTAGGAGGTACTAACCTTAAAAGATATCTGTCAAAATTTCATGACAATCCGACGATTAGTTTACAAGTTACAGAGGTTCAAGTGACGATACTTTTGAGTTTTTCAAAAATGAATTCCAAGCAATTTCGCGTGTTGATTTATCATTGCTTTTGATGGGTAAAATACCATCGCAGCCAAAGCATGGCTTGATAAGTGTTATCCGGGCTCTGCTCCATCGAGGCAAACGGTGGAGAAGTGGTTTGCTGATTTTAAACGTGGCCGTACAGACACTGACGATGCTGAACGCTCTGGAAGGCCAATTGAGGTGGTTACACCGGAAAACATCAAAAAGTCCACCGAATCGTTTTGGAAAACAGAAAAGTGAAATTGCGTGAGATAGCTGACACCTTGAAGATATCAGAAGGCAGTGTGCACACTATTTTGCATGAACATTTGTCCATGAGAAAGCTGTTCTCAAAGTGGGTGCCGCGTTTGCTCACAGTGGACCAAGAACAACAACGTGTCGATGATTCTGAGAGCTGTTTGGAGCTGTTCAACCGGAATAAAAAGGACTTTTTGCGTCGGTATGTGACAATGGATGAAACATGGATCCACCACCACACTCCAGAGTCTAATCGGCAGTCAGCTGAGTGGACTGCAGCCGGAGAACCACGTCCAAAGCGGCCAAAACCGCAAAAGTCGGCTGGTAAGATTTTGGCGTCTGTATTTTGGGATGCGCACGGAATTTTGTACATCGACTATCTTGAGAAAGGAAGAAGAATCAACAGGGAATACTACATGGCAATATTAGTGCGTTTGAAGGAAGAAATTGCCAAAAAACGGCCACACATGAAGAAGAAAAAAATTCTCTTTCACCAAGACAATGCACCGTGTCACAAGTCGATCGCAACGATGGCCAAATTGCACCAATTGGGCTTCGAATTGCTTCCGCACCCACCGTATTCTCCAGATTTGGCCCCCAGCGACTACTACCTGTTCGCAGACCTGAAAAAAATGCTCGCCGGAAAAAAATTTGGCTCGGATGAAGAGGTGATCGCTGAAACTGAAGCTTATTTTGAGGCCAAAGACGAATTGTTTTACAAAAAAGGTATCGAAATGCTAGAACGGCGTTGGACTGATTGTATCACTCTTGAAGGAATGTATGTTGATGAATAAAATCGAATTTCGCCAAAAAAATGTGTTTTTCTTAGTTATCCTACGGACTTATTGAGTGATGTGTTACGGTAGGACACCTTGCAAAATTTGGTAGCGTCGGCTTCGGTAAGACATCCTATTTATCATCTACAATTTACGAAGAGTTGATGATGTTATTAGCTGAACATGTTCAGGAAAATATAGTAAATGTGGTCAAGAAAAATAAGTATTATTTAATTGGTGTTGACGGAACTCCTCACATTTCCAAAGTGAATCAGTCATGAGTTATAGTGCGCTTTTTAAAAAAAGATTTATGTCTTGAAGAGCGTTTTTGCAGTTTATTTCAAACGCAAGTCATAAATGGAACGAACGTGAAGACGCAGTTTTCGGTTTTCTTGTTCTCTTGGATATCGATATCAGAAACTGCAGAGGGCAAAGTTACGATAATGCATCAAATACGTTGTTGAATTATAATGGGCTTCAAGGTCGTATTAAAAATTCTATTCTTGAGGCACCTTGCGTGCCCTGTGCTGCTCATTCATTTACCTTATAGAAGTTTGCTGAGAAAAGACTAAACTTTGCAGTTTATTATAAGAACTATAATTTTTTTTCTGGAAGCACGTATCGCTAGAAAATTTTCATATCTCGTATTAGAGATCAAAATGGGAGTAGAAATAAAGCTACTCTAAAAAATTTAAGTAAAACCAGATCGCCAAATCGAGGAATTACAACTAACGTCATAAATAAAAGATATGTTAATATTGCAAAAACCTGCACGTTTATAGAAAACTCTGAGGCTGAGATTCCTAATACTAAGTTGAATGCAAAAATTTAAGGAAAATGTTACAGAGGATCTAGATGGTGCTAATGGTTGTTATCCGGGGTTTTCTTTTGAAAAGGATAAATGAACCAGCAAGAGACTGCAAGCTGTAGAAGTGGATTTAAGTATAGCTGTCAACTTACAATATTTTCTGATTGATTTTGTAAAACCTACTAAAAAGGAAGAAAATTTTAAGTGTTTTGAAGAATGAGCCGAACAAAAACAGATTGCGAATATAAAAGAGATGCGAGATGAATTCGTAAAAAGAAAGGACAATTTGATAAGCGTGAAACAGACAAACCTATCCATTTTCCTGGTTTTGATAATTTTAGAGTCAATGTATTCTATTCTGGACCATTTGAAAGCTAATCTTGAAGAAAGACATGCGGCATACGTTGTTCTTAATTACCAATTCTGTGTTTTGCCATAATTTTACCGTAGATATAAATGAAGATGTGTCCATTACTGTATTTGAATGCCTTATTGCATATACATATTAAAAGCGCACCCAAATGGCTTAATCAGAGTTTTCGAGTAAAGTGCCTACTGCTGCGAGCTCATTTGCGGATTGAAGATAAAGAGTTGTATCCGATGGATTTGAGTAAATGTTTTTTTAGAATTATATATTAATATTGAAATCTTGTTGCGTTTAAGGCGTTTACTAATTGCATTACAGAAAGATCGAGTGTTCATGACCCAAAAACGCATAAATGTTTTATGTACTTTATATAGAGAAAGAAGACAATGTAAAATAGAAAAAAATGTTTGAAATACTCAAAAAGATTGAAATGAGTTATAGGGATAGACGAATAGTACATAGCTTATACAAAGAACAAACAGCAATAATAGAATTAGAGCAGGAACGTAGAGAAGTAAACATTAGGAAAGGGGTGAGACAGGGATGTGCCCTATCCCCATTAATTTTTAACTTGTACATTGAAGAGGCAATGAATACTGTCAAATGCAGAAAGACATTTGGAATTACTATGCAGGGACAAAAAATTGATATGCTTAGATTTGCAGATGATATAGCATTTAGCAAGGAAGAGTAAGAAGCTGCTCCTAATAACATGGAAACGGTTCTAACAGAGGGATATAGAATGTAAATTAACAAAAATAAAATTAAAGTACTAGTATGCAAAGGAGGCAAAAATAAATCAAAAATAAGAGTACACATAGGTTATTAAAACTTACAAGAGGTTAAGGATTTCAGCTACCTAGGAAGCCAAATAACGCAAAATGGGATAAGCAGAAAAGATATAAAACAAAGATTAGCACAAGGTCGTGCTACATTTAACAAGAAAAAGCAACTACTGTGTTCAAAGACAACAAACATAGAAACAACGAAAAGATTGCTTAAAACATATGTGTGGAGCACGGCACTCTACCGCTGTGAAGCCTACACAGTAGGAGAAGCGGACAAGAAAAAGGTAGAAGCCTTTGAAATGTGGTGCTACCGACGTATGATAAAGATATTATGGACAGACAAAGTTAAGAACGAAGATGTACTAAAAATGGTAGGGGAAGAAAAAATCTGAGGAAAACTGTAAAAAATAGGAAAGATAAGATGATAGGCCACATACTACGGCATGAGGGAATAGTGCAAAATATATTAGAAGCAGAGATAGAAAAAAAGAGAAGTAGAGGTAGACCTAGGTTAGACTACTGCACACAGATAGTGAAAGATGTAGGCTGTAGAAATTTCAGGGAAATGTGTAGGCTAACTCAGAATAGAAACCAGGTACGCATCCAACTAGTTCCAAGATGGATAAACTAATGAGGAAAAAGCAACTAGAGGTATTGGTTGTGCAATATTCTCAAATAATGGTAATTGTGTGTAAGGATTTACTGCAAAACTAGTATTTCGGCAAATGTCTAAGTGTTGGGGAATCTTGGCAGCCACAGGTTGCTTAACCCCAATCACTGAATCTCGGTGAAACAGAGCATAAGGAAAAGCAGACAGAACAACGGTAGCAGCCTTTTGGAATGCTGTGTTTCAGATGTATGAGGATGATAGTATAGACACACAAAGTTACTAACAAATAGGTTATAGAATTAGTAGGGGAACAAGGATATCTGTGGAAAAAATAGGAGAAATAGAAGGGCAGAATACGTTCTAAAGCATTTTTGGGGAATAGTATGGGATATATTACAAGCAGAGATAGGAAAAAGGAGGTAGATGTAGACCTAGATCAGATAGTAATAAATGCAGACTGTGCAAATTTCAGGGAAATGTGTAGGTTAGTTGTGATGATGATAGAGAAAGAAAAATAGTAAACAAATTTTTTTTTGAAACTCTTATTAAAGTATTTGTTCAGAATAAAGCTAGACCTAAGATTTTTAGATTCTGTAAGTAATTCATTAAAGGTACTTGTTTTGTAACTGCTAATAAAAAAACACAGTTTCCCTCCTAGTAATCTAAATTATTTCAATTATTTAATTTTTTTACTAAGTGTCGTTTATTTAAGATGCAATATTTTTTTATTTTTTATTAATTGTTTTGACAGTGCTTGTTTTGTAGCTGTTATAAAAAATAATTGTGAGCAAAACACAGTCTATCTCGTAGAACTTTAATTTTTTTTAATAAGTGTCGTGTTAGATGCAATACTTTTCATTTTTTAATTCTTTGAAAGTACTTGTTTTGTAACACTACTGAAAAAAGTTTCCTTACATTACAAAGTGCGTTTATTTTTTTATATTATCTATTATGATCGTTAATTTTAGGAGTATCTATGTGTGACGACCGGGTGGGGGGAAGGCAATAGAGTTCGAAATGGCAGCAAAATAGTGTTGCTTATAAGCAACGAATAGCTAAATCTGGGACAACCTAAACTTAAAAGTGTTGCTTAGAAACACGTATATTTATAAATTAATAATAAAAACAACTTTATTGTCTGAAATTAGTATTAAAATAGATGAATTTTAAACTGGTTGGAGAAAAAATGTTTTAGTTATGTCAGTGTCTAAACACATTTGTTTAGGGCGGAAGAATTTTAGACTTTATTTTTTGTTGGAGTTATTTGTAAATGGGAACGATTTTTTTATTTAAGGCACACGAGCATACACGCGTAACTAGCATTGTTATGATAATTTGATCTGGCAAAATATGTACGACTTCAAATACTTGACTTTACATGCAATACTTCGTGTCCGTGAATACTCTGCAGAATACCTTATTTCCCATTCATTTTAGTAATCTTTATAATTAAACCTAAAAGTAATTAAGCATTCAAACCAATAATTCTAAAACAAAACCTCGTTGTACTAAAGCAATAGCTTTAATTATCATTATTTCGCAAACAGATAGCAATGAAAGATAATGAACAACGATAATCATTTCAATTCCCATTTGAAAATGGCATTATTGCAGGGTTCTCTTAAAAGAAATTGTATGTATTATGCAATATCTTTCTCGTTTTATCCAATGTACAGAGAATAAACAAACAGAGAAAGTGTGGAATAAACGTTTCTAATTGAAGAGACCGGACAATAAGAGTAGAACACGTCCATCAATCTTCATGAAGGATCGATTGAATGCAGGGACGATATGTTACAGACTTATAAACACTGCATGCACTTGCAACTCTCTTGGAATTACAAATAGATAAAAGCAAATTTGCATTTATACGGGAAAAAAGCTTTTTAATTCACTTTGTTGAACTTTATTTGTGTGGGATATAGGGTGGAGGGATAAATCAAACCAATACCAAATTTAATTCTATTTTTATGCTGCTTGAATGCACGGAAGTTTGGTGATTGATTGATGGGCAATTTCCAGCTTCTGAGTTTTCTGTTACAAATTCGATTCTCAATTAAACGAAACAAACTAATGCTGGTAAAAGAGTGAATACCAAATAATAGAATGACCATATCCTTACTATTTAAAAAGGTCACAGATGTTTATTTTGACTAAAATTTCAATTTTGTCGAGAACCTCTAATTCCGCTGAGCGATGGTAAAAAGCAGGCCGTAAAATAAAGGAAATGCACATGAATAGTTGACAATCGATACCTAGTCAGTTTGATTCTACCATTTTTGACTTTTGAAAGATAGTACATCACTTACTTGAAAATTTTTGGGGAAAGGGGATGGGGTTTTCGATTTTTTGAAGAAAAAGGTTAAAAATTCCACCAGAAACGAAACCTTAGAAACAATCACTTATAAGAGCACAAACACGATTACTTTTCCCTAAAAATAAAAATGTTGTTACAACTTTTTCAAGCCTGTTTTATCAGCACTGTCCGTATTACAATTTACGTTGCTACCTAGCAACTCTGTTTATTTTCTATAAACAAACATCATCATCATTAGGACTTCAGTACTAGAACTGGTTGGACGGGTACTTCCATTATTTTCTATTCTGGGCTAACCTACACATTTCCCTGAAATTTTTACAGCCTACATCCTTCACTAGCTGCGTGCAATGGTCTAATTTAGGTCTTCGTCTACTTTTTGTAGCAGTCCTCATTCGCTTTGTTTTCGACCTTACTTAAGGTCGGTTTGACGCAGCTCTAACTTCTTTTCTATTCTGTGCTAATCTAAAAAGCTCTACATACCCTTCACAACCTAAATTTCTAATAATTTGACTAATATAGCTTGGTCAAGGTCTTCCTATACTCTTCTATCTTTTTCTTATCCACTTGGCTCTACACAGATATTAGCAACCTGATGGTTGTTAAAAAACTCCAACATGTTTACATGATTCCCATTTATAAGGCAATGAAATATTACATGGTTATCCTCTCCAAAAAAGGAAAGTGGTAAATTATATGCTATGGTCACGCTTAAGCAACGAATCACTGCCAACATGCCAGACCTCTAACTAATTGTGAGTTATGTCATGTTGACGTTTAATAAATCATATGTTATGGCAAAGCTTATTATCAACGAATCGCTACCAACTCCCAACAACCTTGTAAATTATTTAGGATTGCCCGAAACCAACCGAATCTCCTCCAATATCTTTTAGCCAGCAAGACTGCTGCCACTGGCTGCGCCTTTTAATTGCCTTTTACGATAAGCAGGCTTACTATAGTAGTATTCTTTGTCTCCTACTATAGGGAGAATTAAGGACTATAACCAGCGGCGAATCGTGAATGGATACGAGTGATGCGTCGCATCCTTTACCAAACTTAGTCGTCTACATTTCTCTCATAGTAAGTAGTATTATATAATATAATCAATAAAAAAATTGTTTCATATCACGTAGTAGGAGTATTACTGACATTTAGGGTTCGTAATTCATATAAAATATTTGAAAAAGATATTTCGACCGTTGATACTGATGTATGTGGTTGCATTATTAAACAACTGAAGGCTAAAGCTTTAATACGTATTCATTTGCTGAAAAATTATAAAATAGAAAGTGGTCAGCCTTCAAAATAAATTTAACAATTGTAACAAAACTAAAATCATATGCTAGACGTTTTAGTGATAACGTTTATGAATCGAAAACATGACTTGCAAGTTTTTGAATAGACTTTTTTGCTGGCCATGTCTACTGTTTCCTCGTGAAAGGTTCGCGTGGAATACGGTAGGATATGATGATCTAAATAATATTTATAGGTCAGGAAAGAGACAAAGAGACTAATCAAAAAGAGCTGCATTTATTTAGGAAAAATTTGAGAATAAAATTTTCATTGAGTAATCAAATCAAGCTGGGTGAGGAAGACACAATATACTGGTTATGCAAAACAGACAATTAATTAGTAATTTAACTAAAGTTACTTGTCTTTTGGAAAAATTAGGTCTGGCGTTTAGGGGTCACGACGAGCGATTCGTCACCTAATAGGAAATTTTATAGAATTTCTTGTTGTAGAAGAGTAGAAGGGTAGAATAGGAATCCGAAAGAATTGGATGCCGTGCTAACTCAAAACGTTGTAGAGTCAGGTGGGTCATACAGAATGAAAAATTGGAAACCCCAGTAAGGAATTTATTTATAAACCGTTAGTTAAACATATTATAAAAAGAAATATTTACAGAGACCAAATCGAACATTTACGTAATCGTCCTGTTGTAACGTAATGTAAATAAAAGTGTCACTGCATATAACACAATAAAAAAATATACGTGTAAGCAAATATGAATTACAAAATTGTAAAATTTAAATAACGTGTCCATATATACTTATTTAATGTTTCAAACCCTAAATATATACAAGAAAAAAATTAGCCATATACATACAGTAAATTTACCTGCTCTGTGAAGTGCACTTCCAAAAGAAATAACTTAACCCTAACTGCGATGAATCCAGTGTTAATTTATAATTTGGTAAACAAGCTGTTGACGTTAACATTAATTTACAAAAGGAAGAAAACAGTAAAAAGTGCTCTAACGCGAACTTCTGTTTATGCTATGTGTAACTTATAGAATAATTACATAATCACTTGTTCACGGTGAAGCTAAATTTGTAACGCGCGGTCTGTAATTTACGGCGCAACCACGAGTAAGAACTACTAATACACTTACGCGGTTAACAACCAGCAAAAGAATTGTTTATCTTATACAGCAGCATCAAAAAGAAGAAAAAGAGAATAAATGTACCTTGAAACAAATGTTTGCCCCTAGTACCATCTTAAAGGATTACGAAGGGCGTGCTGCACTCGCCAACGGACTAGATACTTGATGAACCAATTTAGCTAGATTATAACACTAACTACAACAAAGCATCCTAGCACCGCGACTTACAGCATTTCCTTTCGATAAAAAGACATTCTGTAGAAGAGATCTCTTTCAAAAGCTCAGTCTGTATTTATAAGGAACGTGTTTTCGTTTTCAAAACAATTCCTATCGATAATATGTGAAATATTTTGCGAACACCACCTGCTAGACATTTTACAACTACGCTGCTGCAAAATATTTCGAGAATGCAGCTTGCAAACAACATCTTATTAACTTAAAGCAAATGGTCTCGATATATTATAATGATTTTCAGTGAATTTTGTTGTTCACATGAGAAACGTCGTCTGTTTTAAATAATCGGGTAGGTTTGCAACCCTCCTTATGGCAGTATGATTTCCCCGAAGCATCATACTATGAGCTCTTCGCTTCAAGCTCCCTCCTACTCCTTCCACTGATTCTTTGCCGTGACCACTTCCACTGAAATTCCATGATATCTTCTTAATATTTTTGAAATAGTACGGAATTTTTGTCATACAAAGATAGCAGTTTTTTTTTTGTTTCGGTACTGTGATGAGAAAAACGTAAATGTCGCAGTATTTCAATAATTCGTACTAAAATCCAGTAAAATATTATGTAGATGTGCCCAAACTGCATAAGACTGATGATCCACATTGTCACCACCCGAACAGAAGCATCGATTTTGAATCTTATTACTGCGTGGATCCCGAATATAATAAATTCCAGTATAAAGGGCAATTTGGTGTTTTGATGCACCAAAGTGCATGGATTGTATTTATGTCGCATATTTTGTTAAATGATTCTCAGAAAAATCAATCTGAATAATGATCTCGTCAGAAGCTATATTGTTCTTTTTGTCTTGCATTGTATCGATTTGATGATTCATGGTAAAAACGTGTCTTTGGAATTGTACCAATTGTTTATTTAAAAGAATCAATAACCCGTTTATTGTTGAACTTTTTTCCCTTTTTATTGTTTTTCGCATTTTTCTAGCTTTGTCCTTGATGTTCCTTTCTTCAGATGCAATCTCCCACTGAAAATAATTAAGTTTTTGCTCTAGTGGCTTTGATGTTCTGCAATTAGTTTGAAGGTGTTTTTATTGCACTTCAGACAAGTCATAAACATGCATTTCATATTTGCGGGGTTACAAACAAGGCGTCGCCGTCGATCAATGTAGTAAGCGTAAGACTACGGATCCCAAGGTCATGGGTTCAAATCCCGACACGGCCGACTGCTTGAAAAATGGCAGGTGAGCATTTTTTACAAAAATTACGCCCTCGTTCGGATGAGAGGTTAAATGGAGGTCCCGTGTGTGAGTGTTGTCCCGCACGTTAAAGATACCTACCTTGCCTGGAACGGCAAGGGTTCGGCCAAATTCTAAATTTCTAGGCAACAAAAAACTCGCCTCCTGGCCAATGTAATACCTTCGGGTGGAGCATTGGAAATGTAAATGAACGGGGTTACAAACAAGCTCTAAAATAATAACTTCCGCACGTTTTTGTTTTATTAGGTGGGCATAGTACATTTTTTTAATAATAAAGTCAACGTTTTCAAGTTTAATTCATGCATATGTGTTTCGATCTTTTACCTTTGGTTTAACTACCCAAAATGGCTTATTTCCCCAAAAAGCACTGTAAGAAATCTTATATCCATCGCTTTTAATATATTTGTTGTACGTATTTTTATAAAAATCTAATAAAATTCTCTTTCGTTTCTTAATTTTTGCTTTTCGTATGTATCCTTTTTCCTAGGACACATTTTTGAATTTGTATCTTTTTCTAAGAATTCTGTTACTGAATTTCTGATTGCTTGTCCTTAAAGCTATTTCTTATTTTCCTTCCATATTGAGATACATTTATACTTGAGTAATTTTTTCTGTGCATCTTGTATGAAATAATTCTTCTGGCTTCTTCTATCATTCTATGTTTTCGTATTATTTTACCGCTTGTAATCGTCGAAACTAAATGTTTGTGTCTTTTAGCTTGCTGTACGTTCTCCGACATTTGATTTTTTAATACTTCACTGAATATTTAACGTTTCCTTACTTCTGATGAAATTTTCAATCCACGTGTCAACTCGTTTACTCTAAAAACCGGACTTCCCTTTGTAGAAACAGTTCTAGACCTGTAAATTTGTTTTCGGTACTTATCAACTTTTCTTTCAAGTTCTGAAATTTTTCCTGGTGCTTTTTTCAATTTTCTGTAACATGCTGCCCTATCTCGTTTAACTTTTCTCCTGGCACTGTTGACAAATTTAAATTTGGTTGATCGTTTGGTGCATTTCCCTCCCGATCATTTTCAGGATTCTTTTCAACATCACTTTCAGATGGAGAAATTTCGTCCAAATATGTCTCTATTGCACACCTTGTTTTAACTTTTTTCTGTACCTCAAACTTGCTTCTCTCCACCTTTTCCTTTTTTTAATTTGTTCTCGTTCACTAACTGAGCTTATATTTTTTATTGCACCCTGTCCTTTTTTAATCTGTATCTTTCTCTGTCCTTTCGCCTTTTCTCTTCTAATTGATTGGCAGTCATTGTTGCTCTAAACTTCTTTACTCTATCGCGGATACATTTTCGTTTGTGATCATCAGATTTTGTGTTTGACTTTTTGTTAGATTTAGGCGTTCGCTTATTTTTTTTATCAGTATTAGGAATTTTGTTTGTCTGGGCTGATATGCCAGGCAATATGATATTTTCAATTTCGTTCAATGCTTTTATCAATCTGTTTGTTCGTATTATATACGTCTTGATTTGTATTGTGGATTTCATCCTTCAATCGTACTTCTTTCTTTTTCCCTAATTTAATTTTAAAACGCTGTTTCTCTTCTTTATTTTGTCGTTCTCGCTTTTGCAAATAGGTCTCTTTACCATTCTTCAATTTATCATTTAAATTTTGAATCGTTGACTCATTCATTTGTATGTACTAAAAATGTATTATATAACATTTTAAACGAGATGAAATTAAAAAAATAATCATTTTGGTAACACTTTAAAATTTTATCAAAGTTACCGAAATGATGGTTACCGAAATGATGAAACACTTCAAATGTAAACCTTCTAGGGCAACGAACAACTTACGATTTTAGTTTTTAGGTTATGATTTACGTACTCCAGTTGTGTTTATATGAAATCACATTCATAAACGCAGGTCACTTAAATCTCAGTAATCTTAAGTTACCGAATTGATTGCTAATAAAGGTGCGCTAGCGTTTAATACTATTTAATTGCATTACAGTGCCAAACTATGAAAAAATAGAGGGAACTTACCTTTTGTTTGACACCACTAAATAATTATAACAAACGCTCCAAGTACGCTTGCGCGTCAGCTCATGGCGTTTCTAGCTGACACTCGTCTCGGGACACAATTGTTCTTGGCTGTTTTAAGGTCAACTTTGACATTTCAGTTTAAACTCATATTTAAATTATTCGTTAAAACTGAACTATTTATAATAGTGTCTTTTAATTTGAACGGTAACGGAATCTAACAGCTAAAACGTCTCTTCCGCTTATATTTTATAGATCTGTACATAAAATAAAACATACTTTTCGCATAAATATTATAATTATGAAACATCACCGCACCGCGCCATATAGGTTTTGAATTTCATTTTTATTTGTTTTAAGTTTGCATAGAATTAAAATTAGATAATACGTTTTGTTAATAAGTATTATGGAAGAGGAAATTATTTGTAAAAAGTGCAAAAGTTAACATTTATACGTCAAGCATGATCTTGAAACAGCCAACAATAATTGTGTCCCGAGACGCATGTTTTCTAGGTGGTGTGATAAATCATGTAACGTTACCGGTCTGACGAAAAAAGCTTGGGACAAGATAATTATGTAGATTCTACAATCATAACCAAATTTCATAACTGCTCATTATTAACAAAGTGTTATCGCAGTTTTTGATAGATATATTAGACCCTGGCTAAGGCTGAAATTATTTACCTATCGATTTTCGGATTAATTTAAACTTTGAAATTTTAGAATGGGACGATTACCGAAATGACGTTTTATGCGCCTTCAATAGTTTTTGTACTATCAAGTACAGCAATATCCTACTTCTAAATACTGGAACAACTTGCCTCTGGTTAAACATTCACAATATAAAAAAATCAAATCCTAAGTGCCTCACATGACATAGTAATTGGTATGGGACATCAATTGTCCTTTTTAGTGAAATTTACTCTTTTCATCAGATCAAAGCAAGAAATTGACTAAGACATATGCTGAAATTTGTTAAAATATTAGTTGGAGGTTAAGTGTTTTTATTCTATATAAGAGACAAAAGGTCGAACAATAGTAATGACTTCAAATATATACAAATACAAGTACCTCATTTAGAATAAGCTAAAAACAGAAGAAGGACTTAAGTTGCAAGAATCGATAAATCTTACTACAGGATCTGATGCAAATTTTCCACATAACTTAAAACAGAATCCAGAAGTGAAACCAACTTTCTTTAGTGCCGACGATAAGCTGGTAACGTCTAGTGTTAACGATAAAGCAGTAGAAACGAAGCGTACATTCTATTCCAATTCATATATTATTGCAATACTTCCATCGTACCACACCACGTTTGGTAGTACAAAAACGCACCTACAGATAATTCAGTCAATTTAGTTGGAGAGAGAGAGAAAGAAAGAGAGAGAGAGAGAGAGAGAGAGAGAGAGAGAGAGAGAGAGAGAGGAATTGCAGAGTTACCAACTCTGAGAACAAGTTTCCGACTTATGTTGGAGAATCGCAAATGCCTCAACAGAGAGGAAATTCGAAAAGGATCATATTACTCGTGTAGAGAACCATAGAGACGAAGCACTACAGCTATCGAAGGAAATTGCAAGAGTTTCTCGACGATTGTACCATAGTGAATCATGGTTGGAATATTTCAATGGAAAGTTAACAAGGAGGAAAAATTTAAAATACATTGACAACTTACCTATACAAATCCAACTTTGGTAGGACAGGCGTTGGTTATGTAAGTGACCATTAAACTTGAATGTATGTAAAAAGTTTGTGAAGGATTACTGATTGTATACAGGGTGTAATTTTTAAACCAATCAATGCGTTTAATTAAAAAAGTACAGGGCATAAAAAAGTTCAGATAAAAGTTATAGCTGATGAAGGGGACCATACACTTCTGGAGACAGGTTTTTCAGTAGTTTTTTCAGGAAAAAAAAAATTACCTTTTATTAAATAGAAAGGGGTTTTTCAGTTATCGTATCGGATAGCTCGTCAAAAAAGCTAGATTTCCATATTATTATTATTATTATTATTATTATTATTATTATAGTGCCTTTATTTGCATCGTAATTTACAACACAATGTTAAGAAGTACATGAGGCGAAGTCTAGCTAACGCTACTCAAACTTAACCTCAACTAATTACAATTTTTACAAATTTTAAATAATTATTTGCAATAAAGAAATTGTGGATAAATAAACACAACAAGTGACTTGTAGTTAGTCTACAACAATTACATTATGACTATTCAAGAAATAGTTAACTGTATGGTAAAGCTAGTGACCAAGTTGTGTACGTTTAATTTGTTCTTGCACTAGTTTGGCTTTATAGTGCTTTTAAAATATTTTAGCGTATGTGCTTTTAGATCCGCCGGTATATCATTATATATATTCACAGCATTATACGAAAAACATCTTTCAAATACAGCACGACGAAATTTAGGCATCGTTAACGTATGGACATGTCGAATACTTCGTTCGTGCATGTCACCTCTGAGTACTAACTTTTCTTTAAGATAAGCTGGCGAAGAAGTAGACAAAGTTCGAAAGACTAAAGCACTTATGTAATATTTAAACAAATTATCTATTTTCAACCAACCAAGCTCATTTATCTTTGCAGACACTCTGTCAAATTTGCGAAGTCCGTAGATAAATCTACAACAATTGTTCTGCAGTCTTTGTAGACGATTTTTTGTGACCTGGAGCAAACATGGATAATATATAATAAGGCCATAGTTTAAAATAGGTAAAACTAATGTTTCACAAAGTATCCTTTTTAGTGCAAAGTTGAAAATATACCTATTTTTATACAGTTGTCTAAGAACAAGGTAAGATTTTTTAATCAGTAGCGAGACATGCTCCTCAAAACGGAGTTTGCAATCAAAAATTATGCCTAGACTTTTTGAGCACTTCAAATTCTTTAATGGCTGCTTTTGAATTATAATTTCCATGTTGATTGGTGATTCCTTTCTAAAGTTTGGAGAAAAATCGATGACGTTGCACTTTCCAATATTTAATTTTAAGTTGTGATCAGAGGAATATGTGAGAAGACCCTGAAGGTCATTTTTGATACGATTCGAAGCATTATGAACAAATTCTGGATCATATGAAAAACATAGTTGAGTATCATCAGCAAAGCATTGGATATTTACATGTTTTATAGCCTTGTGAATATCCGACACGTAAATTAAGTATAGCATGGGGCCTAAGACTGAGCCCTGAGGTACACCAGATGTAATTTCTGAAAAACAGGACGAACAGTTCTCGATTACCACTTTTTGAAATCGGTTTTTTAGATAACTGTTGAAGAAACTACAGGTGGTGTTATCAAGACCATAATATTTTAAGATGGCGCATAATAAGTCATGATCAAGAGTGTCAAAAGCCTTTGAGAAGTCTAGTTGAACCATTGAAGTAGCTAGTCCCATATCAAGCGCACGAAATATGTTGTCAGTTATAGCGAGTAAAGCTGTTGTGGTACTGAAGCCACTTCTAAAGCCGGATTGATAATCAGGAACAATTTTGTTCATCATTACGTATTGGTATAGCTGTCTTAATACGACCTTTTCTAGAACTTTTGACATTGCGGGAAGAATACTTATTGGTCGTAAGTCGGTAAACGACTTAGGGTTACTTACTTTAGGGAGCGGCTTAACAACTGAGTATTTCCAGGATTCTGGAAAATATCCAATTTTCAAACAACAATTGACTATATGTGTCAGATGTGGTGCAATGACTGGTAGGCAGTATTGTAACATCTTTGCAGAAACATTATCTTGACCAATAGCATTTGATTTAAGGTTGACAACAATCTCTTTAATTTCCTCAATAGACGAAAATTGAAATGAGAACTGAGAATTTGGATTAAACTTATTTGCTCTGTAGTAATTAGTAATTTTTGCACAGTTATTTATTGGAGTAAAGACCGACAAAAAGTAATCGTTCACTTCGTCAGGATTTTTTAGTTCTTGAGGTATTTCGATTATTGGTTTTCCTTTAACATTTAATAGATTCATTGCTTGCCAGAGATTTTTACTGTTACAGTGTTTTGTCCGATGGGCTAAGTAAGCAAATTTCTCTCTTCTTATGGCACCAGTTATTACGTTGCGTAGACTTTTGTAGTAGTTGTAATCAGTGATGCACCTGGTGCGTTTATATTTAGAAAGTGCTATGTCGCGAGTCTTCATCATACAACGAATATTGTTAGTTAACCACGGAGAAAATGGTTTCGTAACCTTTGATGTAGTCAGCGGGGCATGAAGGTCAAAGAGATGAGATAAGTTTTCGGTAAGGTATTGTATTTTCTGTTCGATGGAGTTTATATAGAAAATGTTATCCCACTGTATATTTAAAAGGTTGGTATTGAATTCATCAAAAGAAAAGTTGCGAAAGTTTCTGTAAGTAACAAACTTTGGTCGCGGACGAACATAAGTTAAGTTGATAGTACAGAAAACAGCTCGGTGATCAGATATTTCATGATCAATAACACCCGTATGTAGAACCAAATCACTTTTGTTGGTAAAAATTACGTCCAGAAGTGTCTGGGAATTATTAGTTATCCGTGTCGGCTCCGTAACCAATTGGCTTATGTTGTAAGAACCAACACAATTAATGACGGTACTATCAGTTAACTGGTCTTCATTTATATCACCCATAACTATAATTTGTTCAAATTGAGGTACAATAAACGAAAGCATGCTATCTAAGTATTGAATGAAATCCGGCAAGCTGCAAGCAGCTGTGCGGTAGATTACACCAACTAATAATGTATTTCTACCAATCTTTATAGAGACCCACAGATGTTCGATTCCTATTGCGCACTGGAAATCTCCGAGACATACAGAATACGTGAAATTATTTTTAATATAAATTCCCACACCACCTCCACGGCTGCCACGGTTTTTGCGCACTAACTGGAATTCTGGAATATATATGTCATGATTGGCTATTCTATCATCAAGCCAGGTTTCGGATATACATATAATGTCCAACTGATTCAATTTAACACAATCCGAAAATGCATCAAATTTTGGAAATAGTGAGCAAGTATTAAAATGACATAGTTTTACGTTTTTATTCATATTCAATTCTCGATCTTAGGACTTCAACTTTATTTAGGAAGTATGGGCATTGCGAACCGCTAGCGGAATGATTGGTACTAACATTAGTTTTGAATTTTGCATTGTTGTTAGTGCAGTTATTACAACGTAATACATTTTGAGTACATGCTTTTCTTTCATGGTTACCAGAACAATTTGGACAAATAACAAGATCGCTACGACAGTCTTTTATGTGCTAAAATGTTCCTTAACATTACACTTAGACCAGCCAATGTATAGAAAGTTTCTTGTAATTATTTCCTTAAAAATTGCGGGTCTAGTCTCAATTACAACATTAAAGCAATTTTTAAATTTAATTTTCGTAATAAATTTGATGTCCTTGGTCTGCCCAGTTAATTGGTTTGCTTCCACCAAATTATTAATAAATGCAGGGTTTTCCACTGAATTGATATCAACACCTTGAATTATTATCCGCGGATTGAGTTTTTTAGGCACAGTTACTTTATACGCGTTTCCAAAATCCCGATTAAGTATTTGCTTCAATTTATCTCTAGAAATATTGTCATTGCAATTGACTAGCATACCATCTTTAGTCAACCTAGTTCCTAAAATTTGAACGCTAACAGTGGAAGGATCAATCTTTGATTTTATAGAATTAGCTATCTCAACATTTGTGGTGTTTCGATTTAGAGACTGTACCATTAGGACAGCTTTATCTTTGCTGGCTTTAACTGCAGTTGCATAAGTATTTACAGATATACCATCGACAGATGTTAATTTCATGTCAGGTTTCGTACTTGATAAATCGTTTACCGATAAGTTGGTTTTTAGCAGTTTATTTACATATTCTAATTCTGCAACGTACTTAGATAGAATATCCTTTTCACGTGTTAAACACTCTACTTCTTTAGATAGCACTGCTATCTTGAACGTATCGTTACTTGAAGTTGAACTTGGGCCTTGCTTATTTTCTTCATCATCGTAACAGTTACGGCAACTAAAGGAATCTTTATTGATTTTAACAATTCGCGAAATGGAATCTAAACATTTCACATGGATTGAAACATCACATGATTGACTAGCACATGTAATATCACTTGCAGATGTAAATTTACCACAAAAACGACACTTTTTATCAACAATTTTATTGGTATCCTCCGAAGCCGATCCGCTCGGCATGACGGCTGACCGGACTTTATAACTTATAACATATCCTTATGCCTAAAATCAAGAATGAGCATTTAAAAATGCATTAATGTGTATGCATGAGTACAGACGATTGATCAATGCCTTCCAGAGCATTGAAGCACAGTTTTTTCTAAGGTGATTTT
Organism: Platerodrilus igneus; assembly: GCA_036346225.1. Classification (NCBI taxonomy): domain Eukaryota; kingdom Metazoa; phylum Arthropoda; class Insecta; order Coleoptera; family Lycidae; genus Platerodrilus; species Platerodrilus igneus. The sequence goes on from JARFIW010001105.1 coordinate 1,311,085, forward strand.
CAGTTTTTAAATGACAAAAATAAGCTTCTACACTTCGAAATACACAGATGACAATCAACAAAAGACAATCAAACAAAAAATGGAAAACTTTTACGGATTTTTATTAATTAAATGTTCAAAATTTTCACCATTTTGACCTTAACAAAGATTTACTCTTTTCAACAGTTCTTTCGATGTTGCTGTTTTAATTATTTCTGCATTTGTATCCGTAGAACACTATTTTTGCGGTCTTCTTCGGCTACTACTGCTACTACATAAACCTCATTCTTATGATATCCCCAAAGAAAATAATCGAGCGGTGTTAAGTCCGGAGATCACGGTGGCAAGCAAACAGAACCTTCGTTACCAATCCATCCAACAGCAAAAATATTGGGTAACGATTAACTCTTACAGACCACTATTGTGGACTTCTACTTAGATGAAAACTTTGCTTATGGATGTGGAAATACAAAATATACAGTAAACAATGCGGGTTTTTAATAACTAATATTATAAAATCAAAAATTTAAAAACATATAGGCAACTAAATTCCATTCTGAACGGACCTACACCTTGACGAAGTTCTAAAATACTAGAACGAGTAGAATGGCTTGCGTGTTTCAATGAGCTAGAGTGCCGAATTATAGGTTTAACCAAATTAGTGGGGTCTTTAGTGAGGAATCAGGCTAAGACAGGTACCCGAAAGAGGGCAGCAGTTTTTTCGGTACTTAGACTGGCAGAGACCATATGAGTCGGTATGACATCCTAAGACATACTACTGCGATGTGGAAGGCAACAGGAAACCATCACATTACTTCCCAAGTACACTGCGTACCGAAATTGTTAGGAAAGATGAGGGTATACTTTGGGGTAAACAATTCCAGAGGTAAAATAGTCCCCCAATCGGATCTCCGGGAGGGGACTACTTCGGGGATGTGATCCGAAAGTATAAATAAAGATCCGTGAACATTCTGCGAGTCGGAGCGTGGAATGTCAAAAGTATGAAGGAAGTAGGTAAACTAGAGAACCTGAAAATTGAAATGGATAGGTTAGCACTAGACATAGTAGGGATCAGCGAAGTCCGCTGGCCAGAGGCGGGGGAGTTTTGCAGTGGAGACTTTAGGGTAATTCATATAAGATCTAAGGAAGGAACTTCGAGTGTGGGGGATCGTCATGCGAAAAAAGATAGGACGACGTGTAGAAAACTACTTACAAAAGAACGAAAGAGTACTCATGGTTAGATTAGAATCTAAACCGGTAAATACAGTAATAATACAAGTATACGTGCCCACATCTAGCTACAGTGAGGAAGAGGTAGAAGCGATCTACAGAGATATCAAAGACATACTAAGATACGTAAAAGTACAGGAAAATTTAATAATTACGGGGGATTTTAGTGCAGTGGTATATGAGGGTAGGCAAGAAGCGGTAGTAGGTTTATTTGACTTAGGCACGAGAAACTACAGGGGTAATAGGCTGGTAAAATTTTGCGACAAGAACAATTTAACCATTACAAATACATTATCTCAACACCATGCTAGAAGACGATACATGTGGAAGATTGCAGGAGATATATGAAGATGTCAAAAAGATTGCATTAGTGTTAGACAACGGTTTGGGAATCAAGTAAAAAACTGTAGAAGCTACCCAGAAGCAGATATAGACACTGACCACAACGTCGTGATTAAGAAACCCGCTCTTAAATTTAAAAATTTGAAAAAAAGAAACGGAAAAGAGTCACTTTGACTTTGAGAAACTAAAAGATAAAGATATCCACGTAAGATTTGAAAAAAAGGTCAAATGAATTGCCAAAAGATGTCGGAAAAATTTCTGATACTAAAGAAGTAGAAACAGAATGGAGTAACATTAAATCCAGCTTAGACATGATGGCCAGAAACATGCTGGGGTGTACACAAAAAGAAAACAAGAAACCATAGATAACAGATAACAAAGGATATCCTGATGAATGTATTAGAAAGAAGGCGAAAATACAAAAATAGATCAGACGGAACAGGAAAAGAGAGATACAATGTCATAATTTTGGGAAATTATTCGCAAATGCAGTAAAGCTAAAGAACAATGGATTGATAAAAAGTGTAAAGAGATACCAACTAAAATGAAAATAGGCAAGACAGACGAAGCATTAATTAGAATAGATTTTAGGGATATAAAACCATACAGCAAAAATATAAGGAACACGAAGTAAAATGTCATTATTGAAAATGTAGAGAAAGTGATTAGATGGCAAGAATATATAAGTAACATAACGTCTCTTCCAACTTGTAAGCTATATGTATGAGACAGGCGAGATACCCAAAGAATTCAAACGTAACATCATAGAAACTATACCAAAAAAAGAGGTGCGGATAGATGTGAAAATTATCGAACAATAAGCTTGACAGCACACTTTCAAAAATGTTAACTAAAATTGTGCAAAGACGAATGGAAAAACAAGCTGAAGAAATACTAGGAAGAGATCAATTTGGGTTTAGGCGAAACAGGGGAACACGGAAGGCTATTTTAGCTCTGAGGGTGATAATGGACAAAACAATAGAAAAGGGGGAAAGCGTGTATATGGGTTTGTAGATCTGGAAAAAGCATTTGACAATGTAAAATGGAAAAAATGTTCGAAATTCTCAAATAAATTGGAATGAGTTTTGTGGATAGACGGATAGTACATTGTTTATACAAAGAGCAAACAGCGGTAATAGAATTAGAGCATGAACGTAGAGAAGTAAATATTAGGAAAGGGGAGAGACAGGGATGTGCCTAGTCCCCATTAACTTTTGACTTGTACATTGGAAAGGCAATGAATACTGTCAAATGCAGGAAGACATTTGGAATTACTATGCAGGGACAAAAGATTGATATGCTTAGAGTTGCAGATGATATAGCGGTATTAGTATCTAGCAAAGAAGAGTTAGAAGCTGCTCTTAATGAAATGGAAACAGTTCTAACAGAGAGATACGGTATGAGAATTAACAAAAATAAAACTAAAGTTCTAGTATGCAAAAGAGGAGAAAATAAATCAAAAACAAGAATATAAATAGGTAACGAGAACTTACAAGAGGTTAAGGATTTCTGCTACATAGGAAGTCAAATAACGCAAGATGGGAAAAGCACAAAAGATATAAAACAAAGATTAGCACAAGGTCGTGCTACATTTAACAAAAAAAAGCAACTACTGTGTTCAAAGACCACAAACATAGAAACAAGGAAAAAATTGCTTAAAAATATGCGTGGAACACAGCACTGTATGGCTGTAAAGCCTGGACAGTAGGAGAAGCTGACAAGAAAAAGGTAGAAGCCTTTGGAATGTGATGCTACAGACATATGATGAAGATATCATTGACAGACAAAATTAAGAACGAAAAGGTATTAAAAATGGTAGGGAAAGAAAGAAGTATGTGGAAAACGGTAAAAAATAGGAGAGATAGGATGATAGGCCACATACTACGGCATGAGGGAATAGTGCGGGATATATTAGAAGCAGAGATAGAAAAAAAGAGAGGATAGACTACTGCACACAGATAGTGAAAGATGTAGGATGTGGGAAGTTTAGGGGAAATGTGTAGGCTAACGTAGAATAGAAATCAATGGAGGTATGCATCCAACCAGCCCCAAGATGGATAAATTAATGACGAAAAGATAACTGCACTTAAACATAATGATCATTATAAACAACTACAGGTATTGATCTTGTAATATTCTGAAAGTTTTATTAGGACTTGTGTAAATTGAGTGTGTGTTACTAAATTACTAAAATAAAAGTCAATCGTATGAAACGGTAACACTTTTTTGGAAAACGCGGTACTACTGACACGTAATGAAAGAACTTTAGCGTAGGTCTATCAGATATTTGCAGGAAGAGATATCTTTCATATGATACTTATAGACATATTCATAAGAAAAATTTGGATCACTTATTTCTGTACCTTAAATTAACTGCAGTTTCAAATTTAGTAATCTAAGAATTGTCATACATTAAATACATCATTGTTCGGAGTTATACAAGAGAGAAACTAATTAAATACAGTTTTAATACTCAAATAATTCCTATAAAGTTAAACATTCATCAAGTCGACTTAATGGATTACTATATTCCGCGCGTAACTTTATCACAGAATTACATTTAAAGTTATTAATTCGTTTGACAGGGGGAAACAAAAATGGAAACGGTTTAACTAAAGACGTATCTAAAAGGGAAATAAACTTTACATGCACAAGTTTTCTCAGCAATTGCCGCTTTAATTTAATATCCTATTTCATCTTCGTGAAATTGTGAGTGAAGAACGCGTAGAGAGAAAGAGACAAGCAATAAGAAGGAACGAGAAACCCATTAAGTTTCTCTTCTATATAATGTTTGTGTCACAATTATTAAGATTTCGTTTTCATCTCGATGTTTACCTGCATAAATGACATTCCTGCGAAACGTCTTCTCTTGAAATTATTAAAGCTAGAGTGGCTTTCAGGCGCGAATTAATTTTCTGGATAAAATGCTATTACGGGGTTATTAAATTGTTATGAGAGAAAATTGAGTTGGAATTGTTTTGTCTAGAAATTAAGCAGCAATTTATATTATTATTGCCATATAATGGCATTAAAACACATAAATTTGCATAAACCACAAAAGTTTGTGCATTGTACTTAGAAAATCTTTTTAAAAATACAATAACAAGATTTGACCATAATTTCAACAAAATCGACCTAGAAAATCCAGACTGTAGTTGTATTTAGAATACATATAGCAATCGGGTGGATAGTAAAATGGTTCAGGTTGAATAGAATAGTTTCTTTTTGGAAGCAGTACTATATAGCCAGTACACGATCAATATTGATCGTGTACGGGCCACATGATCAATATTATGGACAATATTATTGCCTCAATAATATTGTCAAACCAGATAAACTGAGCAATATTTTGGAGCGCATCGTACACGGTCAATATTACTGTAACTATTCTTACGTTAATCTGGGTTTTGCTCTGTACCAAAATGGATACCAGAAAGAAAGCATGCATCGCTATTATTATACATTGTGCTTTGAAAAGAAGTAAAACGTAAAAGTGGGTAAAGGAATGGTTGTTGAAACGTGAAGAGTACACATTTAAGGTTATTACAAGAAACATCGCTGAGTGATCCTGGTGACTACCCCAATTACTTGAGAATGAGTGAAGAAAAGCTTCAGTTGTTACTTTCAATAGTAGAGCCATATTTAGTAAAACAAAGTACTAACATGCGAGCATGTATTACTGTTGAGGACAGACTTGTTTTGACCCTCGGTTACCTAGCAACTGGCAGAAGTTTTGAAGATCTGAAGTTTTCTGCTATAATGTCACCTAGAACAATCAGTAAAGCAATCTTGGGGACAAGTGAAGTGCTAGTAAATGTCCTACAGGAGTATATATAGGTATGGTTTTTATGTATTATCATAATGAGACAGTATGTTGTTGTTATGAATAAGTTTATTACCTTATTTTATTACATTACTTGAAAAATGGCTCCAAAATTCTATTACTAAGGTCAACTTCGTTATAAATGGTATTACCAGTTAATTCACAAACGTTACTAAATTATCTTCCGCCAAATGTGCATAAAATTGAGTTTGAGTAGGTTGGGGAGTAGGCTGTTTAATTGAATGTGAAGAATCAGAAGGGGAATGCATTTCCACAGGATTATACGTATTTATGGTAACAGGGCCCTTATGCAGAAAACCAAGTTGAGGTTCCATCAACACATCATTTACAGCTTTTTCAGCAAATAGGTGCTGCTTTGGCTCCATATTTTTTAATCATATAGCCCAAATCTTTGCTATTTCAAGGCATTCATCATCAGTTTGTTCTGCCTTAGACTGAGATACATAGTTGTAGACCAAGCTGAGTAGCTCCTTTGGTTTAGCTATATGACCTACTACCTTTTTTTTACTTTGGGGTTGGTAATCAAGTCCTGTGATGGAGGAGGCCGAAACGTTACTCTTAGGTTGCCTTCCTGAAGTCTCTTCATCTCGTAAACCAGAATCATCTTCTGTTGAACCGTCAATTATTTATGAGAACTCCGTTATAAATAAAGTAAAAGTATTGTCTCGTGTAATGAACACAAATTTTTTTTCAGTTCCCTACCACCTTATAGACGGAAATCGCCTCACAGTTTGGAAAGAAGCTTAAATTTTGGAACTGCGTAAGCACGATCGATGGCAAGCATACTGCCATAAAGAACCATCAACTCAGGATCATTATATTTTAACTACAAGGGTTTCTACAGTATTGTGTTTTTAGCTGTTGTGGATGCTAATAAACAGACTGTATACGAGAAAAGTTTCCAAACTAAACGACACAGAACGGCACCCAGAAATTTAGGCCCGTTTAAAATTAAAAAAATATCAGACAAAAATATAGCCGTAGTAGACAACGGCAAGATAATAAAATACATTCATTTGAAAAACTTAAGACACCCTGTAATTTCAGAAGGACAAGCAGCACCCCTACCGTCAACCTCCGCCCAGGTAGAACGGACAACGAAATATTAATTGAGGACTTAAAAAACAACCCCGATATACTACCAATAAAATTGTGAAGTATACAAAATACAATAGACTATTGGAAATTCGCACAAAAATTCGATTTAACGGAACTAAAACAAGAATTTCAAACAATCAAAAACAACTATTATCGATTAAAGCAATCAATGGCCACAGCCAAATTCGGAAAGTAATACGCCATAGAAATGATGAATTACAACAGTATAATAGAAAGCATTTTAAGGAACATAAAAAATAAATTTAGCACAGGACTAATTAACGGACTAAGTCACATAATAAAAGCTATCACAGGCAATTGAGATAACCAAGACGCAGAACGTTACGACAACGTAATACAACAGTTGATTGAAAACCAAAACGATATAAAAACCATTGTTAGTAACCAAATATCTCTAACCCAATCGACTATAATAAAATTCAACGATACGTTATGAAAGCTAGTAAGAAATCAAGATAGTATAGCCAATAGAATACAAACCCTCGAAACTAACATGCAAAATACCATGTTAGAAACGTGAGACTTTACTAGATTCAATACAATATTCACTCAAATAATATCGACCCTTATTTTAATCCAACAAATTTTAGCCACATTAGAAAACGCTGTAGCATTTGCAAAATTAAATACATTACACTCTAGTATCATATAACCAACTGGCATAAAAGAATTATTAAGAATTACATCATTTATAACTAACAGTAAATTACTCTTTGAAGTAATAGAATCAAACATTCTCATATTTGAAAAAATAGCTATAGTGAAAGGCTATACAAAGAACAACGAAATCACATTTTTAGTAGAAATCCCAATAGTAGAAAGTAACAATTATAATTATTATCATTTATTTGCTTTTCCAATGAAAATTACTAGCATGTATCAAGTTATCATACCCAAAACCAAGTTCCTATCCTTAAATGAACTAAGATATGGTTATACAAATGAAAAATGTAACGAAGTCACACCAAATCAATATTTATGTCAATCATTGACAACAACAACCATCTAAGAAGACAGCCCTTGCAAAGTATAATTACTAAGATTTTGAAACCATTACAACTGTGAAGCAAAACCAATACAAATCACCAATATGAAAATTCAAAAAGCTACAGAAAACAAATGAATTGGCATATTTCCAACAGAAGTAATAGCAACCGCACATTGCAATCAAGACGAGAACAACTTATCATTAACCGGAAGCAAATCAATCACCCTTAAAGAAGACTGTTATTTAAAACTGAAAAATAAAATAATCAGAGTTTATCAAGATCCCACAGCAACCAAGAAACTCGCAAATTTACCAGAGCTACAATTCAAGACAACGCAAACCAAAGATGTAGAAATAATCAAGAAACCCATGCAACTAGAACACCTAGACTTAGACGTTCACGCTATGAAGATAATGGACAATTATAAATAACATTTAAGTGAATTAAAAGTGCCAAAATTACACTACGATAATATAAGCGTTTGGACAATTGTATTAATCATTTTAATTATTTTATAAATCATGTATGTATTTTACAAAATGTATCTTAGTTATAAGAATAAAGAAAACAATTTCAGACAGAAGGAAAAAGGTAAACAAAGAAGTAACAAATGTACCCTTAGAAACAATGAATTTTAAACAGTGAATTTTAAGCAGCAAATTTTAAAAAATTAAGCAAAGAAAACTTAAATTTTTCATTTGCGTCGTAAGGAGTTATGTATCCCCAGATCTATATGTACCATTAATAGAATTTAATAGGAATTATTAGAGATTGTTAAAGAAACTTAAGTATATGCAACAATGTAAATTCAAGGATAAACCAGAGAGATTATTGAACATTCACAAGCAAGTTGTGAGAACGGTTGCAATATATTGTATTCCAGACAGTAAGTGATACTGCAGGTGCAGGTCACAGACCGTTAAGAAACCGCGATTACTTAGAAATTAAGATTGTTACATTGTATAATGACCAGAGTTAAGAAATAAGCAGATCTGAGCTCTGCAAGTTTCCACAGACATGCGAGGGGCAGGGACAACATAAATACCCCGAGAGCCCCAAGACCATCAGTCAGTCTACAGTATTTCAGCTTTAACGTTGTCGTTTACTTAGGCTACTCGTCTTAGTATTAATTCAATTATTATTTTATTTTGACTTAGAACACTAAATCCAGTTTCTCAAAATTCCATATTTAATATCTGTTTGAATAATAACAATTCTTACAAGTTTTAGGAGAAGTTTTTTAAAGACCACTTCCAAGGCCCGAAGCGTAACTCGCGCAAAATACCAAAATTACTATTCATATTCAGATAAACACCAACAAATTACTACACTTCAAGATATGGAAAAACCTATAACCGACCCTGAAAAACGGGCATAATTTACAAAATGAATCTTATGTAGATACACTTGCAGAAAAGAATTTCTAAACACCGAAAATTTACGCTATAAAATCGGAAATACCAGAATTAAAGAAAAGAAGAAACAAGACGTAGAAACAGTAATTAAAAAAGAATGCAAAGCACAAAGGTAAAGAAAGATGTGTTTCAGGACTCTTCAAACACCAGGGAATACGAGCAGCATCATTACCCAAAAGAGCAGTCGATTCTGACGATAATTTCGAATGGGAAATAGTCTCTCTTCCTCCTACAAAGGAGCAAACTCATCGAGACGTTCAATCAAATAACTTTGTACGATGAATTTCCCAATTCTAAAAGGCAATGGTAATGTTTATTACATAGTCAAAATCTTAATATGTTTTGATAAAGAGGTTGAAGTGAGCAGTTTTCGTAAGAGCCTAAAAGTTGAAAACCAATTCTACTTTCCTCAAGTGTTAGATATTTCGGTAGCTTCCAAAAGCAAAATTATATTAAGTTGACCAGAACCAACTGGCTTAAATGCTATTAAGCTGTCTGAACCAAATTATCAGAACACATCTAAATACATATATATATATATATATATATATATAGGAATTATTTGCTAATTATTTGCTTTTTTTGCTGATAAAATCAATTTTTTTGCTATATCTGTAAAAAAGTTACAAGTGGCTAGATTGTTTAATAATTAACTATCTAGCCAACTAAAAAAAAATACCTACACAAAATAAAATAAAAAAATTAACAATATATAAGTTATTTGCTATATTTTTGCTACCATTTGCAAAAGAACAAAAATCAAATTTTCAGATAATAAAGTAAATATCAATATCTACAAGAGTAAAGTACATTAAAGAAATTAATTGCTGGCATGACTAAAGAATACCTACGTTTTAGGAATTATCTACACTTAAAATATGCAACTCCCAAATTATCAAAACACATCAAAATATATATAGGGATTATTTGCTAATTATTTGCTTCTTTTTGCTGATAAAACCAATTTTTTTGCTATATCTGTAAAAACGTTACAAGTGGCTAGATAGCTTAATATTAAACTATTTAGCCAACAAAAAAAAACCTACACAAAATAAAATAAAAATATTAGCAATATATAAATTATTTGCTATTTTTTGCTACCATTTGCAAAAGTAAAAAAATAAAATTTTCAGATAATAAAATAAATATCAATATCTACAAGAGTAAAGTACATTAAAAAAATTAATTGCTGGTATGACTAAAGAATACCTACGTTTTAGGAATTATCTACACTTAAAATATGCAACTCCCAAATTATCAGAACACACCAAAATATATATAGGAATTATTTGCTAATTAATTCCTTTTTGATGATAAAACTAATTTACAAGAATAAAGTACATTAAAAAAATTATTATTATCGTTTGAACATTTAATTTCGCGAGCAAAAATTGCGGGAGTTGTACATGTATAGCGCAAATAATTCATAAAACATATGTATGATCTAGATATGGCAACAATTAATTTCTTTAATGTACTTTATTCTTGTAAATTCGAAGTGGGTATATGATATTTTGTCGTTTTTTATATTAATTTTGCGAGCAAAAAATTCGGGAGTTGCATATTTTAAGAGTAAATAATTCTTGTAACGTAGGTATTCTTTAGTCATGCCTGCAATAAATTTCTTTAATGTACTTTACTCTTGTAGATAATGATATTTATTTTATTATTTGAAAATTTGATTTTTTTTCTTTCGCAAATGGTAGCAAAAAAATAGCAAATAATTTATATATTGTTAATTTTTTAATTTTATTTTGTGTAGGTATTTTTTTTAGTTGGCTAGATAGCTTAATATTAAGCTATCTAGCCACTTGTAACTTTTTGGCAGATACAGCAAAAAATTGGTTCTATCAGCAAAAAAAGAAGCAAATAATTAGCAAATAATTCCTATATATATATATATATATATATATATATATATATATATATATATATATATAGATGTGTTCTGATAATTTGCGAGTTGTATATTTTAAGAGTAAATAATTCATAAAACGTAGGTATTCTTTAGTAATGCCAGCAATTAATTTCTTTAATGTACTTTACTCTTGTATATATTGATATTTATTTTATTATTTGAAAATTTGATTTTTTCTTTTGCAAATGGTAGCAAAAAAATAGCAAATAATTTATATATTGTTCATTTTTTTATTTTATTTTGTGTGGGTATTTTTTTTTAGTTCCCTAGATAGCTTAATATTAAGCTATATAGCCACTTATAACTTTTTTACAGATATAGCAAAAAAATTGGTTTTATCAGCAAAAAAGCAAATAATTTCTACATATTCTTATATATCCCCCCTTTTTTGATTGTTGACAATTATAATATATGAGCAAATTAGCAATGCACCAAATTGCCCTATAAATTCCTTTTTTTTAATTAATAATTTACTAACTTCTCTATTGGGTCTTTAAATCTGCGCCTCGACCAATGAAACTCTTATCTCAGGTTAATTTTGTAAATAAATTTATATCTGCATACAGCGTGAGTTCTGAACCATATACAGATGTATGTGACACTGCCAGTCAAATGACCTCTAGTTAATTCTATTAAAGTAATTTCTAAACGTGACAGTTTAAACAACTACTTGAAAAATACGCACAGTAAACAGTTTATATTAGTTAATAATTTAAGATTTTAATTGAGTATAACGGTAAACTATGACACTGATAATAATAATAATACCTGACTTCCAATGAAACGTCTTGCTGCTGAACAATGAAGCTCCACTGCCTACAGTGACGAGTCGAACCAGATGTGGATTCTTAATACCTGTGGATAAGTATGTTTTAAAATTTTGTATTACTGAATTTACGCATTTTATTTTAGGGTTTAAAATACGCCAAAAATCCTTTAGAGACACTTATACTTATCGTCGTTGGTCTTATCAGAAAACTTAGCTCCGTGAAATCAACACCGTGCTCGACACCAAAGGTTTAGCAATCCCAGCGTTCTGATAGCAGCACTTCAGAACTCCTCTGTCTACACAAAAACACTCCCAGAAGTCAAATGGTCAATAGTAAGACAATGACAAAGACTCTTGCATTTATCACTTTTTAATATCAACAGTTCCTTTATACTTTGAATATCACAGATACATTTTACATACGTTGAATTTTATGTTGGAGATTACAATAATAAAAGATATACAATTCGTAAACTGTTACAAAAAAAGATTATACTTTTCGTTCTATAGTTTGTAAAGTTTTTTCTCAGTCCTTTTTCAAAATCAGTTTCTCTTAATTTTTTAATTTCAACCACTCTCACTTATCTCTATGGAGATGCCCCCTTAAAACATTAAACCACAGTTCTTATCCAACTAACATTCTATGATTCAACTTTTTATTAATAGATCTTATTACTCTTGTCAAATTCTAATTTGGAGTAAACTAATACACAAATGTCATTGGTCGAAAATTTATAAATTTTGATTGATATTTTAATCTTAACAACAAGTGCTAAATTTCTTTTTAGATGAGTTGGATGTCTACAAAGTTTCAAGAAGTGAAATTCAAATGATATAATAGACTTACAACTATATACTGAAAAGTAAATAAAAATTCTACATCTTATAACTAACTTAAATCTAATAAAAACATACTAATTGACTTTTTTTTGACTTTACGTACATATTCAAATGAAAGTGAAAGTTTAACATCTTATACCTAACATAAATCAAATGAAAACGTACTATGTGACTTCAAATCTTAGCTATACATACATATTCACATGGCAGTGAAGTTTCCTTTTAAATATTTAAACAAAATTTTATGATATACAAGCAACAGCAGTTCACTTCATTGGCACATACTTTTCAAAATTACTTTACGAAATCACCAACACCTAATTTGAAATCTTAAAACTTCATTTTCTCTTAATTATCATCTTATATATCTTTAACAAGTAACTGCCCTCACCATCTCCTTCATCAATCATTTTACAAACTAGAAGTCTATATCTGAGTGGTACTTCAGTGCGTCAAGGTTCAAATCTCATATATATCACATAATATCACAATATATATTTTGATGTGTTCTGATAGTTTGGCTTAGACAGCTTAATAGACCTTAAATGCACAGACAGATTTTATTTTCTATTTCTCTAGATATGACCAATGTTCGTTAAAAACTTGAACAATTTTTTAAACAATTAAATTCAACTTCATTTTGAAAAGCCTTATTTCAATTACACTTACCTCGTTGCTATTTATTGACAGTTTTATGAGTAATTAAAACCTGGTTCCGCTTGCCCCATGTTGCGGGGTAAGTGAAACCTAATGACATATACTTAAGTTTCTCATCAGTGAAATTTTTCTCTCCACATTAAAACTTATTTACTTATACGACTTATACAGTTAAAGTTACACCCACCATCCACTGTAGTCCTAACCGGCAGCCCTAAAAAGAGGCGTTTCTAGAGTAGAATGAACTTTAACTAGCAATTTTTTAGGTTCCACTTACCCCGGTGTACTTTATTTCGACGTTTTATCTATTAGTAGTAACGACGGCCGAAATCTTAAATTTTTTTAGAGTCAAGTATACTTAATTTGTAATTCAAATCAGCCACATTGAGATTGTATTCTATTCCATAAAATTTCATGCTATTGACCTATTGTATTTATTTACCGCTGAAATTTCTTTTTATTTCATAACATTCTATGCTTCTAAAGTTTCTTAAAATATAGCTTGAAGACTGTACTACATCGACCAAAGTTTCGGACGCAATTTATTTCGTAACTGTGTAAGTACGAACAAAAGTGGAACTTCGAAAAACCTACCAGAAAGTTGTAGGCTTTAACAAAAACTTGTATTTAGAAGTTAAACGACTTTCTAAGAAAACTTGTACGATGTGGCTAAAGCAGCATATTTTTAGGTGTTGTATTCCTCCACTATTAAAAACAGAAATGGTTTTGATTCGGGTAGTGATATTTTGAAATTTATAGCTACCTAAATTAAATTAACCTACAATTCCGGATAGCATATTGGGTTTGACGTAGGAGATATTGTAGTAAAACGCATTTTTAAGATGTAGCTTCCGATGCCCTTTAAGCAAAAAATAATTTAGTGTTGGCTTTTACCGATTTTAAACTTATATTAATGAAAGCATGCTTTATTAGGTCTCAAGAAATTGAAACGTTTGGATAAATATGGAAATTAAATATACAGTATGAATGTTTATGCTAACAAACAATTAAGATTCTGAAATTTATAGAAGCCAAAAAGGACAAATTTAAGCACAGAAAAGATAATTTATTTGGTTAACAAAAAGTTTTAAAACTTGGTCTAAACTTGCACGAGCTAAATCACACACCGAATCTTTGACTTGCTCGACACTCTTAATCAATTATTAAGGTTCAATAGTGCATATTTCGGTGTTTTCTAGCAAATTATAAAGTTACAAACACTTACGATTTGTGACTTCCTGCTGTGGATTCTTTCTCAGGGTTGTGGTGATCTTGTTTGCTCCAGATTTTATAACGTTGTTGCCTAGTCAACGAGCACTGTGGACCCTAAAGAAGAGATAAAGAAGTGGAACAAGAAATACGAACACTACATCGAAGCACGGGGTATGGGCATTCTACGAAAAAACACACTTGCATTTGTGAAGATCCATCTAATTACACATTGTTTCACTTAGAATAGAAAACATCGTCACTAGAAAAGCGGGTGTTCAAATCATACCCAAAGAGCGATAAAAATCCCCGAAAGATATCTTAACATATTCATGCATGTCAAAACCATTTTATTACGGACAGCAAGTTACCGAATCTTTATTTAAAATTTTATTTAATTTATAGGCCAGTATCAAAACAGCAAACAGGATCGTGATAGAAATAAGTTTATATTTTGAAGGAGTCATCTTGAAAGTTGTAAAACGTTATATCAGTTTTTTAGTAAATGCACAAGTAATTTCTAGTGCAATTTCTAGTTCACTAACAATCTGGTGTTTTGATTATTAAAAAACTAAAGTTACCGCGAAGCAAAATTCTACAAATTACTTCTCTTACATAATAAAACCAGCAAAAACAAAGGCGAAAAACCGAAGAAGCAAGAGACTTCTATATAAGAATGAAAAGTTCAAAGCAAATTGAACTAACTGCGCGGCTTGCGACAACACCGATATGAATAAAATGGCTCAATGTCATAAGTGCAATGTATGGTTTCAAGACTCCTGCGTCAACGCAACCGAGGACGTAAGGTATCAAGACTGGACTTGTAATCTCTCTACACAACTATAACAATATAGACCGCCATCGCCAACCTGCAGCAATTCTGCTAATCGGCATAAACCTAAATCTATATGTTCGGCTAATACTAAATCTACTACAAATTTAAAACGCATTGCCCTCAAATTTCAAAGATTAGAAGAATTAAAGGCAATGCAACAAAAAAGAGATGAAGAATACATAAACAAGAAATTTCAAATTCTAATGGAAGCCGCCCTATAGTACTGAAAACCAGCGACGATAAAGATTCCCAACAACAGGTCAGGTCTTGGCTACAGTTAAATGCCGAAGAATTAGCGCCAACGAACGATATGTTACAAAACCGAACGAATCTGACGCAGAGTCAATACTATACAACTCCAGCAAAGGAAACTCATCTCAACACTTATCAGCTAGCGGCAAAACATTCCGTGTCAAAGAGCTCTATTACTTTACAGGACGCTCCGAGGGATGGCCACTTTTTATTAGCAGCTTTAATAGAAACACAAACCTATGTGGGCTTCCAAACGACGAAAACCTACTACACCTACAAAAATGCATAAAAGAACAGGCTCTTGAAGCAGTACATAACAGATTAATGATTCCGTCAAACGTTTCGCGCATTTTAATCACCTTGTGGATGTTGTTCGGTTGACCCGAGATGATTATCCAAGAACTAATACAAAAAAATCGTAAAGAACCAGCGCCTCGATCAGACAAGCTAGAAACTATAATTTCGTTCCCACTAGCAGTGCAAAATTTGTGCGCTACCATGGAAGCTTCCTACCTCCAAGAATACATTGCTAACCCGATTCTGTTACAAAACTCCTTGAGAAACTACCTGTACATATTAAGCTAAATTAGACAATACATATACAAAGCTAATCCCGTGCTAACATAAATGGTTTCAGTTCCTAGCTATTTAAACTAGCTGAAACTATTAGCGATATCACACTCCCCGCCTCGATATAAACGGACGTGAGAGTTGAAGCAAGCTCGAAAGAAAGAAATCGTATTCATACGCATAGAGAAGTAAAAGCTAAAGGTGCGAATTCCGAATGCGTCCATCTCCTGCTGTTTGTTTTTCCTATTGCTTCTATTTCATAGATGTACTGTGCTGTACTTCACACTATGCTTTGAACAGTTTTCTTGTATCTACATTCGTTCTCTTTCAACATAGCTGCAGTTCTTTCTTGTTTGATGCAGTTCGCTCACCTTCTATTGTTTTACAGTTATATACCTTATTTCTCCGATATTCAGTGGTATGTAAAGAGGGGTAAGCAGGCTTTGTCTGCCAAGTTCCCCAGCACTTGAATCTTTGTCGAATAAAAAATTTTCCAATTTATCCTTTCACACAATCAACATTAGTTGAAAATATTTCACAACCAACACCTGTAGTTGTTTGTAATAATCATCAGATTTACGAGCACTTATTTTTTCGTCATTGGGTTTTACGTCTTGAAACTGGTTGAACTTGTACCTCAGCTTATTTATTTTCTGAGCTAGCCTACACAGTTTCTTGCAATTTTCACAATAGCCTATACACAGCTCGATTCCCTTCTATTGTTTTCTGATTATATGCCATATTTCAACGACATTCAGTGGTCTGTGAAAAGGTTAAGGAGCCAGTGGCTGGCAAGGATCCCCCAACACTTAGACATTTGCCGAATTTATAGTTTTCCAGTAAATCCTTTCGCATATTTAACATTAGTTGAGAGTATTGCAAAACCAATATCTGTAGTTGTTTATAATAATCACCCTGTTTAAGTACAGTGTTTATTTTTGTCATTAGTTTTACTATCTTGCGACTGGTTAGAAGCGTACCTTCATTGATCTCTATTCTGAGCTAGCCTACACATTTCTCCGAAATTCTCACAGCCTACATCTTTTACTATCTGTATGAAGTAGTCTAACCTAGGTCTACCTGTACTTCTCTTTTTTCCTATCTCTGCTTCTAATATATTCCGCACTATACCCTCATGTCTTAGTATGTGGCCTATCATCCTATCTCTCCTAATTTTTACCGTTTTCCACATATTTCTTTCTTCCCCTACCATGTCTAATACCTCTTTGTTCTTAACTTTGTATGTCCATGATATCTTCATCATGCGTCTGTAGCACCACATTTCAAAGGCTTCTACCTCTTTGTTGTCTGCTTCTCCTACTGTCCACGCTTCACAGTCATACAGTTCTGTACTCCACACATACGGTTTAAGCAATCTTTCCCTTGTTTTTATGTTTGTAATTTTTGAACACAGTAGTTGGTTTTTCTTGTTAAATGTAGCATAACCTTGTGCTAATCTTTGTTTTATATCTTTTGTGGTTTTTCCATCTTGTGTTATTTGACTTCCTAGGTAACAACAATCCTTAACCTCTTGTAAGTTCTCGTTTTCTATTTGTATTCTTGTATTTGATTTATTTCCCCTCTTTTGCATACTAAAACTTTAGTTTTATTTTTGTTAATTTTCATACCATATCTCTCAGTTAGAACTGTTTCCATTTCATTAAGAGCAGCTTCTAACTCTTCCTTGCTAGATGCTAATACCGCTGTCATCTGCAAATCTAAGCATATCAATTTTTTGCCCCTGCTTACTAATTCCAAATGTCTTCCTGCATTTGACAGTATTCATTGCCTCTTCAATGTAGAAGTTAAAAATTAATGGGGATAAGGCACATCCCTGTCTCACCCCTTTCCTAATACTTACTTCTCTATTTTCTTACTCTAATTCTATTACTGCTGTTTGCTCTTTGTATAAGCAATGCACTATCCGTCTATTCCTAAAACTCATTCCAATCTTTTTGATTATTTCAAACATTTTTTTCCATTTTACATTGTCGAATGCTTTTTCCAGATCTACAAACCCTATATACACGCTTTCTCCCTTTTCTATTGTTTTCTGCACTATCACCCTCAGAGCTAAAATAGACCCCGTGGTCCCCTGTTTTGCCTAAAGCCAAATTGATCTTCTCCCAGTATTTCTTCAGCTCGTTTTTCCATTCGTCTTTGTACAATTCTAGTTAATATTTTTAAAACGTGTACTATCAAACTTATTGTTCGAAAATTTTCACATCTATCCGCGCCTCTTTTTTTTTGGTATAGTTACTATAACGTTACGTGTGAAATCTTTGGTTATTTCGCCTGTCTCATACATATAGCTTACAAGTCGGAAGAGACTTTCTATTACTGCTTGTCCAGTGGCTTTTAGAGTTTCTGCTTGCACCTTATCTGTACCCGGCGCCTTACCATTTTTCAGACACTTTAATGCTAATTCAAACTCATCTCTAAGTATAGGATATCCCAGGTCATCATTTTCAACGTCTGATTCCTGTTCTAATGCTGTTAGGTCTTCCCCAGCATATAGATTCCCTATATAATCCTGTCATCTAGCTACTTTCTCTATATTTTCTATAATGACGATTTTCCCGCGTCCTTTATATTTTAGCTATATGGTTTTATATCCCTAAAATTCATTCTAATTAATTTGAATGCTTCGTCTGTCTTTCCTATTTCCATCTTAGTTTGTACCTCTTTGCACTTTTTATCAATCCATTGTTCTTTAACTTTCCTGCATTTCCAAATAATTTCCCATTTTATAACTTTGTATCTCTGCTTTCCCGTTTCGTTTGATCTAGTTTTGTCATTTCATCTTTCTTCTATTAAATTCAGGATATTCTTTGTTATCCATGGTTATTTATTTTCTTTTTGTGTATAGCCCAGAATATCTCTGGCCGCCATGTCTAAGATGAATTTAATGTTATTCCATTCTGTTTCTACTTCCTTAGTATAAAAAAATTTCCCGATATCTTTCAACAATTCATTTAAATTTTTTTCAAATCTCTCATGGATATCTTTATCTTTTAGCTTCTCAAAGTCAAAGTGCATTTTTCCGTTTCCCTTTTTCAGATTTTTAAATTTAAGTGCGGTCTTAATAATTACGATGTTGTGGTCAGTGTCAGTGTCTATATCTGCTTCCGGGTAGCTTCTACAGTCTTTTACTTGATTTCTAAACCGTTGTCTAACAATAATGTAATGTATTTGATATCTTCCTATACCTCCTGGCATCTTCCACGTGTATCGTTTTCTAGCATGATGTTAAAATAATGTATTTTTGATTGTTAAGTTGTTCTTGTTGCAAAATTCTACTAGCCTATTTCACCTGTCATTTCTCGTGCCTAACCCAAATAAACCTACTATCGATCCTTCCCTACCCACACCTACCACTGCATTAAAATCCCCCGTAATTATTAAATTTTCATGTCCTTTTACGTATCTTAGTATGTCTTCGATATCTTTGTAGATCGCCTCCACCTCTTCCTCACTGTAGCTAGAGGTGGGCATGTATACCTGTATTATTACTGTATTTACTTCAAATCTAACCATGGGTACTCTTTCGTTCTTTTGTAAGTGGTTTTTTACACGTCGTCCTCTCTTTTTTCGCATAACTATCCCCACATCCACATTTCCTTTCTCTGATCCTGTATGAATTACCTTGAAGTCTCCACCCCAAAAATCCCCCGTCTCTGGCCAGCGGATTTCGCTGATTCCTACTATGTCTAGTGCTTACCAATTCATTTCGAGTTTCAGCTTCTCTAGTTTCCATAATTGTTTCATTCTTCTGAGATTCCACGTTCCGACTTGCAGAATGTTTACGGATCTTCTTCTATGCTTTCGGATCACATCCTTCGAAGTAGTCCCCTCCCGGAGATCCGAATGGGGGACTATTTTACCTCTGGAATTTTTTACAGCAAAGGATGCCATCATGCTTACTAACAATTTCTGTATGCAGTGTACTTGGGGGTAATGTGGTCGTTTCCCGTTGCCGTCCACGTCGCAGTAGTGTCTTAGAATGCCATACCGACCCTTATGGTCTCTGCCACTCTAAGTACTGAAAAAGCTGCTGCCCTTTCGGTGACCTGTCTTAGTCTGGTTCCTCACTAAAGACACCACTTGGTTAAACCTATAGTTCTGCACTTTAGCTCATTGAAACGCGCAAGCCATTCTACTTGTTCTAGTATTTTAGAACGTCGTCAAGATGCAAGTCCGTTCATAATGGAAATATAAGGTGGTAAAATATAAACTGAGCGTCTTTTATTAATGAAAATGGATACATTTTTACGTAAAATAAAGATGTTAATTCAAATATATGAACTGGTACGCAAAGTTTAACCACTGAGGACGTAAGAAATGTTTCACGCGAACGAAGGACAAAAGAAATTGTAATGTGTAATAAAAACGTTACAACGCCACTAACAAAACAATAAAGAAAATTTGTAAATAGCTAATAAACCTATAGTTGAATGTCAGTTTAAATAAAAATTTCCATTTCGCCGTGTTTGAATTCAGTTAAAGGATAATTTAATTTTCAACCAAGTTTATTTGGAACCAACCTGTCAAAATTAGATGTCAAATTTTTGTCAATTATCCGCGAATATCACCACGTTGAACGCCCAGTTACTAATCTCTAACTAATGGAATTCTTCGACTTCCTTATATCAATGACAACCTTGTACACGCTTTCTCCTTATTGGTTGACAAGTAACTAATTTATTGGTTTTACCCGCTGTCTAGCTTCGTTCTTTCTACCCTACTCTACATGCGTTTGAGGTACATGATTGTATTATGATCTTAATATTGAGCTTATGTTGAATCACGTAAAACGTGAGTGTTTTAATATGGTTTAAACATGTTAACGTTGCGCGCTTATTGTTATTTTATGTCTTCTGCAGTCCAAATGGATACATTTAAAACGTTTTACATTGTATTTATCTTACTATTTTTGTTGCGATCATGTGTAGCCTGATATTTGCGAGTATTTAAGTGATTAACTACATTGTAATGATATTACTAGCTTGTCTGGAGCTCACTTTGTATTATATCTACACTTGTTTCATTGAAAGATTAATTTTTCTTAATTCTACTTAAAATTGTATAAGCTTTTTATTTTTGGAATAATTGTGGTGTGGAACATACATATTAATAATTTTACTTTTATGTACTGCTTTAATTATTCTAAAAGCTTTTTAAAATGACATAACCACGCAATAAAAATTTACTATTGTAATTATTCTGTTTACACAATTAACTCGTGTAACTACTCATTCTCACATCTTTGTATACGATTTCGTAATACGTAATGTTGTATTTTGTTTTTCTTTTTGCGGTTTTGAAATAAATTATAGATCTATGTTACGTTCAGCTATGTATTACACCAAAAATATAACTATGGCTTTGTGGTTTTAATTCAGTGCATCGATCCCGTTTCATGTAACCCAAAATTTATTAAAATGTCATGCTTAATAACCATTACTGTACATGAAATCATAATATGCAAAGTACAGCCGTATTTATTTTGTCCGTTTTAAATAAATTTTTCCTATTCCATTGGCTTCTGTCTAGCTTAGCGCAAACGCGTTAGAAATGGGACCCTTCGACGCTTGCAATTTATTGTTGTATACTTGATAGAGAACTCCAGATGTAGTGTACAAAATGGAATGGAAAGAAACAACGTTTCGTTTCTAAATTTTGTAAAATTCTCAATTTATTAAACCGGATACTTTGTAGAAGAATAAAAATAAAATATTTTAAATTGTAGCTTATTTTTCATGATTGTTATCGTTTTCGTATTCAGAACCAGTGTTTCTAAAAAATATGTATTGTTTTAAGAATACCTAAATTATAATTCCTTGTTTTCCAATTTACTTAGTTACGCAATAAAACGCCAGAATTACGAAATTACTCGGTAGTTTGTTATTTATACCTTTCCATACTAATCGCTACAAATTCACAGGCAAAATAAGCTCAAGTCCGACTTATATTGCTGCTATTAATTTTGGTAACCGAGTCCAGTCATACCTTACGTCTAATTGTAGCACCGTGAAATAAATTGCTCGCAATGCATTAATTACATAGGGTTCATTCTTCCGTATGTATGAAGCATAGCAGGGAGATGTTGGTCATATATTACAGAGCAAGCTACTGGACGTGCCGAGTATTAAAAACCAAGCACGTTCTATACGAACTGGACTTTAGCGTGTCGGGATGCGTTTTCACGAAACTTGCTAGCTGTAAAGGAAAATACTTTCAGATTGTTTCAGTTTCCTGGATTTACACGCTTCCGGTTCAAGCAATTAATAATGTTAGTGTATGGACTGAATTTACAGTTACAAACAGCTTTCAGGCCAGAGCGTCATTCTTAATCATTCGCTAATTAATAACCGCAAGATGAGTTTTCAAAATGATGTTTCTGTATGGAATAGTGTATGTATTGTACATATACAACCCGGTTGTGTAAAGGGTCAGCAAAAGGATGATTTGTGGGCCGCAGCAAGCGTTCCGAAGCAGGGGCTGTGTAGAGAAATGGACTGTCCACTTCCAGCATCTTTCCCTCGCCTCCGGATGGAATATTGACGAGTGTGTTCAGCTAAAACCCCTCATACCGTCTATCTTCCGGAATTTATATGATGTTCGCCTCGCCGCGAGTATTGGTCGACGCCGGTATCCAATAACTGGAGCCATTTCATGTCAAACTGAAAGAAACCGCACCGATAAAACATGACATTCCAAAATGGTTATAGGAAAGCATTTCTTTCCCTCCTTGGTAGAAGCCGAACTCGTGTTTACCCTGTTTATGGAAACAAAAGCCAGTTAAATTATATATAGGGCAACGCAATGAGATTTCCCCCTACGACAAAGTCTCCTGAAATGTTAATGCTGATTGTAAAACTTTGCAGTTATAAACCTGGGGCGTTACATTATATCTGTTTTCGATGCTGTGACATTGTTTTTAGGCGTTTTTATAGCTAGGTAGCTGAATATTTTATATGTGACAGAATGTAGTCAACTTTTGGTTATTTCAGTGACTAGAAGTAATTTCAGGATATATAACTAACACATTTTAAACATCGAACACAATATCTTAATCTGTGCTGAATTAATGAGCTACAAATGAACTACTCCTTTTATTATACTGGGTGTTCTATGAAAGGAGATTTAAACTCAAAGTTATTTTCTAAATGGTTATTAATAATTCCGTGACATGATTCAAATTTAATGTAGTAAAACTTCCAAAATTACACATTATGGAATGTTTTAGGATTTGAGTTTGGCCACGGCCATCTAAATATAACAGGTCTGCTACAAGTGCCGGCGACGTCATAACTGGAGGGCTAGCATATTTGGCTAGTTATGCATAAAGTCAACAGTTTACAGAATAAACAAATTACACACTGATATGTTTATTTATTTACAGTATTAGTTATATTTGTGCATTAAGTGGCAAACATAAAATAGTAGCTGATGACATCTGAATAGACCATTATTAAGAATTCTGCCGCCACATTTCCTCCAGCATCCACATTTCCTCACACATCTGGACCAAATTTACATGTAAATTCTCCATAAGGAGGAAATGTGGAGATGAATCTCCTAGGAGATGAATCTCAGTTTTCTTCGACTCGTCATTTCCACCCACGAGATAAATATATCTTGTTTAGTATCAATTAATATTAGATTTTTCTCAGCTACCCGAATCTCTAGGAATTGTTTAGATTGCATCATCCCCCAGGGAGCTACCCCAATTTTAAGATTTTTTGCTGGTAGCGATTTCTGACCGTCTTTCTAAATTTTTTAGCCATGTGACACATCAAATTAGTCTAGAATTTTATGCAGAATTTGAATCTGCAAACAGAATTAAAATCCGACTACCCCTTACAAAGTTACACTTTTAAAGGCTCCGAGCCTCTAAATTTTGCTCTTTGTTCTATAAGCCAACCTAACAAATAGCTTTCTTCGACTAGCCATTGCATCTTTCGAGATAAACCTATCTTGTTTGGTATCAATTAATAATAGAATTTTTCCAGCTACCCGAATTTCTAGGAATTTTTTTGATTGCATCATCCTCCACAGAGCTACTTTAATTTTAAGATTTTTTGCTGGTAGCGATTTTTAACCGTTTTGGAAAATTTTTAGCCATGTGACACATCTTGCTGGTCTAGAATTTTACGCCCAATCCAAATATGTAAACAGATTTAAAATACGACCACCCCTTACAAAGTTACACATATACCCTCTGCGAGATAAATCTTTCTCCACATTTCCACCCACGAGATAAATCTATATTGTTTGGTATCAATTAATATTAGATTTTTCTCTGCTACCCGAATCTCTAGAAATTTTTTAGATAGCATCATCCCCAGGAGCTAACCCAATTTTAAGATTTTTATCAATGTCGATTTCTAATCATCCATCCTTTTTAATATCTAGAATCCTTTAACCAAACACTTAGCGGTATTAACACAAAGAAATTAGGCACGCAAAAATTTAATAATTTATTTTATCCGATTTACAGTTTAATAAACTAATTGAATACAATATTTATAAAGTATAACATTATCTTCTTAGTGTAGCCGAATCGAAGCAGGTTAAAGTAACATGTAACAAAAAAGACATTAATGTGTTTAAAAATACGTATAACAAAAAAGAAATTAATGTGCTGTTTAAAAAGAGAGGAAACGTGTTTCGGTCAATAAGACATATCGTCGTTAATCTAACAATATGAGAATAATGTAAAACATTCCAATGTAATGTGTTTTTAATATGTAAATGGGAAGGTCGAGTTTGACGTCATCTTCGCCACGAATTACATGTGAAAGCGGTGTATAATAATTTTTACTAATACAGTTTAAATTTTGTAAACCACATTTCTAAATACATATTCACAATTTTTTATTCTCAACCTAGGCCTACCTCTTCCTCGGTTTGGGCACTCCATCGTCGACACTAGTGTTCTTTATGCGAGAGCTAGCCATACGGTTGCTAAACGCTATCCTAACCATTTTTAATCTATCTTCGCCAGTAACGGTTTTCCCAGGTATAGTAAGCACTGCAAGAGTTGCATTTAAAAACGTTTGCAGGTACCATTTTAGTACAAAACAAAATCCGCACATAAGACTTTGGTAAAACTTGTAAGCGAACTAATTTATAAACTAAAAAGTTTGCTCTTGCGTAGCTGCTTTATGCCCCCTATAGAATACAAACCGAAGGTTTCCGAAGACACCCGAACGATGTTGAGGACTCAGTGGGGAACTAAATGACGTCATCTTTTGCCAATCCTTGCTGCTCGTCCAGTATATTTAGCGCCAATGCATGCACCCGGTTCGCATCGTCGATACTGCGAATGCAGTTAGTAGAAACACCGGAAAACGTCTTCCATGTTATACGGATCAATAATCGCATCGCGTGCGTATTAAAAAATCCAAAAGGGTGGTAGTAAACGCACACAAATTGGCTGCAAGTCGTGCGGTAGAAGATGCAGTGCTACTATAAACAAAAACTTAATAAAACACTTTAAACATTTACTAAGGGAATATCAAACTTGTTGTCTACAGAATACTTACTAATAAAACAATTTAATTTTAAAAAACTTCTGCGTCATATTTTCGGAAATGCCAGGCTTGAATACGTTTTTTGGAAACAATCGAAGATTGCCGAAGACACTCGAAGAGTGCACAAACGCGTTCGCTAAACCAATTAGCATTAATACCAAGTATTCCGTACTTTCGTAGGTTGCTCATTTCCTAGAACCAAATCTTCCGCATAGCGGTCGGTATCACGTAATTATTTCTAGAACCGGTAAGTACTCGATATCACCCAAATAGAGAATTAGATGCTCGATGTTTGTCAACTTCCGATTCCTTCGTAAAAGGTAGAAAAAACTCGGTTAATCATCCATGTAACTTATACTTCGACTCACTCCCGTTCTGATAATTTACAAACATTTTTTAAACGACAATGGTCACACAATTTATAAACCTTCAAGGGATCCATAGGTCGTAATCAATTACACGTTCGAGCTACCCGTAAACTAACAATGGGCTGTATAATACATGCATACCCCTTCTCTGCGCTACTGCTATTCTTGTAGTTGCTTGAAAAGGTTAGTTCCCTTTTTTACTGTTAAGATCGCTGCAAAAAACCATTCTATACATTTTTTAAAAGTATGGCACAAGTATGGCGGAAGTTAATAGTCACCAAGCATCTAATTCTTTATTTGGATGGTGTCGAGTACTTGCCGGTGTATGTATCCGGAGTAAAAAACACGATTTGTACACGCAGATTATTAGTAAAATTAGTTTATCGAGCGTAGATGACAAGCGTAACGTTATTCCTGGAAGCATATCAACCCATGCATGGGGGGCATAAAGATGTAAGATAGTTGTTTGATCTTGTAAATCTATTGTATATATTAGTTTTAAGATTTCATAATTTTTAAGTTCTTCTCCCACCTTCCAAATCCTTCCGGCTTCCTGGTTGACAGAGTATACGTGTTAACTCCACGTGGTGTTCGCGGGGCACATCGGTTTTAGATTTCTAGGGGAATGGTTAGTTAAAGAATATGTCTTGGGTAACGAAAAAAGGTTCTAAGGATGTAGTTAAATAAAGATGGTGCAAAAATTAGAGGTTTGGGTCTATAAAGTGTAACTTTGTAAGAGGTGGTTCTATTTAAAATCCATTTACAGGTTTGGGGTCCCTAGAAAAATCTAATATTAGTCGATACCAAAAAAAAGATATATTTATCTTAAAAGAGTGACTACCCCGCGGATAATAAACACAATATCCACTTGTCGACAAAAAAATTGTAGGAAAATTTAAAGACGAATTTAATGGGGGCCCAGTATTATAATTTGTTGGTAGTAGGGCAAAGTCCAACTGTACTGTAAGCGAGAAAGACGCGATTAAAAAAATTAAATGGGTCTCACGAAGTGTAGTTAAGTAAAACCGCGGGTGCTACAACCTGTAACGAGCATATATTTCCAAAAGGGGTGGGCATGCAGCTACGCAACAGTGCGTGGGAGAATAAGGATTCTCTCCAATAAGAAATTAAAGTTTCCATGTACATAGCACCAGTCATTGGGTAATGGTAGAAATGTTTAACCTATAAAGGCGATTATTAATTGTGGTTTAGAAAAGTATTAGTTTTCTTTTGGTCTAAATAAAATAGCTTAGACTAATTAATGTATATGGTTACATATTCTCGTACACATCCACAAACATCTGCTTACGTCCGTATACAAACATGGCGATGCCAATAGTTTTTGTTTAACAACTAGTAGGAAAGATACGTTAGGTGTTAGTGTGTGGAAGCCCATAGGATCGTTGTATTCAAAAGGAACGGTGCGGCGAAATGTATGGCGGTTCCCGTTAGAATAATCAAAAGTGGTTAATCAATCGTATTAGATCTTTAAATATGCGAAAGTGTAAAAGCCTACCTAAGCAAAATTTAATTATCAGACAAAAAAAGTGCGCGATGTGCCATACCTTTAAAGACTGTATAGAATGGTTTTTTGCAGCGATCTTAACAGTAAAAAAAGGAACTGACTTTTTTAAGCAACTACAAGAATAGCAGTAGCGCAGAGAAAGGGTATGCATGTATTATGCAGCGCATTGTTAGTTTACGGGTAGCTCGAACGTGTAATTGATTACGACTTATAGATCCCTCAAAGGTTTAAAAATTCTGAGACCATTGTCGTTTAAAAAATGTTTTGAAATTATCAGAACGGGAGCGAGTCGAAGTATAAGTTTATGGATGATTGACCGAGTTTTTTCTACCTTTTACGAGGGAATCGGAAGTTGACAAACATCGTGCATCTAATTCTCTATTTGATTGATATCGAGTACTTACCGGTTCTAGAAATAATTATGTAATACCGACCGCTATGCGGAAGATTTGGTTCTAGGAAATGAGCAACCTACGAAAGTACGGAATACCTGGTGTTAGTGCTAATTGGTTTAGCGACCGCGTTTGTGCACTCTTCGAGTGTCTTTGGCAATCCTCGATTGTTTCCAAAGAACGTATTCAAGCCTGGCATCACCGAAAATATAACGTAGAAGTTTTTTAAAATTAAATTGTTTTATTACTAAGTATTCTGTAGACAACAAGTTTGAAATTCCCTTAGTAAAGGTTTAAAGTGTTTTATTAAGTTTTTGTTTATAGTAGCACTGCATCTTCTACCGCACGACTTGCAGCCAATTTGTGTGCGTTTACTACCACTCTTTTGAATTTTTTAATATGCTCGCGATGCGATTATTGATCCGTATAACATGGAAGACGTTTTCCGGTGTTTCTACTAACTGCATTCGCAGTATCGACGATGCGAACCGGGTGCATGCATTGGCGCTAAATGTACTGGACGAGCAGCAAGGATTGGCAAAAGATGATGTCATTTAGTTCCCCGCTGAGTCCTCAACATCGTTCGGGTGTCTTCGGAAACCTTCGGTTTGTATTCTATAGGGGGCATAAAGCAGCTACGCAAGAGCAAACTTTTTAGTTTATAAATTAGTTCGCTTACAAGTTTTACCAAATTCCTATAGTGCGGATTTTGTTTTGTACTAAAATGGTACCTGCAAACGTTTTTAAATGCAACTCTTGCAGTGC
Source organism: Platerodrilus igneus (assembly GCA_036346225.1). Lineage (NCBI taxonomy): Eukaryota > Metazoa > Arthropoda > Insecta > Coleoptera > Lycidae > Platerodrilus > Platerodrilus igneus. The sequence goes on from JARFIW010001105.1 coordinate 1,339,642, forward strand.
TTACTATACCTGGGAAAACCATTACTGGCGAAGATAGATTAAAAATGGTTAGCATAGCGTTTAACAACTGTATGGCTAGCTCTCGCATAAAGAACGCTAGTGTCGACGATGGAGTGCCCGAACCGAGGAAGAGGTAGGCCTAGGTTGAGAATAAAAAATTGTGAATATGTATTTAGAAATGTGGTTTACAAAATTTAAACTATATTAGTAAAAATTATTATACACCGCTTTCACATGTAATTCGTGGCGATGATGACGTCAAACTCGACCTTCCCATTTACATATTAAAAACACATTACATTGGAATGTTTTACATTATTCTCATATTGTTAGACTAACGACGATATGTCTTATTGACCAAAACACGTTTCCTCTCTTTTTAAAAAGCACCATAATATCTTTTTTGTTATACATATTTTTAAACACATTAATGTCTTTTTTGTTACAGGTTACTTTAACCTGCTTCGATTCAGCTACACTAAGAAGATAATGTTATACTTTATAAATATTGTATTCAATTAGTTTATTAAACTGTAAATCGGATAAAATAAATTATTAAATTTTTGCGTGTCTAATTTTTTTGTGTTAATACCGCTAAGTGTTTGGTTAAAGGATTCTAGATATTAAAAAGGATGGATGATTAGAAATCGACATTGATAAAAAATCTTAAAATTGGGGTAGCTCCCTGGGGGATGATGCTATGTAAAAAATTTCTAGAGATTCGGGTAGCAGAGAAAAATCTAATATTAATTGATACCAAACAATATAGATTTATCTCGTGGGTGGAAATGTGGAGAAAGATTTATCTCGCAGAGGGTATATGTGTAACTTTGTAAGGGGTGGTCCTATTTTAAATCTGTTTACATATTTGGATTGGGCGTAAAATTCTAGACCAGCAAGATGTGTCACATGGCTAAAAAATTTATAAGAACGGTTAAAAATCGCTACCAGCAAAAAATCTTAAAATTAGGGTAGCTCCGTGGGGGATGATGCAATCAAAAAAATTCCTAGAAATTCGGGTAGCTAAGAAAATTGTATTATTATTTGATACCAAACAAGATAGGTTTATCTCAAAAGATGCAATGGCTAGTCGAAGAAAACTATTTGTTTTAGGTTGGCTTATAGAGCAAAGAGCAAAATTTAGAGGTTCGGAGCCTTTAAAAGTGTAACGTTGTAAGGGGTGGTCGGATTTTAATTCTGTTTGTAGATTCAAATTCTGCATAAAATTCTAGACTAATTTGATGTGTCACATGGCTAAAAAATTTAGAAAGACGGCCAGAAATCGCTACCAGCAAAAAATCTTAAAATTGGGGTAGCTCCCTGGGGGATGATGCAATCTAAACAATTCCTAGAGATTCGGGTAGCTGAGAAAAATCTAATATTAATTGATACTAAACAAGATATATTTATCTCGTGGGTGGAAATGACGAGTCGAAGGAAACTGAGATTCATCTCCACATTTCCTCCTAGGAGATTTATTTCCACATTTCCTCCTTATGAGAATTTACATCTCCACATTTCCTCCTAGGAGAATCATCTCCACATTTCCTCCTTATGGCAAATTTACATGTAAATTTGGTCCAGATGTGTGAGGAAATGTGGATGCTGGAGGAAATGTGGCGGCAGAATTCTTAATAATGGTCTACTCATCTGTAACGGTCCTGTTAAACACTGACATAGAAACACCAAATCATGCTATTTATATATTAGTGAATTATTTTCCAGTTAGTGTGCTTAATTTCCTAAGCTTCTTTGTAAATTTTGATGCTGATTTACTGTCATTTAGCAGCTCTGTGTAGTTATTTAACATAATATTTTTTGCTATGATAACACTTTTGCCAACAGATTTCAAAATTGAAATTCCACATTCACTAAAAAAATCAGAATGACCAATAGATTGTAAAGCAATGGCAACAAAAATATCTCTCTGATTACTGACTGCAAGAAAAGTATTGTTTATATTGACATGAAATAAGACAAGTTAAAACAGCATACACTTTAGCAACAATATTAATTAAAAGCTTCTTAGGTCACTTCAAACCACCTCCGCTCAAAAATGACTGTTATTGAGAAGGCTTTTTTAGGGAGGTCGCCAGTTTCATAAATCAATTCCTGGTTAGAGCATAACTATTGTTTATAAATATGACAAGACAATCCTGAGACTAATTTAGGTGCTATGTAACCAGTCAAAGAAAATATACTGAGCAAATCTTTATCAGTTACTATAACTGTTTAGTAGTGACGTGATCTGCAGTTCAGTTTGCAGATTAACACTGTCAACCGATGAAAAATACGCAAAATAAATATGAAACGCAGAACCATTTGTTTATCAATCTCTATTGATTAATGCATGAACCTTTAAATTGTTTACAAAAATGACACGTCTTCGTCTGTCGATGTCTCGAGCACAAGAGTTTCTTGACAGGTGGACAAAAATTATGTATCCCCACTCCCACAATGTTTTTAATAACGCCAGCTATACAATGCAAAATATAAATTCAAACTAAGACTTAATAAAAGACTTAACATATCGGCCTCCTTGGAAGCATCAGTCTTTCAACGAAATTACACAATACAAAAAAGATACTAGTATAAGGTACAATACAAGCAGGTGTCTTTCTTAATAAACTAAAACAACACATAAATTTGTTTCACACGTAGAACACAGAACTTCTGGAAACTTCTCCTAATGTTCCCGTTCTGAGTCTTAATAGTCGCAACGCGACTCGTTAATCCTTTCCTGCATGTAAAAGCACAATTCTTCCTAACAACCATTTCATTGAGGGTAAGCGGTCATCTTTAATTAAAACGAGATCGCCAACCTTTATGTTTAACGAACATTTTTTCCATTTGTTTTTAGGCTGCAAATTGGAAATATATTCCTTTGCCCAACGCGACCAAAAATGCTTTTGCATCTTTTGCACAAGCTGAAAGCGCGTTAACCTATTATCAGGCACATCTTGAAAATCACGATCTGGTAATGCCGTTAATGGAGCTCTAATTAAAAATTGTCCAGGAGATAAAGGACTCAAATCATTAGGATCTCAGGACATAGGGGATAGAGGCCTGGAATTTAAAAGAGCTTCTATCTGTGATAGTATAGTTACAAATTCTTCATATGTCAAATGTGAATTATTCATAACCTGTTTTAATGATGCTTAGTGGACTTAACCCCTGCCTCCCATAAGCCGCCAAAATGGGTAGAGTAAGCCGGTATAAAATGCCATTCAATACCTGTGCTAGTTGTAGCGTGAATTAAATATGATTGGTTTTCTACAAGAAACTTATCCAATTCTTTTAATTCATTATTAGCACCCACGAATTCGTCCCATTGTCGGAGAAAATTTTAGAGGGCTTGCCTCGTCGTGAAACGAATCGTCTCAAAGCCATGATAAAGCAATCCGATGATAAATCTGTAACTGCTTCTAAATGTACAACCTTGGTAAAAAGCAAATAAATATACAAATATATGTTTTAATCATTTTTGCTCCCCGTAGTTGCATGTCCACCACTTTTGGAAATATATGGTGGACATGCAACGACGCAACAGTTAGTGGGAGAATAAGGATTCCTTCCAATACCGACAAAAAGAAGTCGATCAAGCTAACAAGCTACGTATGCAGGATATAGTGGGAGTGCCGCGATTAAAAGGTTGTCACAAGCTGCAAGAATTACACGAAGGAATGGATCTGCTTGTCGGTGGAATCAAAGCCTTTATATGTAGAGGCAAACTTCGGTACATTTTACAATTCGAAAACCTAGACGGTCTCTCTGTATCAAACTATTGGCTAGAAAAGGAGATAGAAGACTTGGGTGTCGATTTAAATTTCAAGCTGCGAATAAAATTAGATAAAATTAAAACCACTCCAAACAAACATAAAGAAAGTACTGTTTTCTATGTATAACTTTTTATTAAAATTAAGTTTAAATGATTCCATGCTTGGCATTAAATATTTTTAAGTTTTGTTATATATAAATAATGTCAGAATAAAAATTTTAGAATAGTATTCCATTGTTCTTTATTTATAAAAGGCTATGACGTCACCACGACTTTGTAAAAGTAGCCAAAACTAGGTAGCCGATAGCATAGCGTTGTGGTGATTTTACCTATATGAATCAAGTGGGTCCGGTTGGTCTTTGGAAAAAATGCTCTATTTAGAAATAAATATTAATAATAATAAACCGATGTGAGGAGTTGTTGGTTAAGAGTAAAAATTGTGTATGCGAGTTTGGTAATTGTAAAGAGGTTATTGGAGCAGAGGATGCTAAAGAAGATTCAGATGGTGATTCTGGGTCTAACATGGTGAACATGGTCTAGCAAAAGGATGTTGGTATCCAGCGGTTGATGCTGTCGACGCTTTAATTTTCTCATCCTAATATCTAGACAAATTTACTCGCCCTGAAAAGTAGTTGTTTTGTAAAACGCGTATTGTATTATTTTTATGGAAAGCGTCTTTAAAAGTTGATTAATAACAATTCAACGTAGTTCCTCATGCATCCCAGTGTACTCTTAGGCACGCCCTTGCCAATGCGCACCCCTGCGCGTGCGCATCTTTGCCCAAGCGCGCTCCTGCGCGTGCGCACCCCTGTCCATCCGCGCCACTATCCATGCCCACCCCTGCGCGTGCGCACCACTACCCACGCGCAAGAAGACGTTCAATGGTTAGCCCCAATCTGAAGGTTCCTGATGACGGACGTTAAAGATTTTATTGCAAATAAACGTAAGCTTCATCTTATGCAGGATGCCGTACGCAAGAAGTATTTAGAAATGTGGTTTACAAAATTTAAACTGTATTAGTAAAAATTGTCTGTATTAGAAAGCTTAGCTTGATCGACTTCTTCTTGTCGGTATGGATTCTGCATAAAATTCTAGACTAATTTGATGTGTCGCATGGCTAAAAAATTTATAAGGACGGTTAGAAATCACTGCTGGTAAAAATCTTAAAATGTGGGTAGCCTCTGGGGGATGATGCTATCCGAAAAATTTCTATAAATTCAGGTTGCTGAGAAAATCTAATATTAATTGATACCAAACAAGATAGATTTATCTCGACAGATGAGCTAAACAAGATAGAAAGTATGATATGACATTAAAAGCGAGTGGTGGTGCGGTGTCGGTATGTTCGCTAGCTGTTATGTGCGTAAAACGATAAGAGGCGGTCAGATTCTAAATCTGTTTGCGGATTCGGATTCCGCGTAAAATTCTAGACTAATTTGATATATCGCATGGTTAAAAAATTTATAAGGACGGTCAGAAATCGTTGCCGGTAAAAATTCTTAAAATGAGCGTAGATCCATGGGGGATAATGTAATCTGAAAAATTCCTAAAAATTCGGGTAGCTGAGAAAAATCTGATATTAATTGATATCAAACAAGGTACATTTATCGCGAAAGATGAAATGGCTAGTCGAAGAAAGTCATTTGGTTCAGAATGTTACCGGTAAAAATTTTTAAAATGAGGATAGCTCCCTGTGGGATGATCCTAGAAATTTAAGTAGCTGAGAAAAATCTAATATTAATTGACACCAAACAAGATAGATTTATGTCGTGGGTGAAAATGTGGAGAAAGATTTATCTCGCGGGTGGAAAGAAGGCGGGTGTGACGTAATCAAAATGGTTGATATGGTGGTGTCCGAGCAAGGAGGAGAGCAAGGAGTCCCTCCTTGCTCCCCTCCTTACTTCCCTCCTTATGGTAATTTACATATAAATTTGGTCCAGATGTGTGTGGAAATGTGGATGCTAGTGGAAATGTGGTTCCAGGATCTCCAAAAACTCTCTCTAACGTGCCTTAATTGAAGAGGGCCGTTATAGCGAAATGCTGTATAAAGAGCGGCCGTATAGCGAGTTATGGATGTTTTTTAATTTCTTCATTTAAAACTGTAAACTCTTGTTCATACTTTTGTTTAAACTTAGTTAGCTTGGTTTTGAGAACACCTCTGTTCGCTATAAACGTCTTTAATTGTTCAGACATATTTGAAAAATCTCTTAAATTGAACAAAAACCTTTTAAATTGGGTAAGAACCTCGCTAGAAACCAATCACATAAATCGCGCCAAAACCTTTAGGCTTCATCTATCAAAATTGACTTTCAAATTATTCAAACACTAAATAAGAATATATACGCTCATACCTACTTTCCTATATTGGCAAAGTTAAATATGACAATTTATTTACATTATTAGTTATATTTGCGCATTTAGTGGCAAACAGAACAGTAACTGATGGCATTTGTAACAGTCCTGTTAAAAACTGATATAGAAACACCAAGTCATGCAATTTATATATTAGTGAATTATTTTCCCGTTAGAGTGCCTAATTTCATAAACTTCTTTCTCTCCGTGTAATTATTTAACATAAAATTTCTTGCTGTGATAACATTTTTGCCAACAGATTTCAAAATTGAAGTTTCACATTCACAAGAAAAATTAGAATGATCAATAAATTGTTAAGCAATGGCAACAAAAATCTCTGATACTGACTGCAAGAAAGTATTGTTCATATTTACATGAAATAAGACAGGTAAAAACAGCATACACTTTAGCAACAATATTAATTAAAAACTTCTTAGACCACTTCAAACCACTTCCGCTCAAAATCGTCGTTAATGAGGAAGGCTTCTTTAGGGAGGTCGCCAGTTTCACAAATCAGTTCCTGGTTAGAGCATCTCTTGTTTACAAATATGACAGGACACTCCTGAGACTAATTTAGGTGCTATACAACCAGCAATAAAAAATATACTGGGTTAGTCTTTATCAGTTACTATAACAGTAAAGAATTCATCAAAAATGGTTTGAAATGGTAACGGTATGCTACTTGCAGTAGTTTTCATTTCTCCAATTTCAGTAGAAAAATCTCTTTTACAGAAGGTTCCACATTTCGCAGATTTCAAATGCAAAAGTCCCGAGTTTCGGTTTCTTTTCAGATTCTATAACTTGTCTCATGGACGCGTTATAATTTCCTCCTGACAACTGACAATACTGGGAGAACTTCAGTACCAAATTATCACTCTGAAACCTTGCAGGAAGAACAAAGTAAAATTTTTCTGTGTTCAGTAAATATTCAATCACAACTGAAGAAGTCTTCAGAGTGTGAGTCAATGCAAAGTGCATCACATTTGATAATTTGCCTTGTCTACCGTTCAACGACAAATTCATGGTGTCCCAATGTTCCAACCACGAAATTTATTAAGGACTTCAAAAGGACTGTCATTGGTGGATCGAAATGGGTCACACATTGCGTCTCTTAAACGTTTCCCTTTGCTGTAGGATATAATGTTAAAATTTTTCCACAGCTGCATAATGACCTCAATGAATTTTCTTGTGCTAGTGACGGTGTCGGTCATTTCTTGAAAATACAGTATTGCCCGAAATAAACAGTACTGAAATTGTAATTGTTTTGTATATTTAAAAAATACATATTATTGACACTTTATTATATGTTCTAAATGTGCACCTCCTCGTTCGAGACAGACTTCATAACGATGTTCTAAGTTTCTGGTCATGTTATTGAATAAGGGTTGTCTCAGGGCTGCGAAGAAGACTCTAACGGCATCCTTTAATTCATCGATGGTTTGTGGTGCCCGTTTGAAAACGGCATTTTAGCCATGCCCCAAATGTATGCGTCTGGAGGTGTGAGGTCTGGAGAATGTGAAGGATAAGGGAAGTCAGTAAATCGTGATATGAATTTGCTTGGAAAATGTTCTTGAAGAAATTGACGAATTGCGGCAGCAGTATGGCAAGTTGCCCCGTCCTGCTGAAAAAATTGGTTTCGAAATGCCAAGTTACGTGCACGACAGAATTGACGTAGATCAGGGATAAATCGTGTTAAAATTTGTCTGTACCTCTGTTGATTAAGTGTGACTTGCCTACCATTCTCTTCGACCAATGATTTCGTGTCCGGAAACAGCACACCAAACACTCACTTTTTCACTATGTAAAGGAACCTCTTGAACCTCATCGGGTCTGGCAAAGCCCAGAAATCGATTTGTGCGACGATTCACATAGCCTGACAAGTGAAAATGTGCTTCGTCTGAAAACCAAACATTTTTCAAAAATTTAGGATTTTCATACTGTAACGCGAGAATTCTGGCGCAATATTCCACTCTACTGCGATAATCCCGAGGATGTAGTTGTTGATGTACCTGAATCACATACGAAAATGTACCCAACTCCTTCAGGATTCTTTGAAAGGAAGTTCTTTTAAATCAAGTTGTAACGCTGTCCTTGCCTGGCTGACTTTCGGATTTTCTAAGATTTGCTCAAAAACACGTTCATGGTTATTGTTGTTGTTAACTGTCCGGGGACGCCCCGAGTTTCCATTTCGTTGGCACAATACACTACCTGTATTTCTAAACTTTTCAATAACCTTCAAAATTACAGCATTACTTGGAGAACGTTTATTAAACCTTTGTGTGAATTGATCAGACACGTATAGCAAACTTGCACCATTATGTCGGCCGATTCCGTATGAACGAAAATAATGCTCTACAAGAAACACTTTCTCCTCTGTACTTAACACCATTTTTAACAATTAGGCCCTACTAATTACTTGTTTGAGGTTTACTTGACAGGTCTATACTAGCTAACTTGAGTGTGGCAGCGCACGCATAAAAACACCGCCAACTTAGTTTCAGTACTGTTTATTTCGGGCAATACTGTACTTCAGTGCAGCAGCCTTTTTTCGTTAAAGATTTTCAAAGCAAGGCTTTTTGTCACTCTCTGTTTGTAGGATACAATGCCTTATAATTTAGGTTTCGAGCTAGTTTTAAGAATTTTTTCTTGTCGGCAGTATAAAGCATCTTTAAAACAGAAAATGATGCCCTGAGAATAGTTTCTTTATTTTCATCATCATCATTAGGTCTTCAGTCCTAGAACTGGTTGGACGCGTACCCTTATTGTTTCTCTGAACCAACCTACACATCTCGCTGAAATTTGCACAGTCTGCATCTATCACTATCTGTGTGCTAAAGTCTGGTCTTGGTCTACCTCTACCTCTCTTTTCCTATCTCTGCTTGTAGTATATTCTATACTATTCCCCAAAACTGCCTTAGAACAAATCCTGTCCCATTTCTCCTATTTTTCATTTTCCACAGATATCTTTATTCTTCTACTATTTCTACAAGCTATTTGTTATTAACTTTGTCTGTCCATGCTATCATCTTCATATGTCTGAAGCACAACATTCCAGAAGGCTTCTATCTCTCTCTGTCTACTCTTCCTACTGCCCCTATTTCATAGATATAATGTGCTGTGCTCCACACTATGCTTTGAACATCTTTCTTCTTGTATCTATCTCGATTCCCTTCTATTGTTTTCTAATTACATGCCCTATTTCACCGAGATTCAGTGGTATGTGAAGGGGGTTAATCAGCCTGTGGCTGCCAAGGTTCCCCCAACACTTAGACATTTGCCGTATTATAGTTTTCAAATAAATCCTTTCGCACAATTAACATTAATTGAGAGTATGCAAAACAAATATATGTAGTTTGTCATTAGTTTTTCCATCTTGCAGCTGGTTGGAAACGTACCTCCATTGATTTCTATTCTAAGCTAGCCTACACATTTTCTTAAAATTCTCACAGCTTACATCTTTCACTATCTGTGTGCAGTAGTCTAACCTCTTTTTTCCTATCTCTGCTTCTAATATATTCCGCACTATTCCCTCATGTCTTAGTATGTGGCCTATCATCCTATCTCTCCTATTTTTTACTGTTTTCCACATAGTGCTTTCTTCCCTTACCATTTCTAGTACCTCTTTGTTCTTAACTTTGTCTGTCCATGGTATCTTCATCATACGTCTGTAGCACCACATTTCAAAGCCTTCTACCTTTTTCTTGTCTGCTTATCCTACTGTTCAGGCTTTTAAGCAATCTTTTCCTTGTTTCTATGTTTGTGGTCTTTGAATACAGTAGTTGCTTTTTTTTGTTAAATGTTGCACGACCTTGTGCTAATCTTTGTTTTATATCTTTGTGCTTTTCCCATCTTGCGTTTCGTCTAATCTATTTTTGTATTTTCGTCTTTCTTCTATTAAATTTAGGATATCCTTTGTTATCCATGGTTTCTTATTTTCTTTTTGTGAATACCCCAGAATATCTCTGGCCGCCATGTCTAAGCTGGATTTAATGTTATTCCATGCTGTTTCTACTTCTTTAGTATCAGAAATTTTCCCGATATCTTCCAGCAATTCATTTGACTTTTTTTCAAATCTTTCGTGAATATCTTTATTTTTTAGTTAAAGTCAAAGTGCCTTTTTCCGTTCTTATTTTTCAGATTTTTAAATTTAAGTGCGGCCTTCATAATTACGATGTTGTGGTCAGTGTCTATATCTGCTTCTGGGTAGCTTTTACAGTCTTTTATTTGATTTCTATACCGTTGTCTAACAAGAATGTAATCTATTTGACACCTTTTTATATTTCCTGGCACCTTCCACGTGTATCGTCTTCTAGCATGATGTTGAAATAATGTATTTGTGATGGTTAAGTTGTTCTTGTTGCAAAATTTTACCAGCCTATTTCCCCTGTTATTTCTTGTGCCTAAACCAAATAAACCTACTATCGATCCTTCCCTACCCTCACCTACCACTGCATTAAAATCCTAGTAATTATTAAATTTTCATGTCCTTTTACGTATCTTAGTATGTTTTCGATATCATTGTAGACCGCCTCTACCTCTTCCTTACTGTAGCTAGAGGTGGGAATGTATACTTGTATTATTACTGTATTTACTGGTTTACATTCCAGTCTAACCATGAGTACTCTTTCGTTCTTTAGTAGGTAGTTTTCTACACGTTGTCCTATCTTTTTTCGCATAATTATCCCCACACCCGAATTTCCTTCCTCTGATCCTCTATAAATCACCCTGAAGTCTCCACTCCAAAAATCCCCCGCCTCTGGTCAGCGGACTTTGCTAATTCCTACTATGTCTAGTGCTAACCTATCCATTTCGAGTTTCAGGTTCTCTAGCTTACCCACTTGTTTCATACTTCTGACATTCCACGCTCCGACTCGCAGAATATTCGATCACATCCCCCGAAGTAATCCTCTACCGGGGATCCGAATGGGGGACTATTTTACCTCGAGGAATTTTTTACCCCAGAGAATGCCAATTTGTGTACGCAGTGTACTTGGGAAGTAATGTGGTGGTTTCCCGTTGCCTTCCACATCGCAGTAGTGTGTCTTAGAATGTCATACCGACCCCTATGGTCTCTGCCACTCTAAGTACCGAAAAAGCTGCTGCCCTCTTTTGAGGACTTGTCTTAGTCTAGTTCCTCACTAAAGACCCCACTAATTTGGTTAAACCTATAGTTCGGCTCTTTAGCTCATTGAAACGCGCAAGCCATTCTACCTGTTCTAGTATTTTAGATCGTCGTCAAGGTGCAGGTCTGTTCAGAATGGCTTTATTGTCATAATCAGGAAAAATGATAGTCTGTTTATGGCCAGTTTAGTTTATCCAATTATTACGAATACATTTCAAAAAATGTACCGAATCAAATAAAAATAACCAATCTTGAGAAGTTGTCAAATGGATTCGGAATGAATGATTTCAACTCTGCCACACACATAGTGAACACATCTCTATTGATTCGATTATTGTCTAAAATCAAACAAACCACTCGATAACCAGCTTCATGTACCAGGCGTAGCACTTTCAATGTTAATTCATAAAAATACGCTGCATTCAAATTTGTTACAAGGATAGCATAAAAGAAATCATGAAAGCCTGTACAGTAGTAACTGCTTCATGTAAACTATTCCTGGCAAAATGCGAATATTTCCTCCTTTTAATCTGGAGTAGTGTTGTACGTGGATTTAATTCAGCAACAAACAATTTTTTCGTAAACATAATAAATTTCAGAAATCAAATTGTTAACAATTTTGACTGCAACTCGTACCTGTGGGCTCTCTGTCGTCTCAATGATACAAAAGCAAATTGAAGATTCGCACCGAATAATTATCCAACCAGATTCCACTTGGACATGGTGTGAAGCATCGAAACAAAGGTCTTCATACGACAAAATGGTGTCTTTTTGATTCCACTCATCCAATTTCTTTTTATCCAGCAATCCCAAATCAAACGGCCTGTCTTCTGGTTTTTTTTCTCTTAGCTGGGGGTCGCAACGAAAGATTACAAAGCAATTTTGGCAAAATCTACGGATATGCATCTGGTGCTAGCTTCGGTTGCCCTCTTTTTACACACAACCATGAACCGTGGGCTCTGTGGACGATCCTGAGTAACTACAAACTCCTGCACAAAGTGTTTAATTCAGACAACGGATTAATCACTTAGCTTAAAATTCTTCCGAGGAATTGATCTCAAGTAGAAGGAGAACAGGCTAACCAGCTTAATTTTTGCGCATTATTCTGTGTTTTGGTTCCCTGGAGGGTTTTGGGGTACCTGAGATATGCATTTAATGTAGAATTTCCCGGGCAATCTAACCCTGTTGAAATTTTTAAAATCGGACCACCACTTACAAAGTTACACCTCTTTAAAGCCTTAAACCTCTAATTTTTTGCATTCATATCTAACCTAGATAAAAGTTTTCTCCGACTAGCCATATTAACCTTATCTATAAATTCCCGGGCAATCTAAAACCGTTGGAATTGTTTATATCAAACTGCCCTTTAGAAAGTTACACCTTTTAAAGGTCCCAAACCTCTAATTTTTACCCATCTATATTTAATTCCATCTTTAAAACATTTTTTTCGCTACCTAAGACATATGCTTTAACCAACCATTTCCCGCGAAATCTAAAACCACGGGAATTTTAGAAATGAATCCTTTATAAGCCATGAGTGTTTGATATTTAAAACTATTTTTAAACAGTAATGTTCTGTTTTTAGAATAATGTAAAACATTCCAATGTAATGTATTTTTAATATATAAATGGGAAGGTCAAGTTTAGCAACAAGAACCACACTCTTAAATTAGAATATTCAAAAACACGAGTTTTAAAATTTTAAACAGGGTAAACCTTTTCACAAAATTTTATCAATTTTTTGGTTTTACATTTAGTTAACTCTAGAAATCGACGCATAATTGTTTGTGGATTATTAATTACTCAAGGTACTGGAAAATGCTGTAGTTTGAGTAGTAATAATAGATATTAAGTAGATCAATTGGTATGCAATTATGACAAACGTATATTACCCAGTCTAATTTCCAAATTCTAATCGTATCGGTGTTCCGTGGACTATTATTACTTTGTCTAAAGTTACGTTGTAATTTAAACAATCGTTTCCTGTTTGTGCAGTGATTTTCGTTAAATTTTTTTTGAAGATTTAAGGTAAGTCTGAATTTTTTTATTAAAACAGAACTGAATTTATTTGGAAACACCAATTATCGTGCATTTTACTATTTTTTCTGATTGTATTTTAAAAACATCTAGAATTCGTTTAGAAATAATCTAAATTGGGTGCAAGTTCTATTTATTTAAATGCACTTATAAACCTATTAACGTTGTTCGCTAACCTAGAATAATTATTCATACGAAGTCAGTCGATTTCTTTGAAAGTGAAATTTTGTTTAATACAAGTAATGTTTAATAGTATTTACCGGTATTAAAAGTTGCCGTCAGCCTTACTACTCATTTGAAAAAATTCCCATACAACCTTCAATAGATAGTAATAACCGCATATTTGGTGATGCTAAAAGGAATGCAATTATCGGTTGCACCACTTTAAACCTAAGAATAAAAACAAGATAGTTTAATACGTCTATTAATAATTTTTGATGATGTTGGCGATACAAATAAGTAAAACAAACTTTCTCAAAAAATATTATGTTTTTAATTGATAATCTCTATAAACCGCTGTGATAACCAGAGTCTAATAAATCTGGGATAGCCAAATCTCTAAACATTTACGCAAACCATTGCCTCGCAGTCGCATCTTCTAAGTACTGTATGGGGTAACATTCAATAATTTCCAACACTGCCAAGTAATTTAAATTGTTGCAATCACTAAACAGAGAAATACTCGCCTGGTTATCTTCCTCTAATAACGTTTGAGCTCTTTCTTCGTTCGCCGTATTTCCATATACATTTTTATATTACCTATAAATTTTTCGTAAAATTCTGGAAAGTTTCTACACCTCAACCCCTCCATTTTATAACAGATTAATTCTCGCAAATTTAATAGCTTGATGCACTAGTACTCAGGCAGCAAAATAACATTCCGATCTTTCGTAATTTCCATATTATATAAATTTTCTTCTTGAAATTTATTTGCCACCCATACACTTCTATTAGATGTTTCGACAATCAGTTTTAATCTGAATTCACAATCCAGTTGTAATTATAAAACATCTTCGTCAGAAAAACAATTCAATCTTACGTTTACCGCTTCTTGAGTAAATTGTATGATCCTCAATTCCAATTGATAATTGCAAAAATCTTTCCATTTTAAAGTTGTCAATTTTTATAACATAATTTTGGCACATTCTACTATTGCAGAGAATTTGTACGACTGGTTGCAGACCACCGTATAATTCAAAACCAACTTCTACTTTATGGTTGTGAAAATTTGATGTAAATTCACTTAGCGCATAGGTGGTCCTACCTACCAGTTTGTCGATACCTAATGGCAATCTTACATCACTTGTAACGTCAACGCCAGAAAAATCCATCTTTAACTTCTAATTTTGATCAACTCGACGACACTTTCACAACTAATGCTCTGGAACATGACTCCCTCGCCTTTATGCTGACAGTCGAGCGTGCACAGCTCCTTATTATATTGATTGGCGTTATATGCAAGTCTTGACTGGAAAAGTGATGCTTATAATTGTTTTATAGTGGGTTTTACCTGTTCGTATTTAACCACCAACACCATTTTAGATTTTTTTATAAAATTACTCTTAGCGGTATTTTTAATATAACTCCGTCGTGTAAGATATCTGGTGGTTCTTCCAATAAAGTTTCCAACTTAACATCTGCTAGTTCCATTTTCTACGGAACACATAGGATTTTGAAGATTTCTATTAATGCGTTCGAGGTCTTCTTTCCCGATAATTTCTTTTACTCCCTGGCCCATCTTGTTAGTGCTTTCCAGAGAAAACGGAAGTTTAGCTTTAACACCATGTCTAGCGGAAATAAATCGGTCGAACTTCCCTGGTAGATAGCTGTTAAATGCACCACAAATTTCTTTTTTAGGATAAACATCCTCTTGTTTGCAGATGTTTGCTCAGCGTCAGGAAGGTCGCAAATTTTAACCAACATTATATTGTTACAAAATGGTTCTGTAATTGGTGTGTGTAGTCCACCAGTTACATAGGTAAAATCACCACAACGCCGTGCTTTCGGCTATCTATTTTCGGCTACTTTTCCAAGGTCTTGGTAACGTCAAATAAGTAAAATAACCACTTCGCTATGCTTTTGGTTACCTAGTTTCGGCTACCTTAAAGTGGTTTTAATTTTATCTAATTTTATTCGCAGCTTAAAATTCAAATCGACGCCCAAGTCCTCTATCTATGTTCTTTTCTAGCCAATAGTTTGATACATAGAGACCGTCTAGGTTTTCGAATTACAAAATGTACCGAAGTTTGTCTCTATATATAAAGCCTTTGATTCCACCGACAACAAGATCCATTCCTTCATGAAATTCTTACAGCGTGTGACAATCTTTTAATCGCGGTTCTTCCACTATATTCTGCATACGTATCTTGTTAGCTTGATCGATTTCTTCTTGTCGGTATTGGAGAGAATCCTTATTCTCCCACTCACTGTTGCGTAGCTGCATGTCCACCACTTTTGGGAATATATGGTCATTATAGGTTGTAAGATTCTTGGTTTTAAATAATCTGAAAAGTTTTTTACTAGGCAAATATGCAATGTTTAGTGGAAACTCTTTGCGGCTGGTTTACGCCAAGGTTACAAAACCCGCATTCCTTAGTTCGTCTATGTTATCTGCCATTTTGATAAATACGTTTTTAGAATAACCTTTAAAAAGGGCACGGATTTATTACCATCCTTTCGCAAGGACGCCTACATAATTCAAAGAGTCTTTCTTACTGACCACAAATGCATACAGCTTGTAGAACCCGGATGTATGTAAGTCAGTTCATCGGCACAAAAAATAATCTTATAATTGTTCCTTATTTTCTCTAATAAGATGCTCTTTGTCTAACATATCTTTGTATTGTTCGCGTATTGTCGCAGTGTTTGCCATGTAGTCCAACTTTTGTCCTTTTTGTATCCATTTCCTCTAATTCCAGCTGTCTTTTTCTTCCACTTACAGCGTATAACGTGTATAATGGGGCAATTTCCTTTAGCGCAAACGGATAGAGTTTACTGCCAATATTTGCGCGTCGTCGTACAACTACTGAGCGAATGTTAGGCGTATTTATCAACCCCAATTATAAAAAAACCTCCAACTTAAACCTTACGGTAACGTATTCGCACACTTCTTTAATAACCATCCTCTTAATCGTATAAATAGAAACATGTTAAAATAAATGTTTTCCAAACCTCAAGTTATTAAATTTATTGAAATTTAAATATATAAAAAATAATTAACTGATTCCACTTTAAGCGTATTGGCTACCTAAAACTCACTTCCTGGGCGCAACACAAATTGAAGGCACTCATTCTTCTAAACTTTAAAAATTTTTCACTTAATGTATTCAAACCAAATATATCAAACATTAATGAATCAAAGTCATCTTCAATTTATGTCATTAATGTCAAACTTGAAATTTTATTATTTTGACAACGATCTAAGTCATGGATCGAAACGAAAATAAAGACGATTTTAACAACTATGAGAGGTTTATTTCCCAAAGAAGGACTAAAGAAAATCCAATTCATCATCAATTTGTTTTTGACTTTACTTAAGGTCGGTTTGACGCAGCTCTAACTTCTTTTCTATTCTGTGCTAATCTAAAAAATTCTAATTACCCTTCACAACCTAAATTTCTAATAATTTGACTAATATAGCTTGCTCTAGGTCTTCCTATACACTTCTATCTTTTTCCTATCTACCTGGCTCTACATAGATATTAGCTACCTGATGGTTGTTAAAGAACTTCAACATGTTTACATAATTCCCATTTATAAGGAAATGAAATATTGCCTGGTTATCCCCTCCAAAAAAGGAAAAGTGTTATATTATATCGAATCGAATCGCTGCCAACACGCCAGACCGCTAACTAATTGCGAGTTTATGTCATGGTGACGTTTAGTTAACTGATTTTTATTTATTTATGTTGTTTGTTTTGTTTTCGAACTTACTTAAGGTTGGTTTGATGTACCTCTAAATTCTTTTCTATTCTGAGCTAGTCTGAAAAGGTCTACATGCCCCTCATAACTTATATCTCTATAATAATTTGACTTTATAAGATTCATTTTTTGGTGCGGGAGCTGTAACTTTTTTTACATACTGTTTTCTGTTTTGATAATTTTTTTATTATGTTTCTTGCTGTATGTACATCAAAATTGACGGACTGACTTTTTGAAAGTCAATTACTGTCCTTTTATTGTATATGGGAATGCATTCTTCTGTGCAGATCAGAATTTTTGCTACCAAGAGGAAATTTTAAAAAATTCAGCCTGCCCACTCCCATTCGCATACACCGGAATACAATACAAAAAGAATTAGAAATATTATTTGTAAGAGTGATTTCTTCTGTGCAAGCCCTGTAACTATTCTTGTACACTGTTGTTTGTTGTGATCCTTTTTGTATTGTGTTCCTGGGTGTGTGTAGACGTTGCATAAGTTTTTTGAGGAACTGTTTTCGCGCACGGGTTTTGTGTACTGTATAATGTTCTAATTCTTTTTGCATCGTGTTCTAAAGCGTGTGTAGATGAAAATGGACAGGCTGACTTCCTGAAAACGGCCTCCCCATACACATTATTGTCCTTTTATTATTTTTTAGGCATGCTTGCTTCTGTGTGAAACGGTATTTTGACTGCCAAGGAGCATATTAAAAAAATCGGCGTACGCAAATGAAAACAGATAGGCCGGATTTCTAAAAATGCCCCCTTAATAAGCGAAATACTGTTGCCCAGAAGAAAGAATTCTTAAACAATAATAAGAGGGCAATATTTTGGCTGCCAGAGGCATCTTTAAAAATTCAGGTCGTCCACTCTCTTCTACACACGCACAGGAACGCGATACAAAATGTATTAGAACAATAAACAATATACAAGGAAGTTATAACGCCCACTCAGAAAACGTACTAAAAGATATATAACTTAATTAGGGTAAATTGGGGTATATGCACCCACCAAAGTGCAAAATTTAAATTGAATCTCTTCCACAATAGTTCCCTATAATAATAGAAGACAAACATTTTGCATACACATAGTTTCTATGATGGTGTACCATATTGTAGAGTCAAAAACTGCTTTAAAAATTTAATACCGTCCAGGCATTTAATTTTGAAATTTTCAACTCAGTGGATGCACTTACCCCTTTTTTTGGGCAACCGAACCACAGTGGATTATTTCTCGCGTTCATTGCTTGAGAAATGCATGGGGCAAGTGCTAGTAGCTTAAAATTTTTCTCAAACTTTTGATATTTGCTGCATTTAAATTGATCAATTGGTTACGAAAATAACGAATTTTAACTGCAATGTGGATGTGGATTCCGAAAAATAACACGATGACAAATGAAAAATAAACTTTTAATTTAACTCAACACTTGAAGAAATAATTTTTTAAAATTAATTTATGTTAGGATAACCAGAAATACTGACAGGAAAGTTGATTTCACCTCTTCTTCCTACGCTAGGCGAAGGTAACACACGAATAACGTTCGTTGTGGTAATTTCTGAAATGTCCTGTACATCACGCCATGTGAAGGTTGGTTTGGAAGGCGCTGATTTCGATTTAATTTGTTTCAAAAATTTTACAATTGGATTTTCTGTTTCCAAATCGATGCTTTCAATTGTTCCTATAAAATATTGTGAAATCTTTCTTTCAGAATTGAGTTTGACCAATAACTAATCTCCAACTTGTTTGTCATTAACTTCATCTCTTTCAAACTCGAGTGTTTCAGCTATTGCTTCTGCACCGATTTCAGAAAGTGTTTCAAAATCGTTTCTTTCTCATCTAAATGTAAATCTTGATCTTCTTCCGTTTCTGAATCATGTTGCACATTTACTTTTTTACGTTCCGCACGACTAGTTTGCTTATCTTTGACTGGTTTCTTTTCTTTGTTACTTTTTGGCTCTTTGGTAGTCATCTGTTTCTTTTTCTTAACACCGGACTTCTTTAGCAGTTCATATTCTTTGGCTTCTTCCAGTTTTCTTCTTACGACTTCGCTTGTTATTAGTTCGGCCCCGGGGCATACTTTCTTCCTGAATCTTTTCGGTGCATTATTAGTTTGATTGTCTTTTACCAGGTTCAGTAAAAGTTCTTTAAAGGTATGCGGGTTTTGGTTTTCTATTGCGCTTGTTAAATCTACTGGGGTGTTGGGATTATTTTCTACTTCGTTTGTTCCATCATTTGTTTGAAGTTGAATATTTTCTTCCACCTCAAATGCTAACTATTCGTCCTGATTATTTTCCATTTCCAACAAATCTTCTGTAACAGCGGTTTCCTTTTCAGGCAGTCCTAGAACTTCTTCTGTAACTGAGAAATCTTCTGAATCAATTGCGGTATGTTCTGGTGGACCTCGTTCTAGAAATTCTACGTTTTCATCGAGTCCGTTTTGTATTATTGGGGGTGTAAGTTTAGTTGTTGTAGACATGCCAGTATTCATCGCCTGTTGAGCTTTCCACCGATTCATTTGTTGTGGGTAATATTTTTCCTGTGGGATAACATCACAATTGTAGGGGTAGATGCCACCTTTCTTAAATCCTTCACAGATAATTTTTGGATCGGCATCTTTCCAAATATGTCCCACCATTTCAGCCAACTTGCTTTTCGGTAATTTCTGACCCACATGATTCCGTTGCCATTTCACGAGTAATGTATTCCACGCCACCTTAATAGATTTGAAAACCGCCAAGTCAAGTGGCTGCAGAAGATGACTGCGGCTTGTACCACATCAATACCGATATGAGTTGTATGGCCGTCATATACAACTAATGTAGGACCATTTCCTTCTACCAAGGGTATGAAAGTTTTTACGAAATAGTTTTTAAAAACTTCTGACTCCATCCACCCGTTAGGTGTGGCAGCATATGTCGTACCTGGGTATTCTTTATTTGTATCTGCTATCCAGGTGTCTCAGACATTTTTTCCTTTATATATAATTAACGGTGGCGCCTTTTGTCCATCTGCGGCAGCAGCAAACAGGACACTGGTGTTCGTTCTTCCCGGACCAGAAACAATTCTAGTACAAGCATGGCCTTTTTCACCTATGACTTTTGTCTTTGAAGGATCACTACAAAAACTTGTCTCGTCCATATTCCAAATATTAGATGGTTTATCCTGAAGGTTCATTTCTTGAATTATATTTTTTAACAACTTAAAATATGGATATATTAGAAAAGGATCCGTATTTTTCTTTCTGGCGTATTCCAACGCTTCAGGTTTTTTAATTGACAAATTATGTCTTTTTTTAAATTTTAAAAACCAATCCTCACCAGGTACGTTGTTTTTTGAATGGAGTCTTGAGCTGCTTGTGTGTAACATATTTACCCACAACTTCCAGGACTTCTTTGCAAAACCCCATTTTCGAGACTTTTTAGTCCATTTGCAAGAGCTTCTTCATCTTTGATTTCTAAGGCTGTAGGCCTTCCCATCGTCGAGCTTTTTATACCTCTACGACCTTTAATGTGATCTTTTAGAGTGCTTCTAGATATCTTGAAGAGTTTACTAGCACGTAGTGTGCGACATTTTCCGCTTGTAACATGTTTCACCGCGGTTTCAAGTCCTCAGCCGAGTAAGCGGCCCGAGTGGTTTTACGTTTGTAGTCCCGAACCACCTATAACAAAAAGTGCCTAGGTAAGTACTAGATACAAACAGCAAACAACCTCAGTAGCAGGGTCAAGTGCACCTACTAGGTGCTGTTTCCCCACTACAAATGGGTGCACTTCACTTAAACCAAAAATATTTGAGGTAAGTGCATCTACCCTCTTCAAATAAAATAGGGTTATAATAAAAACAATTTAGTATTTGTTCTTACTTAATTAACTATAAAACTCATAAATGTAACATGTAACTGTGACATACGTACCTGGGCCAAAATTTCACAAATATTTTTCACAACATCAACGCATTCAATACACGAGTAAAACAGCTGACGCTTTGTCCGGTGGCCATCTTTTCTTGCTTAAGTCAATATCGGTTATGAAGGGATCTGCATTACATTAAGAAAAGGCCTTATTTTGATGAGCACCAGATTCCGCCACAGTACTATAAGTGGTTGAGATTTAAAAAGCAACTGATGCACTTACCCCCGAAACGCGCTTACCCCACTTCACCCTAGATGTCATTTTTTACAACTCGTAGTTGATTAAATTTACGGACATTTTAAGCTTAAGAAAACAATTGTAATAGATCAAATTGAAGATGAAGTTTAAAGAATTCGTCCTAAATTTTTGCTCAAGAGTATGGATTTTTGGTAAATCCATCATAAACAAAAAAAGGTGTTTAAATAACGAAAAGTCAACTAAATTCGTAATTTACTAATTCCAATAGTTCACATTCAAAAAACAAGGATTTTCTATATTTTCATCTTTCAATTAAAAATGAACAGTAAAATTAGTCTATTATTTTTAGGGATAGAGTTTCATTTTCAAAAACCAACACAGCCCTTTTAGATTGGCCGCCATGTGCATTTGTTATTACTCTGAGGAAAAATCGAGTTTTTTTGTTATTCCAAGACTACCTATGAAATAAAAATTAGTAACTATTTTCGAAATACAACGTCTATGCGAGGTCATAGGCTAACAATAAGAACAAAATTGTAGAAACAAAGAAAAACCAAAAGAAAATAAAATTAGTATTGAAATCGCTAAAAGCTAGCGATCAGTTTACACTAACTGGCTTTAATTTTTTCGTCTTGAAGCGCATTTAATTATTGTGTATGATACTGCTGAATTAAACCCCCAAATTTTATTTGAAAATGTTTCGTAAGTCTGGTCACAACTTTATTTTAGCTATTAAGAGGAATATTTTATACGTTCATAAAGAACCCGTCTGTAAGGGTTCTTAATGTTCCAATGATCCACTCCAGATGATTTGATTAGTGACCATTTTTCCAAGCGAGTGGCTGCACCTGATCCAAGAGATTGCCGTTCGTATGGTCATTTCACACCCCGCTGCCATTTGCGTAGATGATAACGTTGCCATCTAATCTAATAACTAATTCCATCCGAGATCAGACCGCGTCTTGATTATACCGTTGTACCCTCATTCGAACTCGTTACCCTTGTATCTGACCACTGCTATCCATGTCCGCCTGTTCTTAATTCTAATCATACTCGTTTCCGTACTTTATGTGGCAGTAAAATGTTGTACGTATTTCAGTAAGTCCGTTTGTTTCCTAATGACAATCCTTATGCACTGACGTCAGACAAAGAGGGTGAGATTGCAATGATGACTGATGGATGCGCCGACACGAGGTTAATTTGAAACAGCAACCAGATAAATGTAGCTAATATAATAAAACCATCCTTCCCCATCGCGGCCGAATAATTCGGCACTTTGTCAATTTTATATGTTAGCTAATGTTAATCCTAGATGATAGAGTGGTGAAACGACGATAATGTGTGACTTTGTCTACGCATATAAAAATAATCCCAACGGCACGTGCATTTATCATCATTATCTTATACAAACCACAAAAGAGCTCATCTATATTTTCCACTCTAAACAGACAGCAGGGCGGACCTAATAGGAAAAGAAGTATGATGGCGCTTCCTCTTCAGCAATGACTAAACATCCATCAGTTATCCGTGACGGTTTCATTCTTTGCGATGATGAAACTGAAGCTTCTACAACATCCCTGATAAGCGTTTGCAAAAAAGTTGAGCGAAATGTCTTGAAATACTCAATGTATAAAAGAAACGGGCAGGCGAGGAATCTTCTCAGATCGCGCAAAAGCTTCACATTTATAACTAACCTCATCCATCTTCTTCCGGAAGGGGAAACTCAAATGCAGCTCAATTTGTCAGAAAATCTAATGCTTGAATTTTCTTCCATCTCGAGCTATGGCAGTGCGATCTCTGTTCCAATAAAACTGAATCGAACAGTAAACGCGGCTTTTGTTCGAGGATTGAAATGCCATCTCTGAATTTACTTTATTTTTCTTCAATCTGTGCATACATCGAAAGCCAGCAAGCAGCTTAGATAATGTTAGTGGAGGCGGTATAAGCGACCTGAACTCACGACAGGGCTATCAGACATTGTCATTATCTTCGAGCAATACCGAATTAGCTAGTAAATATTCATGGCTAGCGTCTCATTGCAATGTTCATTAAGTAGAACCGCGCCCCGCGTCTCATGCGGACATACCCATTAGCATGTCAAAAGGCTCATATTGCCCACGCTAAGTTGTCCACAGATGCCGCGTACTAGTTATTTATCGCAAGTTTATTAATACACCCTCAGTGTACAGGCAATAAAGGCATTTGCATGGAGAGTGCGATGTGATTGAAATTTATCTGAGTAGCGAGCCGATAAATCCCTGCGACTTTATTAGATATCGCCTAATTTATAGCGCTTGTCTCGAGGCAGCAGAACAAATAACGGGTGACATTATACGTTCAATACATAAAAGGGGTTGTAATAACAAAAAAATCCACAAATTAATAATAATGGCGTGATAGCCTTCAATTTACTCGTTAAAACATCAAGTTTTAGTTTCCGGTCACGGCATCTCTATAAGTAGATACGAGTTATGATTACATGTATACATGCATCCCTGATTGTAATCAAAATTTGATGTAAAACAGCTATAACTGTGAAACTTTCCCAATTTCATGAAGCGTCGCCACTGTAATAGCCCATCAAATTTTGATTGCTGTTCTATCTCGCTTTCTGAGTATTGTTGTATGTGAGATTATTGTGTTATCGTTTGAACGATTATGATTTTATTGCTTTTCATCATGCACGTTCAATACAATTTCAGTTTGATGCAGGTGAAAGGTTAAAGCTTCATGTTAGAATTGTTGCATTTTAAACTTTAAGATCGCTGAACGATAAAGACCAAATATTCAAAAGTAGAGTAGGAGCCCAACGTTCAGATTAAAATACCAGATTTGTTTGAAAAGTAATGCACCCATCCATGGCTGCTTTCATATGTGAACATACTACACATTTGGAGTAGTACATAAAGAAAGGACAAAAAGACCAAAAACTAGCTGCTAATAAAAGCCAAATACCTGGTGCACAGCCGTGGATTTATTCACTACCTAACTGGCCACGGACCCGATCCAACATACAGAGAACGCATGAATTTAGTTGACAACAACATATGCACGTGTGGAGAAATAAGAACACCGGAACATATAGAATTCGAGTGTAATGACTTACAACCGTACCTCTACGCATATAGACAAACACTATTAAACAAGATCCTACACGCGTTGATTTGGAACGAAAAACTTTTTCCACATTCAATTGCACCAACACAGAAAACCACGGCACTCATCCACCAACGTCATCTTGACGGATAAAGGACACAAACAAAACTACCCCGACAGAGACAAAAATACCATCTGTCCACGGAGACCGGAGACCGATTTCCTGGAATTCCAAGAGTTCCGCTCTTGACGACCAGAAGCAACAAGATCAAAGCATTAACCCGACTAACAGTAGTAGTATGAGTTAATCTTAACACGAGTTACGTTTCGGGCATTGAGAGCGATCTTTTTAAAAACTTCTTCCAAAACTTCTTGTAAAATTTATTTATTAAACGGATATTACATGTAGCATTTTGACAAACTTTATAAAATTAAACTAAGTCTAAATTAAATAATAATTGAATTTAATGAGGGCGAGTAGCCTAAGCCAACAACAATGCAAAAGCTGAAATACTCAAGACTGATTGATTTGATTTGGAGCTCCCGGGGTATTTATGTTGTCCCTGCCCCTCACATTTCTGTGGGAATTGCAGACATCATGTCTGCTTATTCCTTTATTCTATTCATTATATAATGTAACAATCTTAATTTCTAAGTAATTGTGTTTTCTTAACCGTCTGTGACCTGCACCTGCAGTATCACTTACGTCTGGAATACAATGTATTCACATCCGTTCTTACAACTTGCTTGTGACCTTTTAATGACCATTCTTATTTATCCTTGAAATTACAATGTTGCATCTTGTAACATGTTTAATTTCAGTAGTAATTATCCGCATTGAATTACGAGGATAATGCGCTAAGCGTGCATTGTTCCTTATTGGTCTACTTATATTATTATATCTGTGTCACATAAAGTTATTTCCAAGCGCATCTCTAGTTGTTTCTTTCGTATTCCACGCCTCTATCGTCGCGACCACTCGGTTCTTGTTTCGTCAAGTTAGTCGGCCGCTGGCAACAGCTTTATAAACATGTATTCTCGGCTGGAGGCTGGCGACCTTCGCATCAATTACTAACTTTTAAGATATCTTCTACTAACGGTTGGTAAAGTATATATTTTACGAACTAATTTAATTTGAATTAATTTACTCCCTGTATGTTTGTTGTGGTTTGTTTAGCATTCTTCTTAATCTTCGTTGGGAATGAAACCACTCATAGTTTTTAAAATCTATTTTATTTACGTTTCGATCCATGACCTAGGATCGTTGTCAAAATAATAAAAACTTCAAGTTTGACGTTTATGACATAAATTGAAGGTTACTTTGATTTATTGATGTTTGAAATATTTGGTTTGAGTACACTAAGCAAAAATTTTTAAAGTTTAAAAGAATGATTGCCTTCAATTTGTGTTGCGACCTGGGATCGACTTTCCTATGGTAGCCAATACGCTTAACGTGAAATCAGCTGATTAATTTTTATTGGTGAATTTTATATAAATTAATTTATTTAGCGCATCAAGTAGAATTCGTCATGTAGGATCCATCATTTAAAATTCGTTACTTAGGATTTGCTGATTTGAAATTTGTCTACTAAGAAATTTGTTAACAAGGAATTATGGATGTTAGTTTGAATTGTAGTCGCTCTAGTTAGAAATAGCTGGTAACCTTGTTTAAAGAACGTAAATTTCTATCTCGATTTGTCGTGGAGCAACAAATAGCAGTTGGGTTCGTTATTAGATATAAGATATTTCATGCATGTGTTTTGAAGGTTAAAGCGCGTAAAGTTGCTATTATGTTTTCAACATGTAATTTGTGTAATTTTCAATTATTGTTGAACGGGTTTTATAAGCTGCAAAACAAAATTTTGTCAGATTAGGTTTTTACAATTACAAGTTTTGTTCCATCTAAACCTTCGATAATTTCAACGTATGTTTTCGACGTCATTTTTTTTTTTTGTTACACAGTTGACAGATATTGTCATGAAAGCAGATGCTTTGTGCAGCTGTAATGGAATTTAAACCAAACATTCCTATTTTTGGTGATTAGCTTTTATCTACATATAAATTATTAAATCTAAATATGAAAGTTTAAATCCACGTTATGCAAGATTCTAGAAATTGTAATCTACCTGTAAAGATCTGCCCAGGTTAGAACGTAATTCAGTGTATTATGCTTACAAATTATTTTCACTCAAATATTTATAGCAAATTCATATTTAAAGTATAGTTGGTTGTTTTAAACAAGTCAAAACCTTGACTTTGATATAGATGTTAAAGATAAATTTTTGTTACTTGTTAAAAAGTCCGAAATTTTAAAAGAGAGTTTTTTAGTAAACAATTAGTTCAAGTTTGAGGCTTTTATTTTGGTCAAATGCGATCAAATTTAATTACACAAAGGTAAGATTTTTGAGTAATAATTTGGTGCCAATATCAGATTGGATATACATTTTTTTTATACTTTTATAGGACACAAATGGTGTTCTATTTTTTTATTTATTTAATCTTTGCAATTTCTTACAGGAACTGCGTCTTATTTTGATAAGACAGGTTTTTGTTAACGAAGGCGATCATTTTATCTTTGGGTTTCCACGTCCGCCCTTAGAACTGTGCTTTGCTATTATCGTAATTATCTCAGGACATGATGGCGCCTATTTGATTTAGCTTAGCTTTAGTTTGCAAACAGAATTCGACTTAAACCCCCCACTTTTTATTGCTCTACCCAGGAATAGACCCCTAGCTTTGTCGGAAGATTTTTGTTCACTGGCGCCCATTAAGAAAAATAAGTTACACTAGCGCCTCAACGTAGAAAAAATAACGTTTCAGTGGTGCCTTCAGTACAATAGAATAAAAAGACGTTTCAATCTAACTTAAGTTTCTAAATAATTTCTTAATAATTCTTATTTGATTATACATATATGGATTGGGGGATACGTATCTCATTCCCGACGTAATTGAAAAATTAAGGGTTTCTTTTACTTAATTTTTAAAATTCATTGTCCCTAAGTATACTTCTTTATTTACCTTTGTTTCATTATGTCTACAATTTCTTACTTTATTCTTATATCTAAGATACATTTTGTATACTACATACATAATTAGTACAATAATTAAAATGATTAGTAAAATTGTCCAAACGCTTATATTATCATAGTGTAACTTTGGCACGTTCAACTCAATTAAGTGTTCTTTATAATTGTCCATTACTTTCATGACGTGGTTGAGATCGTCTAAGTCTAGATGTTCCAGTTGTATAGTTTTCTTGATTATTTCTTCATCTTTGAGTTGTGTAAGCTTGAATTATAGTTCCGGTAAATTTGCGAGTTTCTTGGTTACCGTGGAGTCTTGATATACTCTGATGATTTCGTTCTTCAATTTTTAATAACAGTCTTCTTTAAGGGTGATAACTTTGCTTCCCGTTAGTGCTAAATTGTTCTCGTCTTGATTGCAGTGTACGGTTGTTATTACTTCTGTTGAAAATACAGCAATCCATTTGTTTTCTGTAACTTTTGAATTTTCATGTTGGTAGTTTGTACGGGTTTTGCTTCACGGTTGTCGTAATGGTTTGAAAATCTTAATAATTGTACTTCGCAAGGACTGGCTTCTTGAATAGTTGTTGTTGTTAATGATTGGCATAAATATTGATTTGGGGTTACTTCGTTACATTTTTCGTTGGTGTAACCATATCTGTGTTCATTTAAGGAAAGGAACTTGGTTTTGAGGATGATAACTTGATACATGCTAGTAATTTTCATGGAAAAAGCAAATAAATGATGATAATTATAAATGTTACTCTCCACTATGGGAATTTCTATTAAAAATGTGATTTCGTTGTTCTTTACATAGCCTTTCACTATAGCTATTTTTTCTAATATGAGTATGTTTAATTCTATTACTTCGAAGAGTAATTTACTGTTAATTATAAATGATCTAATTCTTAATAATTCTTTTAATAAGTCACTTGGTTCTATGATACTAGAGTGTAATGTGTTTAATTTTGCAAATGTTACAGCGTTTTCTAATATGGCTAAAATTTGTTGGATTACAGTAAGGGTTGATATTATTTGAGTGAATATTGTATTGAATCTGATTAAGTCTCGCATTCCTAAAATCGTGGTTTGCATTTTGGTTTTAAGGGTTTGTATTCTATTGGTTATACTGTCTTGATTTCTTACTAACTTTCTTAAAGTATCGTTGAATTTTATTATAGTTGATTAGGTTAGAGATATTTGGTTTCTAACAATGGTTTTTATGTCGTTTTGATTTTCAATTAATTGCTGTATGGCGTTGTCATATCGTTCTGCATCTTGGTTTTCTAAATTGCCCGTGATAGCTTTTATTATGTTACCTAGTCCGTTAATTAGTCTTCTTTTTCGTCTTGTAGTTTGTTCCGGTAGTATTAATCTATTAAATTTATCTTCTATGTTTCTTAAAATGTTTTATTATACTGTTGTAATTTAACATTTCTATTGCGTATTTTTTTCCGAATTTGGCTGTGTCCATTGATTGTTTTAGTTTGTAGTAATTGTCTTTTATTATGTGAAATTCTTGTTTTAATTTTGTTAAATCGATTTTTTGTGCGAATGTCTAATAGTCTATTGTATTTTGCATACTTCCCAGTTTTGCAGGTAGTATACCGGGGTTTTTTATGTCTTCAACTAAAATGTCGTTGTCCGTTTTACCTGGGTGAAGGTTGACGGTAAGGGTGATGGCTGTCCATCTGAAATTACATAGTGTCTTAGGTTTTTCAAATAATTATATTTTATTATCTTCCCGTTGTCTACTACGGCTATATTTTTGTCTGATATTTTATAAATTTTAAACGGGTCTAAATTTCTGGGTATCGTTTTGTGTCTTTTGCTTTGGAAGTTTTTCTCGTACACAGTTTTTCCTATTGAAAATCTATTTATGTAGGTTTTCTTATTGCGGGTTGTGATAATGCGTTCCTTGTCGTTATCTAATTTACCCTTTACTTTATCATAAGTTACTTTTAGTTTTTCTTTGTGGTCTTTAGCATACTGTTGGCATACTTCTTGTTGTAATGTATATCGAAAGGGTTGCGGGAATCTGAATGTCCTAATGTTAATTCTAGGGGTGTAAAATTTGTTGATGAGTAGATCATGTTATTGTAAGCGATAAGTGCATATGACACTAAATTGGTAATGTGCTCTTTCTTGTAAGTTAATCTTAATAATCTGATCTGTTCTAATAGGGTTAGCTGTAATTTTTCAATTAATCGGTCTGGTTCAGGGTGGTTTTCGGTTATAAAATGAATTTTTATTTTATGTAATCCTAGGGTATTTTGTATCATTTCGTTTCTGAATTCGCTGCCATTATCTAAAGTTATTGATTCCGGTGTGCTATAAAATGTAAAACATTGTAGGAATCCTTGGGTTACGTCGATGCTATTTTTAGAAGTGATGGATATCGCTTGACCTGCTTCTTGTGAATGAGTCTACAGTTGTTAAAAAGTTTTGTGCTTCTACTACTAGAGTGTCTGCATGTAATTTTTTGGAAAGATTTGTCGGGTGTTTTGGTTAATATTAAGGGTATTTTTAGGGGTGTTCTGTCGTATTTTGCTTTATCGCATAATTCGCATTGGTTGATAAAATCTGTGGTTAACTCTTTCATGTCCTTAAAGTAGTATCGTCTTATAAGTTGCTTTAGTGTTTTATTGATTCCACGATGGTTGGTTTTGTCTTCGTGTTGATTTTTGATTACGTCGTTTAACTCGTCAGAGTCGTCTAAGTTTATTAATTTTATTGTGCATCTAATAAGTTCACGGTCAGAGTTATTAAATAATTTAATATATAATTCAGAAAATCGTTTATATAAATGTTCGGTGTTGAAATAAAAGTAAAATCTTTTTTTTTCGTGGGTTTATTTTTTTAGAATTTTAATTATTTGTTACTCGTTATCGTTCTTGGTTATTTGAATTTGGTATGTTTTCTTATTGTCTATTTTTGTATATTTTACGGGATTGACGTTGTTTAAAACTTCCGTGATTATAAATTTATTTGGTTTTATAGCTATCGCTTCGTTTAAAATTTTAATTGCGATTTTTGGTTCTTCGTTCTGTGTCAAATGTATAGTGTCTATTTCTTCTGGGTCTTCTCTTATCTCTGTCTCATCTACGTTGCCTATATTGATTCCGTTTCTATTGCGTTCAGCTGTATTCTGCTTAGGGCGACTGCGTTATTGTTTTAAATTCCTTTTTTGTATATAAACTCGTAATCATACTTTTCTAGTCTAATTCTCCATCTCTGTAATTTTGAGTTTGGTTCTTTGAGTTTGCATAGCCATACTAATGGTCTATGATCGGTATATATATATATATATATATATATATATATATATATATATATATATATATAGAGAATTTTCTTCCGTAAAGGCATGGTCTAAAATATTTCGTTGCCCAAATTATGGCTAATAATTCTTTCTCTATTGTGCTGCATTTTTGTTCGGTCTCATTTAGGGTTCTGGATGCGTAGCTGATTGGTTTGACGCTACCTACTTTTCCTTGGCTCAATACTGCGCCTAATGCTACGTTTGATGCGTCGGTTGTCAATATAAATGGTTTCGAAGAGTCTGGGTATTCTAATACAGGGTGATTCGTGAGTAATTTTTTCTACGGCTTTAATAAATTCTAGGGTGTGTTCAATTTTGTTTCCCTTTTTTAAACAGTTTATTAGGGGTTTGGTTATCTGTGCGTAACCTTTAATGAATTTGCGGTAATAACCACTAAATCCTAAAAATCCTTTAATTGCTTTGCAAATTTTGGGTAAGGGGTAATTTAGTACTGCGTTTGTTTTGTCTGGGTTTGGCATAACTCCTCGAAGGGTTATTATGTGTCCTAAAAATGATACTTCTTTCTGTAAAAATTCGCTTTTATCTAGTTGAACTTTAAAATGTGGTTTTCTTAATCTTTCAAAAACTTCTCTTAATCTTTCTATGTGTTCTACCAGTGATATTGAATATACTATGATGTCGTCTAGGTATACAAGGCATTCTTCGTTGTGTATTCCTCGTAATATGTTGTCCATGACTCGTTGAAAGGTGGCGGGTACGTTCTTCAGTCCAAATGGCATACGTTTATATTCGTAATGTTCTCTAAGTGTACTAAATGCAGTTTTCGGTCTGTTTTTCTCATCCATCTCTACTTGGTGGTCAAAATAGAATTTATATTTATACGTTACCACCGTTCCCAGGAGAGTCTTGGACTGCTGGCGCACACTGTCCAATCTCCGATCTGCGACTTGCGTTGTTGTTACTACCTCACTGCCTTACCAATCCTACAAATTATTGGGCAGTTAATTTCCTAATTAACTTTCAAATAAAACGAACAACAAAATCTAACCCCTTTGATTTTCCTTCCTCACTTTATGAAT
This sequence comes from Platerodrilus igneus, assembly GCA_036346225.1. Classification (NCBI taxonomy): domain Eukaryota; kingdom Metazoa; phylum Arthropoda; class Insecta; order Coleoptera; family Lycidae; genus Platerodrilus; species Platerodrilus igneus. The sequence continues at coordinate 1,371,436 of JARFIW010001105.1, forward strand.
GTATCCCTTCCTCAAAATACCAGTTGCACATGCACACGCCAATGCTTTTAAATATTATTTTGTCTTTAAACTACAATCATTCACAACCAAACTTCTTACAATAATACATTGAATTCTACTTTCCTTGTTTGTTATGCCCTCTGATCTTGAAGTCTTCTCTACTTCTTATTCTTTTTTTTAGCTGCTTGTTCTTACTCCGTCGAATAACTTTGTGAAATTGATCCTCTATTTGCTCCTATTAACTGCACTTTCAGCACGGTAAATAAAACCACAAAATTCTTGGCTGATTGTATTTTTTGATTTGGAACAATTTTTCTATACCTACAAGTTTAATTTTCAGTTTCAATATATCACAAATCCCAGTTAGTTTTTCTAAATTTTGCAACTTTGCATAAACTAATTAGACTCCTGGTAACTTTATACATAATAGAATCTATCTTCTCAAAATATAATTTTTGACCCTCACACAGAACTTATTTTATTTATATTTCTTGTTACCAATGGCAACCTTTCCTTCAGATGTCTGCCTACTACATTTTTATTGTTGTTACAGTTCATATCAGCCTACATGATCCTAAACTTACTATACAGTTTTTTATTACATCAACACATGCCTACTTCTTAATTATATCTGGCTATCTGTCAAATAAACATAAAGTTCAATGAATCTACAAAAGTGTTCTTTTCAGTAATATTTCTTCTTGGTGCCTTTTAGGGTTCATTTTTATTTGTGAACTTAACTCTAATACAACATGGTTTAATACCATACATTTTGTTTCAATTATTGACTTATAAATAGGCACATAAACATGCCCCTTGATTTTGATCAATGAATACATTCAAAACCAATCTCTTTAATCTTCAGTTCTAAAACATTTTTAACCCTGTTTTAACTTATTATTATAATATATATATATATATATATATATATATATATATATATATATAAGACAAGTTATTTGCAGTCCGCAATAAGAAAATTGTATATAAAGTAAGATGTATCTGTAAACAAACTCTTATGAAAATAATAAGAGCCATTGACAAATACAAATCGGGCTGATAGTTATATAGCCATTAACAAAACATTAGCTTTATTACTTCACAGGGGAGGAAACGTTTCGGCTTGTTAGCCTCATCAGAGTGGAATAGTTCCCAAGAACCCTATCAATAGGGTGATTGGAAGGGCAACGGAACCGTATATGGTAAATTTGGAGTTATTGGTGAAACTACAGAAGTGAAAGTGGCGAAAACGGAAATGAATGGTCTATACCAGGTAACCATGCTAATCAGACGACCGACTTCTAGAATCGAAGAGGGATGTGACATTTCCTTAGAAATATTTATAATCACATTTCATTTTAATAGTTTCTATTTAAGTAAAGTTCACCAATAACATTAGGTTTTTCCCTTTAGGAAATATAAGTTTCAAGCTTCTGTAAATTTTGTAACATTCAAGCACCCTTAGTTATACATAGTTGCAGTAATCACCCTTTAGAAATAGAAATGTAGGTAGTAGGTGAAGAGCGGACGGAAACCTATAACGTTGCAGGTACTCGGCTCAGCACAAGGATAGTCGAAGGGTAGAAGTTGAAGCGGGCAGACGCGGTAACGCTTCCGCTCGGAGTGGTTTTAGCTATTAAACCTACACCTATGTGTTTCAATTGTTAAAATCTGTGTACTAGACCTCGTGAGACAATTAATAGACTTTAGTATCTTAATCGTAGTGGCGGCTGGTGCCTTTGGCGTAATTTAAGGTCATATCTTGTACGTACCGCTTGCATTATTACGATATTGAATTTTCATTAAAACCATGATTAGTGTCAAGTTCGGGTATCATTTAATTTGGTTTTGTTCCTCCACAATTCTTAGAATCCACGGACCTGAAGTAAGAGCAGTCTCATTGTTTGGTTTATTAGTTACGGCGCTCAACAAATATTAATAATTAAGCGCGTTATAACACAAATTCTAATATACGAGAAAATTATTTTGCAATATATTTGATCCATAATCAAAGATTATATAATTCATGCCAGTTGTTAAAAGTTAGAGATGAAGTCATTATGATAATTAATACAACTTGATTTTGTTTTGTCTAGAAAAAAAAATAGCGTCATGACGATCTCATCGTCTGAGAACAAAGAGAGGTCATATACAGATTTGCACTGACTCAGATTAATGAAAAACCCAGATTTTTGATTTTAGATTTGTAATACGTAAACTTAAAAATATAAATGTTAGATAAAGAAACCGACACAAGGGAGGTCCAATTTCGATTCACCCGTCCGAAGTTTACCGAGAACGCCTCGAGTGGTTTAAATGGGGCAGTTTCATTGTTCAAGATAAGACTTCGTTTCTAACATTCAAACTCTAAACATGCTGCATTGGTAGGTTAATTACTTTGAGCAGAGGTTAGCGAACAAAGCATAGTAGCCTAAGCACGTTCGGATAATTCCCTGTCAAGTGGGCCAGTTTCCTTTTAGGGACGTTACTGGCTCCATAGAGTGAGTCAATCGTTGTGTTGGAAGTTTCATGCTGTAGCAGATGAGGTCGACAAGATAAAAGTACTTGAGAGGAAATAAAGGGCAACCTTTGATGCCATAAGCTATCTCCCGATTGTAAATAAATCAATACTGACACTGTATTGGTGCGAAGATTAGTACTTAATCATAAGAACATGTATAAATTGAACGTACTTAAAGTGCGTCTGTGTTTAGGTTACATTTTAGGTAATAGGTTTACGACATATTAGGTGTTTAGACCGTTTTTAGTTAGTAGATATAGGGCATATGAAACTTTTAATATTTGTTTAAACTGGTACTGTGCAAACGTGTGTGTTATAGAATTAACAGTGTCGCAGCAAATTTTATAAATATTGTGTATTTGGTTTTCCATTATTGTAAATGGCATAGTTACAGTTTTGCCGAAATAAATTGCCTTGTAAATTTTATTTCAAGCGCGGTTGAATATTTCAGGTATTATTTAACATTTACTTTCAGAATACGTCTTGGAAGTTAGCAGTCGTAAATAGGCCTATGTGTTTAGATAGGTTTGTTTTAGATATAAAATAATTTTGATTTAATAAATTCTCAGGTATAATTGGAAGCCAGAATCACCCTCAAGATCTCAACATTTTGGAACCCTCTTGCTAATCATTATAAAGCTTTTCCCAAACAATTTGCGAGATTAGGTGGCGTACCAAGTATCACCCGTCAAGACTATAATACATTTCCGATAGCCTACTAGAACCCTCGTTAAACACTTACACCACCGTCTTACTTAGTCGGCAAGACCAATTTTTGTTAGTATAGTCGAAGTTTTCGGTATTTTACCGGCACGATATTTTTAGCGGAATAATTCACTGAATTTTTGCTGAATTAGCTACTAGATATTTCGACGGCCAAAAACTATACGTAACAGGGAGAAGAGATATTAGGGATAGCAGAAACGTTATCATTGTGTATAAGCAGACGTATCTAAAATAGCGGCATTCAGGAAGATAGAAATCACATTTATCCTGACGAATAAGAACCGGCGAGAAAAGATCTAAAAGGTTCAAGTTAAGGAGTTGGAGGTGCTCGTCAAAAAAGAGGGTAGGTATGATAATATTTTCAAGATATGCAAAGCAGAATTGTTCCAGGTCAGAACCAATGACCGATCGATTAGATATTGAAAAGTGGTAGGAGGGTTATGGAGGTCAAGCGGCACCCCAACAGAACTGATAAAGGTTCAACGTTGGACACCGGAAATTGTATTACGATAAAACCAGCGACAGAACAATACGTATAAGCCGTCTGGGCACAACTGGAGATTGGATGGGGAATAGTAGCAGAAATAAAAGAATTTTAGATTAACGAGTAACGACAATTTATAGGTAGCAACGGTATAAGACAAGCTCACAATAAATATAAAGCAGAATTTAACACAAAAGAATTTGATGCGTCTATTGTAACATAAACTACTAGAAACACTAGTAGCGCACCACATAAGCAATTAGCACAAAAGTATAATTTAAACAATACTAGTCCATTAACCTAGATTGCAATCAGGAACTACGAATCTAGCAAAATTAGAACTATTGTAAAATATAAACCTCAATAGTTATGAGTAAAAGTGGCGTTAGAATTTTGCTAAAAACAAAGGATATTTTCAACCTAGAAAACATCGAAATGTATGTTACATATTAAGATTACCATAGGACTCTATAGCTGAGCTAAATTATTTACAAAAATAAATTTTTAACAAATACCGATTCATTCTTGTGTTAATTAATATACTCTTATTGCATATCTTAAAAACACCGGCATTAAGTACGTCCGATATTGTTCATAAGAAAATTTTACACAAAATAGAGTATATACTTGCGTAATTCCTTAGAATATATTATAGCCTGGTAATGGGGTCCCTATGAGAGTTCGGGAAATAGTATGTAATTCATATGATATCACCATGGACCTGAGGAATAATAGAAGCACTTATTTCTGTGCTAAATTATGGGCTCATATGTAGACGGATGTACAACCCAAACTAGCTCGCATAATTTAATCATCATCATCATCATTGGGTCTTCAGTCCTGAAACTGGTTAGACGCGTACCATTATTGTTTCCTATTCTGAACTAACCTACAGATTTCACCGAAATTTGCACAGTCTGCATCTATCACTATCTGATCTAGGTCTACATCCGCCTCTTTTTTCCTATCTCTGCTTGTCATATATCACATACTATTCCCAAAAAATGCCTTAGAACGTATTATGCCCTTCTACTTCTCATATTTTTTCCCAAAGATATCCTTGTTCCCTTACTGTTTCTATTTGTTATTAACTTTGTCTGTCCATCCTCGAACATCTGAAGCACGGCATTTCAAAAGCCGCTACTGTTCTTCTGTCTGCTTTTCAGACTGCTCGTATTTCGTAGGCATATTGTCTGTGCTGTGCTCCACACATACGCTTTCAACAACTTTTTGTTCTATGTTTGTTGTCTTTCATCATAGGTGCCGTTCTTTCTTGTTAGATGCAGTTCGGTCACCTTCTATTGTTTTACAATTATATACCCTATTTCTCCGACATTCAGTGGTTGCGAAGAGGGGTAAGCAGCCTGTGGCTGCCAAGTTCCCCCAGCACTTGAACATTTACTGATTTAATATTTTTTCCAATATGTCTTTTCGCACAGTCAACATTAGTTGCAGATATTTCACAACAAACAACTAGTTGTTTATAATAATCATCAGAATTGTCTGCGCTTATTTTTCGTCATTGGGTTTTCCGTCTCAAAACTGGTTGGACATGTACTTGCACTTATTTCTTTTCTAAACTAACCTACATGGTTCCCTGAAATTCTCACACAGTAATACAGCTCGGTTCCCCTTATATTGTTTTTTAATATTATGCCCTATTTCACAGAGATTTATTGAAGGGGGTTAAGCAACCTGTGGCTGCCAATATCCCCAACACTTAGACATTTGCCGAAATAATAGTTTTCCAGTAAATGCTTTCACGCAATTACCATAATTCGGGAATATTGCCCCTCCAATGCTTGTAGTTGCTTATAATAAATATCATGTTTAAGTGCAGCTACTTTCTTCGTCATTAATTTATCCATCTTGGGACTGGTTGGATGCGTACCTCCATTGATTTCTCTTCTGAGCTAGCCTACACATTTCGCTGAAACTCCTACAGCCTACATCTTTCACTATCTGTGTGCAGTAGTCTAACCTAGGTCTACCTCTTCTTCTCTTTTTTCCTATCTCTGCTTCTAGTATATTCCGCACTATTCCTTCATGCCGTAGTATGTGGCCTATCATCCTATCTCTCCTATTTTTTACCGTTTTCCACATATTTCTTTCTTCCCCTACCATTTTTAGTACCTCTTCGTTCTTAACTTTGTCTGTCCATGATATCTTCATTATACGTCTGTAGCACCACATTTCAAAGGCTTCTATCTTTTTCTTGTCCGCTTTTCCCACTGTCCAGGCTTCACAGCCATACAGTGCTGTGCTCCACACATATGCTTTGAGCAATCTTTTCCTTGTTTCTATGTTTGTGGTCTTTGAGCACAGTAGTTGCGTTTTCTTGTTAAATGTAGCACGACCTTGTGCTAATCTTTGTTTTATATCTTTTGCGCTTTTCCCATCTTGCGTTATTTGGCTTCCTAGGTAGCAGAAATCCTTAACCTCTTGTAAGTTCGTGTTACATATTTGTATTCTTGTTTTTGATTTATTTTTCCCTCCTTTGCATACTAGTACTTTAGTTTTACTTTTGTTAATTTTCATACCGTATCTCTCTGTTAGAACCGTTTCCATTTCATTGAGAGCAGCTTCTAACTCTTCCTTGCTAGATGCTAATACCGCTATATCATCTGCAAATCTAAGCATATCTATTTTTTGTCCCTGCATAGTAATTCCAAATGTCTTTCTGCATTTGACAGTATTCATTGCCTCCTCAATGTACAAGTTAAAAATTAGTGGGGATAGGGAACATCACTGTCTTACCCCTTTCCTGATGTTTACTTCTCTACGTTCCTGCTCTAAATCTATTACTCCTGTTTGCTCTTTGTATAAGCTATGTACTATCCGTCTATCCCTATAACTCATTCCAATCTTTTTGAGTATTTCGAACATCTTTTTCCATTTTACATTGTCAAATGCTTTTTCCAGATCTACAAACCCTATATACACGCTTTCACCTTTTTCTATTGTTTTCTCCATTATCACCCTCAGAGCTAAGATAGCCTCCCGTGTTCCCCTGTTTCGCCTAAACCCAAATTGGTTTTCTCCTAGTATTTCTTCAGCCCGTTTTTCTATTCGTCTTTGTACAATTCTAGTTAATATTTTTGATACGTGTGCTGTCAAGCTTATTGTTCGAAAATTTTCACATCTATCTGCGCCTTTCTTTTTTGGTATAGTTACTATGATGTTATGTTTGAAATCTTTGGGTATCTCGCCTGTCTCATACATATAGCTTACAAGTTGGAAGAGACGTTCTGTTACTGCTTGACCAGCGGCTTTTAGAGTCTCCGCTTGCACCTTATTTGTACCCGGCGCCTTACCATTTTTCAGACCCTTTAATGCTATTTCAAATTCATCTCTAAGTATAGGATATCCCAAATCATCATTTTCAATGTCTGATTCCTTTTCTAATGCAGTTAGTTCTTTTCCTGCATATAAATTCCCTATATATTCTTGCCAACTACCCACTTTCTCTACATTTTCTATAATGACATTTCCTCCCGCATCCCTTATATTTTTGCTATACGGTTCTATATCCCTAAAATTGATTCTAATTAGTTTGTATGCTTCATCTGTCTTTCCTAGTTCCATCTTAGTTTGTACCTATTTGCACTTTTCATCAATTCATTGTTCTTTAGCTGTCCTGCATTTTCGAATAATTTCCCATTTTATGGCTTTGTATCTTTGTTTTCCTGTTTCGTCTGATTTATTTTTGTATTTTCGTCTTTCTTCTATTAAATTCAGGATATCCTTTGTTATTCATGGTTTCTTATTTATTTTTTGTGTATACCCCAAAATATCTCTGGCCGCCATGTCGAGGCTGGATTTACTTCCTTAGTATCAGATATTTTCCCGATATCTTTGAGCAATTCATTTGACCTTTTTTCGAATTTTTGTTGAATATCTTTCTCTTTTAGTTTCTGTAGGTCCAAGTGCCTTTTTCCGTTTCTTTTTTTCAAATTTTTAAATTTAAGTGCGGCCTTCATAATTACGATGTTGTGGTCAGTGTCTATATCTGCTTCTGGGTAGCTTCTACAGTCTTTTACTTGATTTCTAAACCGTTGTCTAACAAGAATGTAATCTATTTGATATCTTCCTATATCTTCTGGCATCTTCCACGTATATCGTCTTCTAGCATGATGTTGAAATAATGTGTTTGTAATGATTAAATTGTTCTTGTCGCAAAATTCTACCAGCCTATTCTATAGTTTCTAGTGCCTAAACCAATAAACCTACTATCTCTCCTTCCCTACCCTCACCTACCACTGCATTAAAATCCCCCGTAATTATTAAATTTTCATGTCCTTTTACGTGTCTTAATATGTCTTCGATATCTTTGTAGATTGCTTCTACCTCTTCGTCACTGTAGCTAGAGGTGGGCATGTATACTTGTAATATTACTGTGTTTACCGGTTTAGATTCTAATCTAACTATGAGTACTCTTTTATTCTTTTGTATGTAATTTTCTATACAGTATCCTATCTTTTTCCGCATAACTATCACCACACCCAAATTTCCTTCCTCTGCTCCTGTATGAATTACCCTGAAGTCTCCACTCCAAAAATCCCCCGCCTCTGGCCACCGAATTTCGCTGATCCCTACTATGTCTAATGATAACCTATTCATTTCGATTTTTAGGTTCTCTAGCTTACCCACTTGCTTCATAGTTCTAACATTCCACGCTCCGACTCGTAAAATGTTCCCGACTCTTATTCTTAACTTTCCGATCGCATCCTCCGAAGTAGTCCCCTCCCGGAGATCCGAATGGGGGACTATTTTAATTCCGGAATCTTTTACCCCAGAGAATGCCATCATTTTATTATAATTTAGGTACGCTGTGTACTTGGGAGGTAATGTGGTGGTTTTCCGTTGCCTTCGACATCGCGGTAGTGTGTCTTAGACTGCCATACCGACCCCTATGGTCTCTGCCAATCTAAGTACCGAAAGAGCCGCTGCCCTTTTTCGGGGACCTGTCTTAGTCTGGTTCCTCACTAACGACCCTACTACTTTGGTTGGACCTGTAGTTTGGCTCTTTGGCTCATTAGAACACGCAAGCCATTTCACCTGTTCTAGTAATCAAGAACTTCGGCAAGGTGCAGGCCCATTCGAAATCATAGGAGAAAATTAAATCTTTGGATAACAAAGCTATACAGAATATGTAAGTGAGTCTCTACCACCACCCATATATACCATTGTTACATCAAGAACAGTGTTTTAAAAAATATAATTATGTAAATTGATCATTTGAAATTTTTCAGGAAATGTTACTAAAGAATAATTGTGAATTAATTTCTAAAACACAAACGAAAGTGAAACAATGCCAATAATACCCTTTCGTCAATTTTAGATAATATCCGTTTTTCAAACTTGAATACACAGCAGGCTCTAGATAGATAACTTGTATTACCAATCTGCAATCAAATGTGGTTTTATGAAAGAAAGCCAGACTTCAAATAGTGAAAAAGCACGGAGTAAAGTATGTTGAATAACCAAAAATAGTAATTATAACATTTATTTACAATTCTGCAAGAAAATTTAGTAGTACGAAAATTAAACCAAACAAAAGAAACTGCTAAATTGTTAATGGTAAACATTTTGAGCATTTGATTAAAATTTTTATAGCTTTCGAATTTGTATTTGTTATGCCATTTTTATTGTTTTCCATTTTTGTAACTTAAGTTACATATATTTTGACTAGTACAGAAAAATCGTTGTGGAAATCTTACCAACGCGAAGGACCACTAACTATATGCAGATTTGATAAACATAGTCTCTACGTTCTTATACAGTTCAAATAGGAACCTACACCATCAGTGCAAACAAATCAACTTTTCAAACATGTTAATACTCCACAGTGACTATGAATCATGGTCCGTTATGTTACATTATTAAACTAGATTTTCACGGTGCTTGGTGTAGAGGATAATATGCATATAAGAGAGGCATCCCTTCGCAGACTTCCTTTCTATTAGACGTGCCAGTTCCCTAAGGGTTTACACCCTCATGTTAGGAGCGTATGGTATTTTACATAGTTATGCAGAGATTTGTGAGCAATACTTTTGAAGCACTATAAGGCCATCGTCTTCATCTTACACCTTCTTTTTTAATTTCTTATAAACGCGGCAAAGTTAGATGATTAATTGGAAACATTTGCTAAAGTCAGCTATCCAACCCCTTTCAATTTACATCGTTATAGTATGTTAAGTAATCAGTATAGCGTTGCTTCTGCAATTGGGGTGAATGTGAATTTTCCTGTAGGGTGGAAGATGTGTACTGGAAAATATCATTTAACCTCCTGCCACTTTATCTGGCCTGTCACGCGCAAAATTGATATAATGCTTATGCTTAATTCATGTCATTCATTTTGCGCTCTAAATGGTGCTTATGTTTACGCATAGTTGTTGCGATTATATTAATAATGGAGTGGAAGTAAAGCGAAGGTGCATAAATTTATTATGTAAAATAATGCTGATGGTTGTAGCGTATGATGGAATAAATTTGCTAAACATTCCCCAAATTTAATAATTGGTATTGTCGATGCTAACTTATTTTAGAGTTCGTAAATATGCGAGCAATACTATGGTTACTAATGTAAAAGTAACAACTAACATTTACAAGCGATTTATAAATTTTAATTTAGCCTTTATAGAGCTGTGGTCGATTTTTAAACCACATACTTTTGACAGATTAAATGATCATACGCACAACTGTTTAAAAATAGACCCCTAGACATTGCCTTGTGCGAAAATATTGAAGATGTAACTGATTTTTCATCTAGTCTTATTAAGACTTTTGTGCGAATAAGTGCTTATTAATTTTATTTTAAACAAACCTTTTAATTAAAACCTCTTGCATAATTAGTACACTTTTGAAAACTATTTTATTTAAATAGTTACTAAATAGCACTAAATATTAATATACCTAGTTAGGTTAAAGGTCCATTTCCTTACCCTCCCCACTCCTATTTCAAATTTTATAGCTTTGTACCGCGTTAGTGCTATTTTGTGTTGGTAACGCCGAGTTTAGTTCTGTCTCCTAAACGGATATATTGTGAGAGGGGTTAAAAAACGTGAGGTCCGGTCACTTACAATTCTGTACAGAAACTGTCAGAATTTAATGCCACGTTAGCAATGTTTTGTACCGGTCACCTCAAGTTTTGTGCTGCTTCCCAAGTAGATATATCGTGGGAGAAGGCTGAGGAAATGCGATCCCCATCCAAATTTTTAACTAAAAAATTGCCAGACTTTGTGCCGGTTACGCCGGGTTTTGTACTGCGTACCAAACAAAAATATTGTGGGTAGGTCTGAAGAAACTCGATCTTCGCCCACTTATAATTTTGGACAGTCTTTGTCAGAATTGTGTGCCGCATTAGTGCTATCTTGTGCTGGTAACCCCGTGTTTTGTGGTACCTGCGGAGCAGGCGGCTCCGTGGCGTAGTTGGTGTGCGTGTGACTACTACGCCCAATGTCTCGGGTTCGAATCCCGACACGATCCGCTTGAAAAGTGTTAGGCAAGCATTATTCACAAAAATACGCCCTCGTTCGGATGAGAGGTAAAATGAAGGTTCCGTGTATGGGTGTTGTCACGCACGTTAAAGATCCCTACTTTGCTTAGAACAGCAAGCGTTCGGCAAAATTCAAAATTTTTCAGTTAAAGAAACAACTCGCTTCCTGACCTATGCAGTACCTTTGGTTGGAGCATTGGAAAATCAAATGTAGGGGGTATGTGGAGGGGGGTAAGCAGCCTGTGGCTGTCAAGTTCTCCCAGCACTTGAATATTTGCCGAATTAATAGTATTACGTTATGTCCTTTTGCACAATCAACGTTAGTTGAAAATATTTCACAACCATACCTGTAGTTGTAAAGTGTCTCCCAAGCAGAGATCTTGTGGTGGGAGCTTAGGCAACGGGAGATATTGCAAAGAAGGCTTAGTTTATCATTCATTATTGTTATTATTTTGAACAGCAATTTTTGAGGAATTGTTTTAGTTTAGTTCAAAAATTGAGCACAACGAGGGTAAAGCACAATAAGCACTATAGCTTGTCATAGACCCAAGGTAATACAAAAATGTCTGAACATATTTTTTTCCTTAAACGTTGTTATATTTTTAAAATGATATAAACACGTAAGTAAATAAAGCGGTTCTAGAAACACTTTAATATCAAACATAATAATATACAACTTTAAGAATTTTCATAATGCTACACAATGCACAGCGATATTAACTAAAAATTAAGTAATTCAGCAATATTGACAAAAGAAAAATAGTGGTGCTGATATTACTATTATTATTTTACTTAAATCGATTCATAAAATTAACTGTAAATCCATAACAATAAAGTATTGTCGGAGGCTTTCACGGTTGAAGTCTATAAATATTTATGGTTCCGGGTTGAGACCGTGTCATTTTATAAACTAAGGTGGACGTTTCGCCCACTTTTGTAAGGATTTCATCAGAACAATAAAAGAAAATAAATAATAAAAATAATAATAATAATGATAAGAATGCACCACGACGGTCAAAAACTAAGAAATTCTGAGAATAACTAATAGACCGATGTTTCATGGAGTAAACTACAAACTGAATTTGCTGTAATTCTAAATCCCACGGATCATGCTTGCTAACATAGAAACGAATAGCCATGCTAATAGTTTTATGATAGTGTTTTACAAAATTATACTCCGGTGAGTAGGCAGCGTTGTATTAGATTTCTTAGATCATATACCCATCACAAAAGGCTTTAAAAACTTTTTCATATAACTACTGGCCATTGTCGCAAATAATAAATTGCGGAACTCCGACCACAAAAAAGAGTTTTTCTTCTAAAAATTTCTCAACAACATGTGCTTTTGTACTACGGAGTAAGCAAAGTAGTGTAAATTTTAAGAACCAATTACCAACATCAAGCAACCATATCCTTATTAAACAAATTCTCACATTTACACACCATAATTGTAGATGTTCGAAGCGCAGCAACGTGGCGACCACCATATACTTGCTTACCTACTCATTTTTTGAACAACCATAGCACAAAAGCAACGTATCTCTTTTAATTTTATACCTAAAACAAAACAATCTCTTAGGTGATCTACAAAACCCAAACGAATGACCAACCAGAGAGTTATTCCAACATATGATTTTTATTAATTATAACGAACCTAGGAGTTTCAGTAACAAAAGACGAGGTACTACCATTCACAATAACTTGAATTTTGGATGGAAATTCTTCATTTTCACCCTACTTCCAAGGACGGACGTATTTCCAAACGAAACGGACGTCTAAGACCAACTTCCGCCATATAGCTACCATGATGTTTATTGGTACAAGTAGAAGAAGCACAAACTCCCTTTTGCCCTAACAGAACGGCTATTTCTCATTTCTTACACAACTTAATGTAGGAATGTTTTCTCTATCTCTCAATCGGGTAGGAGATTTTTCCGTATAATTTTAACTTTTGTAGTTTCAGTCGGAGTATTCGACAGTTTACTAAACAAACTTTCATTTTGTTACGGTTAATTCCTGCATTTGCATCTTTCCAATACCCTTCATTGATAAATTATTACCAGTTTAAATAAATATCCTAATTCGCTTTTTTTGACTATTTTCAAAGTTATATCTATTATAGATAAAGCACATTAACTTATCAGTTTATTCATAAAGCAGTTTGGTTTATCTATTCATATTAATTTCTTATCACCCATACTACAATTTAGTATCCAAATTATCGTCTTTATCAACGCCTGTTAATTTCTTGTTTTAACGGTATTACCTTATGATGTTATCAGAGTGGAGATTCTAAATTGTTCTGTTGGGAATTAATTCATTTTTACTTTGTAGTTTATCGCACGTTGAACAGATCGTCTTGAACAGTTCTTAATTCTGAACGAGCAAATACACACACATTCCTTTCTGTTTCTACTTCTTGTGCATTTGCTAAGTGAATAAAATGGTTGATAAATTACTGACCTTCATGTTTACTTTCTAACTCGTATCGTATGGTCTTAACGTAGGACTTAAAAGATGTTCGTACCCAAGGTTTAAAACTTTCCCGTAAGTGTAAAATTTTATCGTATGGATTTGATTGTATGTTCGGGTTTGATGTTTGACCACGTGGATTGCTAACTACTCACAACTCTTTTTGGTTTATCAGAATCCTCGAGCTACCAGGTATTGTGACTGTAAAATAAAAGGCATTGTTCTGGATCTTAGCTGGTTACTGGTATGTTAAACATTTCTTTGTCTCGTTATAAGCACGTAGACGAAAGTAGACTAATTTTTTAAATGCTATTTTACTAGTAGTCCATACAATAAATTATTTCCCACATATATGCTAATAATTGCGTAACACTTTCCTCCCAGCAGTGCTTTACTATAGCTTTGATAGTTACAAATTTTACTGTAATGTTTACTAAGTTTAAAGCATCTACAATCCTTCAATACTAATGAGTTATAGTTACTATAGTAGTTACTTTTGAGATACTCTCACATTCTTTATGCATCATTAATATTGCATTATGAACATAGTTAACATCAGTGTTTTGGGTGGACCTCTTTGTATAAAATCAAGTATTTCATTTTTTCCTTCTTTCTATAAATGTGTTAGAATGTAATTACAGGAGCTCGTTAGGGTTATTAATTATAAATTATTTTCTTTCTCCCGATTGCGTCAGGGGCATACTTGTAGTATATTATCATAACGCCAAGTGTCACAGACGCACAAACGTATTTATTGATTAGTGAACGTTTCTTAAAAGTTTATTTTGTGCTTTTACCAATCGTATATATTTATTACTGAAATGATTATTGATTACAAGTCTTATGATAATCAAATAAAGTATATTTTTAACTTGAATTTTTTTAACAAAGTTATTTTCTATTAGCTATATGTTTTGGTTGGACGGACTGGCGTCCTGTCATTAATTATTACTTTTCTTTTGCAGGTACAAACCTTATTTTATTTCAATGATTAATTTTCTCCTTGCTGAGTTACTTCAGTTTTAGCTTATTCTCCCCACTCCCAATCTTCGGCTGCAGCCTAGTCGGCACATCCTTTTAGTTACGGTACAAGAATATCGTGACAGATTTGAGCCACAAACAAAACAACATGTTTTTAATATTTCTGATACCGTTTCCTTGTAGTCTCTGAAATATCTTCCATTCGTACTGGCAGGAAACCCTCTTCCTGTCGATTCACTAAGGAATTCCAATCTCCTATTTAATTTTTTATACAGCGTAACCAAGTCAAAGCATTATTGGCTTACGTATTGAAAAGATCTGCCTTTGTCACTTTTCGGGACTGTACTAACTAACGCGTTCTAGAGATAAATGTAATTAATTCTGATTTCCAAAGAACTAAACATTCCAAAAGCCAATAGACAAAAATGGTGTCGCATACGCAACAGTTTGAGCAGGAGTACTAACAATTGAAGAAGACATACCAAAACTTTCGTTCGAGCTACTCAAACGTTTCTTGCCTTCGACTTCTCGAACAGCTGTTTCGAGAATAAGTATAATAACCGTAGCCTCATTTTTAAAAATAACAGCGTCCTCCAAATTTGTTGACGGGAGCCTCATACGATTCACATGACCATAAATATGTGATAACATCAACTGCATCCTTTTAGAATTCGCATCGGACTGATTTCATCGAACTCTGACACAATATTGTTAATGGACTTGACGGTAGAATTTACCTGTCACATTCCACTAGAAAATCTACATTGTAACTCGAAAAATCGATCAAACAACGAGCCTGTTTTGTCTCTAGCCGAAAAACGGCATAAAACTTTTTTCTTCTCAAAAACAGATCTATCGTTTTCAATTTTTTAGTTCATACACCAGTTCTTCCTCATGCACATAGACGATCTGGAAATCTTCTATCGTTTCCACAGAAACCTAAATTAATAAAAAAAAAAAATTGTATGTTAACTCCACAGCACAAAGCAACAAAAACTCTATACATTCTACACATAAAAATGTGTGGTTTGGTTCTCTCCAGAGAAAATAATTTGAATATGCTCTCAATCCTATTACCAAATTCGAACAAATTGCAGGACTCTAATTTGAACCTTAAAAATTTTCTAAACAGAAACAATATTAATAAAAATATTATAGAGTTAATTTTTGACTTAAGCCTTTTCAACGCAGTGAGTTCAGGCGATCATAACAAAATCAAAGGACCGGACGGGTGAAATTAAATAAATAAGGTTTTTTTATACTACTGAAACTTAATTTTTATAATAAAAATAACTAATCCGAAGATGACTAATAACTAATAAGACAACTTAAAGGAACTTGGACTCGTTCGAAATTGGCCCACGACTGAAGGTGCTAGTGTAAAGATAATTTAAAATTAGGTCCTACGTTGGAAGGTGCAAGTGCAATAGTAATAAAATTGGACGTATTGTAAATTTAACATGCGCCTGAAACGTTTTTATCTATTCTATATACTGGTAAGTCAAAGGCAACGCAAAAAGAGCCTAGACGACAGATGGAATACGGGTTGTAGATGAAGGTAAAAAGAGCTACCACGGCATAGCTTGGGTACGACCCCCCGCAGTGGACACGAAGGTGGTCGTAGGTATATGCTAGCTAACAAGTGTACGGGGAACGAAGGGTTCTACTACTTCTAATACTCCTATATATTAGATGGAACAATACACAATGGGAGAGTTAGAAACCCTTATGATTAGGACAACCAGACAAACACCATCAGGACACTCAATAGCGGTTTCCACTAAAAGGGACTGCACCTGAAAAAGAAAGCTACAATTAGTAAATACAAAGAGATCACTATTTATGATCCTAAACAAGCAATTAGAAAAACTTTTACTTGCTAAATTTCAATACTTGTTTAAGACATCCACAAATAATAAAAATATTATTCAATAAAGTATTTATATTTCTCAAATAAAAATAAAGGGTTTGATTTTCAATTTCAGGTTTGTATGAAATATGTACAAAATAATTAAAAATATCCAGCTTAAATTAGAAATAACGACTGAGTTCATTCATCTATTTAATTATTATCATCAAAGGGGCACATATCGTTAGTATCAGCCCTAGTAGCTTTAAGATCTGAATAATTTCCAGATGGTTATTAAATGTTTAAAATTCTTAAATTGTCCATTAAACATTAATAAATAACTTGCCATTGACTCTTCATTTGGCATTAAGCTGGTAACGAAGACAAACATATATACATACGCATGTCGGAAATAATCCGACTTTTAAACTAAATTCAATATTTGCTGGAGTAAGCAATTTTTTTAAAGAAATAATAGTCTCACATTACATGATAGTTTCTACAAAACGAGTCATCTTTCAACTTTTAACAATAATTCGTCAAACAGCTAATAATCAGTTTTGTATGAAATTTCTAGACATTGAAAATTTTATTTAGTACTAAAAATATTTAACGTAACGAAATACTAAATCCGTGCTAGCATATCTAAAACAATTTGAACCATAAACCAAATATTAGTAAACACAAAATAAAATTTTGCCTACGTTATTATGTAAATAAGCCAGAAAAGTTGTAGTAACATTTTCAGAATGTATGGATGAGAAATTAGACCAAAATCCTTGAAGTTCACTACACGTTTTCTTTTAACTTTCATTTAAATATCAAATGTGGATTTAAAATTTTGCATGTATTCTTTAACGCTATTGTACGTGTAGCAGCTGCTTCGATATTAACTAATCAATCTGTTACCTGATATATTTACTGCTACAAGTAAATCATCATCATTAGGTCTTCAGTCCTAGAACTGGTTAGACGCGTACCATCATTGTTTCCTATTCTAAACTAACCTACAGATTTCTCTGAAATTTGCACCGTTTGCATCTATAACTATCTCATCTAGGTCTACATCTACCTCTTTTTTCCTATCTCTGCTTGTAATATATCCCATACTATTCTCCAAAATGTCTTAGAACGTATTCCGCCCTTCTATTTCTCTTTTCCACCGAATATCCTTGTTTCCCTACTATTTCTGTAACTTATTTGTTATTATCTTTGTGTGTCCATGCTATCGTCCTCATACATCTGAAGCGCAGCATTTCAAAAGGCTGTTACCGTCTGTCTGCGTTTCAGACTGCCCGTATTTCATAGGCATATTGTGGTTTGCTCCACACATATGCTTTCAACAATTTTCTTCTTGTTCTATGTCTGTTGCCTTTCCTCATAGGCGCTGTTTTTTCTTGTTAGATGCAGTTCGATTACCTTCTATTGTTTTACAGTTATACGCCCTATTTCTCCGACCTTTAGTGGTTGTGAAGGGAGGTAAGCAACCTGTGGCTGCGAAGTTCCCCCAACACTTAACCATTGTTACGATTTAATATATTTTCCAATTTATCTTTTCGCACAGCCAACATTAGTCGGAGATATTTCGCAACCAACAACTAGTTGTTTATACTAATCATCAGATTTATCTGCGCTTATTTTTTCGTCATTAGGTTTTCCGTCTCAAAACTGGTTGGACACGTGCCTGCACTTATTTATATTCTGAGCTAGCCTACATAGTTCCCTGAAATACTTACACAGCATGTGTATTCAGCTCGTTCCCCATCTGTTGTTTTCTTATTTTATGCCCTATTTTACCGGGATTCAGTGAAGGAGGTTAAGCAACCTGTGGCTACCAAGATCCCCTAACACTTAGACATTTGCCGAAATAATGGTTTTCCAGTAAATCCTTTCACACACTTAACATTATTCGAGAATATTGCCCAACCAATTCTTGTAGTTACTTACAATAATCATCATGTTCAAGCACAGTTATCTTTACGTCATTAGTTTATCCATCTTGGGATTGGTTGGATGCGTACCTCCATTGATTTCTATTCTGGGCTAGCCTACACATCTCCCTAAAACTCCTACAGCCTACATCTTTTACTATCTGTGTGCAGTAGTCCAACCTAGGTCTGCCTCTTCTTCTCTTTTTTCCTATCTCTGCTTCTAATATATTCCGCACTATTCCCTCATGCCGTAGTATGTGGTCTATCATCCTATCTCTCCTATTTTTTACCGTTTTCCACATATTTTTTTCTTCCCCTACCATATTTAGTACCTCTTCGTTCTTAACTTTGTCTGTCCATGATATCTTCATTATGCGTCTATAGCACCACATTTCAAAGGCTTCTACCTTTTTCTTGTCCGCTTCTCCTACTGTCCAGGCTTCACAGACGTACAGGTAAATCGTCTTACTAATAATTAAAGGACACCTTCTCACCAACCATTAATGAAGATATCGAATTGTATACTAGATAAAATACACTAAAACATTTCCATAACGCAACCTTAACTGTCTCTCTGCCTACCTGCCTACTTACTCATTTTTTGAACAAGCCTGGCACAAAAACAATGTATCTTTTTTATTTCCATACCTAAAACAAAACAATCTCTTAGGTGATTTACAAAACTCAAACGAATGACCAACCAGAGAGTTGTTTCAACATGTGATTTTATTAATTTTAACGGACCTAGGAGTTTCAGTAACCAAAGACGAGGTATTAGCATTCACAAGAACTTGAATTTTGGATGGTAATTCTTCATTTTCACCCTACTTCCAGGGCAGACGTATTCCCAAACGAAACGTACGTCTAAGACCAACAACCGCCATATAGCTACCGCGATGTTTATTGGTAGGAGTAGAAGAGGCACTCTATTTTGCCCTAACAGAACGGCTACTTCTCATTTTTTACAAAACTTAATTATTGTAGGAATGTTTTTTTATCTCTCTACTACAACTAATTAAGAAATGAAATCGGGTAGGAGATTTTTCCGTATAATATTAACTTTTGTAATTTTAGCCATTCGACAGTTTACTAAACAAACCTTCGATTTGAGCCACAAATAAAACAACATGCTCTTACTTTTTCTGATACTGTTTCCTTATAGTCTCTGAGATATCATCTTCCATATGTAATTGGACCCTAAGTCGATTCACTAAAGAATTTCAATCTCCTACTGATTTTTTTATACAACGTAACCAAATCAAAGCACTATTGGTGAACAGGTTGGCTTACGAATTGAAAAGATCTACCTTTGTCACTTTCCGAAACTGTGCTAACACAGTAACACTTTCCAGAGATAAATGTAATTGATTCGGGTCTCCAAAAAACTTAACATTGCAAGATCCAATAGACAAAAATGGTGCCGCACACGTAACAGTTTGAACAGAAATACTAACAATTGATAAAGGCATATCAAAATTTTCTCACGGGTTACTCAAATGTGTCTTTTCTTTGACTTCTCGAACAGCTCAGTTTCGAGAATAAGTATAATAGACGTAACCTCATTTTTAAAAATAACAGTTTCCTCCAAATTTGTTGACGGGAGGCTCACACGATTCTCACGACCATAAAGATGTGTTGACCTTAACTGCATCCTTTTAGAAATCGAATGAGACTGATTTCAGCAAACTCTTACAAAACATGCCTAATGGACTCGACGGTATCATTTACCTGTCACATTCCGTTAGAAAATCTACATTGTAACTTTCGATCCTAATATCATAATCTATCAAACTGCAAAAGTATTAATTTAAACCTTAAATTTTTTCAAAGGAAAACAATACTAATAAAAATATTATAGAGTTTATTTTTGACTGTAGCCCTTTTAACACAGTGACTTCAGGTGATCATAACAAACTCAAAGAATAGGACGGATGAAATTGAACAAAAAAAGTTTTTTTATACCAACGAAACCTAATTTTAATAATAAAAATAACTAATTCGAAAACGACCAATAACTAATAAGACAACTTGAAGGAACGTGAAACCATTCGAAATTGGCCCACGATTGAAGGTGTTAGTATACAGATAATTTAAAGTTAGGCCCCACGTAGGAAGGCGTTAGTGTAATAGTACTAAAATTTTACCTATTGTAAATTTAATACGCACCTGAAACGTCTTTATCTATCGCTTGCACTGGTAGGCCAAAGGCACCGCAAGAAAGAACCTAGGTCTCAGATGGAATACAGCTTAGAAAATGGTAAAAAAAGGTAAAAAAGCCACCACAGCATAGTTCAGGCATGATCCCCGCAGTGTACACGATGGTGGTCATAGGCATATTGGTAGCTAACAAGTAAACGGGGAAAGGAAGGGCGCCACTACTTCCAGTACTGTAATAGTACTAAAATGTTACCTCTTGGAAATTTATCACGGGCTTAAAATTCCTTGCACTGATAGGTCAAAGGTGTGTTACCAGCCGCAAAAAGATCCCAGGTAATAGATGGAATCCAGATTAGAAGAAAGTACAAAAACCACCACGGCGTAGCTCTAGCACAACCCCCGCTGTGGGTACGAGGGTGTTCGTAGGTATATGGCTAGCTAACAAGGTACGGGGAAATGAAGAGCATCACTACTTCTAGTACTCATATATATTAGACGAAACAATGCAAAAGGGAAGAGTTAGAAACCGATATGCTTAGAAGAACAAGACAAACACTCTAAGGATACTCAGTAGCGGCTCCCACTAAGAGGAACTGCACCTGAAAAGGAAAGCTACAATTAGTAAATGCAAAAAAATCATTATTTGTGACCCAATATAAGCAATTAGAAAAATTTTAACTTACTAAGTTTTAACACATTGTTTAAGGCATACAAATACAAAAAAAGTATTTCTATTTTGTAAATAAAAATAAAAAATTTGATTTTCAATTACAGGTTTGTATAAAATATGTTCAAGAATAATCTAAGCAGATCCAGCCTAATTTAGTAATTACGACTGAGTTCATTCATATAATTAATTATTAACATTAAAGAGATACATATCGATTTATGAACCTTAATAGCTTTCAGATCTCAATACGGATGGTTATTAAACTTTTAACATTCTTAGCGTCGATATTAAACATTAATAAATAACTTGCATTGATTTTTCATTCGGCATTAAACTGGTAACGAAGATAAACATTTAAACATACGCATGTTCAAATAATCAAACTTATTTTCAATTAAATTTTATATTTGCTGGAACAAATAATTTAGGAATCTACGAACAATTAAAAAAAAATTGTTCCAAATTACATAATAGTTTTTACAAAAAGAGTAATCTTTCAACTTTTAACAAAATTCGTCAAATTGCAAATAGCTACTAATCAATTTTGAATGAAATTTGTAGACATTGTAAACTTCAATTTGTAATAAAAATTTGATCCAACTATTTAACTAAATGCAGTACTAAATCTGCGCCAGCATATTTAAATAATTCGGGCCGTGAACTAAATATTAGCAGACAGAACTTAAAACAGCGCTTACTTTATTCATTGAAATAAGCGGAAAAACTTTGTAATAACATTACCAGACTGCATTGATGAGACATCAGTGCCGAATCTTTAATAATGAATGATGTTCATTACCTGCCTCACCTGTCTTTTATTTAAATATTAAACATATATTTGAAATTTCACGGGTATTCTTTAACGCCATTGTACTTGTAGCAAGTGCTGGGAATATTAATTAATTAATCTGTTGTTATACAGATTTAGCGCTATAAATAAATCGTCTTATTAATAATTAAAGGCAAACTTCTTCTCAACCATTTATAAAGAGATAGAATTTGACACTAACTAAGAATCCTAAGACATTTTCATAGTGCAATTCTGAAATTGCCTCTCTCTTTAAACTGGAATACCTATTTTCGATTTTGAATAGGAGACACAAATGTTCATAAATTTTTATAAAAATCGAAAGTTAACTTAGGATGCAAGCACGATATAATTCTCTTCTTACGGTAATTCAAGGGCCTCGCGAGTCTAACCTGAAAATTTATAACCTTTTCAGCTAATAATAGGACCTTAAAATAAAGTACTACATACGATGATTAAATTAAAAATTGTTGCAATATAGAGGATGCAGCAAATAAACTTGCTACACAACCTTTTTCCATAAAAGAAACAAACCTTTAAATAAGAAAACAGAATAACAGGTAATAGAAAAGTTTTTTTTGATAATTCATACCCTAGACAAACTTTATTATGAATCATCTCCGCATCTAATAAAGAGGACTAAGTAGGACAAAACGATAACCCAAAACTGCAGCTCTACCTTAGCTACTTAAAGTTATGAGCGACCAAATAAGTCACAGGAAGAACGTATAGCAACCGAGTGATTGAGCAACTATCGAGTACAACACGTCCAAGTGGAAGTCAAACTTGGGAGAACTCTTTTCAGTAGAGGCTTAAAACAGGTAGAGATAATATCAAAAAATCGAGCACTTAATCGCATAAAAATGATAAAAAAGCAAATGACATACCATACTACTGCCTAAATTAGTCAAAATCTCCTCTAAGTAGGAATCAAACACTGAATATAACAAAAGTTCTAAATCGCTTAACAAATATATACAAGTTCTAGCCTACATCATCCCTCTACAAGAATTCAGAAGCTTATAAAGCATTATCTGCGTTTTCAGAAGGACACAACTACGAAGCTAGAGTCATATTATAAATAGATGGCATTGGTTAGCAGCAGACTACAAATTCAAAACAAACTCTTACTGCTACTACTACCAGATATGACTTCAACATCCTTATGTGGTTTGACTTCTGTACCATTAAATTTGCCACTCAATTAAACATGACGGCCAAAACTAAGAAATTCTGAGAACAATTACTGAAATGAAATTTCATGGAAGAAACTGCAAACTGAAATTGGGGTAATTCTAAATCCCACAAATCAAGCTTGTTAACTTATAAGTGAATAGCTATGCTAATAGTTTTATTACTGTACTCTACAAAATTACAGTGTAGTAGGTAGACAGTGTTGTATTAGATTTCTTCCACCATATATATACTTAACACATAAGGCTTTAAAAACTTTTTTATATACTGCAGAACATTGTCGCAAATAATAAATTGCGGAACTTCGAACACAAAAAAGACGTTCTCCTCTAAAAATTTTTCAATAACACGTGCTTTTATACTACGAAGTACGAGGGCCATTTTTTTTCAACTTCCGATAGGTTATAAATAAAACACAAGTTCATATAAAACAATAATTTTAATACCAAAAGATTGGTACACTTACTGTTACTTTTAGACAAATTCACCGAAGAGATTAAGACATTTGTCACACCTGTGGACAAGCTTTTCAATACCCTGTTCAAAGAAAGTTGCCGCCAATATATTCAAGTAGTCCTTGACGTTGGTTTGAAGATCCTCATTGATTTGAAAGCGCTTTTTACCAAGCCACGTCTTCAGGTAAGGAAAAAGATGAAAATCGCTTGGTGCTAAGTCAGGACTGTATGACGGATGATCGAAAATGTCCCATCCAAATTGTTCGAGAAGCCGTTGAGTTCCTCCAGCAGTGTGTGGACGGGCATTGTCGTGGATCAGAACAACTTTAGCGGTCAGCTTTCTTCTTCGTTTATTCTGTATGGCTCTACACACGACTCATTCTTCAATGGATTTCTGCAGCACTATGGCCTTCAGCCTGTAGAAAAGAAATCACACTTTGCACTTCACACTTGGCGGGAGCATCAGTAATAGCGGACATGTTTACGTGGCTGTAGCACAACGCCGACCGACACCTGAATGTCAACAACGGCGGAGTGTGTAGTGCAAGAGCTGCGGAGTCGCCTACAGCGCATGCCCGCTTTCTGCTACCCGCGTAGCGTCTGCACGGAGCGATTGGAGGTTGAAAAAAAATGGCCCTCGTAGATGAAGTAGTGTAAATTTTGAGAACGAGTCACCAACAACAAGCAACTGTATTCTTATTAAACAAATTCTCATATTTAGACAACATAATTGTAGATGTTCGAGGCACAGTAGCGTGCCAAATACCATACATTTGCCTACTTTTTCTTTTCTTAAACAACCCTGGCACAAAAACAACGTATCTCTATGATTTCCATACCTAAAACAAAACTATCTTATAGGTGATCTACAACACCCAAAGGAATGGCCAACAGAAGAGCCACTCCAACATATGACTTTATTAATTTTAACGGACCTAGGAGTTTCAGCGACAGAAGACGAGGTATAACCATTTACAGTAACTCGAATTTCGGATAGAAATTTTTTATTTTCATCCTACTTTCATGGACGGATGTATTTCCAAACGAAACGGATGTCTAAGACCAACTTGCGCCATATAATTACATCGATGTTTGTTGGTACGAGTAGAAGCATAAAGTCCTTTTTGCCTTAACAGAACGGTTACCTCTCATTTTTTACACAACTTAATTAATGTAGGAATGTTCTCTATCTCTCTATCGGGTAGGAGATTTTTCCGTATAATTTTAACTTTTGTAGTTTCAGTGGGAGTATTCGACAGTTTATTAAACAAACCTTCGATTTGAGTCACAAATAAAACATGTTCTTAATTTTTCTGATACCACTTCCTTATAGTCTCTGAGATATCTTCCATATGTACTGGTAGGAAATCCTCTTCCTGCCGATTCACTAAGGAATTCCAATCTACTACTGAATTTTTTATACAGCGTAACCAAATCAAATTACTATGGGTGAACATGTTGGTTTACGAATTGAAAAAATCTACCTTTGTCACTTTTCGGGACTATACTAACTAACGCCTTCCAGAGAAAAATGTAATTAATTCGGATTTCCAAAGAAGTAAACATTCCAAAAGCCAATAGACAAAAATGATGTCGCATACGCAACCGTTTGAGCAGGAGTACTAACAATTGAAGAAGACATACCAAAACTTCCTTTCAAGCTACTTAGATATTTTTTTCCTTTGAGTTCTCGAACAGCTGTTTCGATAATAAGTATAATAACCATAGCGTAATTTTTAAAAATATCAGCTTCCTCCAAATTTGTTGACGGGAGCCTGATACGATTCACACGACCATACATATGTGATAACATCAACTGCATCCTTTTAGAATTCGCATCGGACTGATTTCATTGAACTCTGACACAACATTGTTAATGGACTTGACGGTAGCATTTACCTGTCACATTCCACTAGAAAATCTACATTGTAACTAAGAAAATCGATCAAACCAGGCTGTCTCTTGTCTCTTTAGCAAACAAACGACCTAAAATTGCTTTCTTCTCAAAAACAGGTCTATCGTTTTCAATTTTTTAGTTCATACTCCAGTTCTTCCTTATGCACATAGACGATCTGGAAATCTTTTTTCATTTCCACAGAAAACTAAATTAATAAAAAAAATCGTACGTTAACTCCACAGCACAAAGCAAGAAAAAATTCTATATATTCTACACATAAAAATGTGTGATTTGGTTCACTCTAGAAAAAATAATTCGAATATACTCTCAATCCTATTATCAAATTCCAACAAAATGCAAGACTCAAATTTGAACTTTAAAATTTTTTTAAAAAGAAACAATACTGATAAAAATATTATAGAGTTTATTTTTGAATGTAGCCCTTTCAACACAGGCAGTTCAGGTGATCATAACAAAATCAAAGGTTCGGACGGGCGAAATTAAATAAATAAGGTTTTTTTCTACTACTCGAACTTAATTTTTATAATAAAAATAACTAATCCGAATAACTAATAAGACAACTTAAAAGAACTTGAAATCGTTCGAAATTGGCCCACGATTAAAGGTGTTAATGTAAAGATAATTTAAAATTAGGCCTCACGTTGGAAGGTGCTAGTGCAATAGTACTAAAATTTGACGTATTGTAAATTTAACATGCGCCTGAAACGTTTTTATCTATTCCATATACTGGTAGGTCAGAGGCAGCGCAAAAGAAACCTATATGACAGATTGGAATACGGCTTAGGTGAAGGTAAAAAGGCCACCACGGCATAGCTCGGGTACAACCCCCCGCAGTGGGCACGATGGTGGTCGTAGGTATATGTTAGCTAACAAGTGTACGGGAAAAAAAGGAGTTCTACTACTTCTAATACTCCTATATATTAGATGGAACAATACACAATGGGAGAGTTAGCTACGCTTATGATTAGGACAACAAGACAAACACCCTGACGATACTCAATAGCAGTTCCTACTAAGAGAAACTGCAACTGAAAAGGAAAGCTGCAATTAGTAAATACAAAGAGATCACTATTTGTGATCCAAAATAAGCAACTAGAAAAACTTTTACTTGCCAAATTTCAATACCTTGTTTAAGACATCCACAAATAGTAAAAATATTATCTAATAAAGTATTTGTATTTCTCAAAAAAATAAAAGATTTGATTTTCAATTACTGGTTTGTATGAAATATGTACGAAAATAATTAAAAAAAGAAGCGCTGTTTAAATTAGAGATAACGATAGAGTCTATATATATATATATATATATATATATATATATATATATATTTAGTTATTAAACATCAAAGGGGCGCATATCGCTTGTATCAGCCCTAATAACTTTAAGATCTGAATAATTCACAGACGGTTATTAAACATTTAAAATTCTTTAGTTCGCCATTAAACCTTAATAAATAATTTGCTGTGACTCTTCATTTGGCATTAAGTTGGTAACGAAGACATACATATAAACATATGCATGCCGGAATAATCCGACTTATTTTCAACTAACTTCAATATTTGCTGGAGCAAACAATTTTTTTAAAGAAATAATGGTTCCACATTACATGATAATTTCTACAAAACGGGTAAACTTTCAACTTTTAACAATATACTTTGTAAAATAGCTACGAGGCTTGTTCAATTGAAACCCATCTTTGATTGAGGAAAAATTTATTGACGACTAAATTTACAAATAATTACCTCTACGATTAAGGCACATATCCCATTGTTTCGTCAACGTATGTATACCCTGCCTAAAGAAATCTTGTGGCTGCTGCTCGAAGAATTCTTTAACGGCGTTTTGAACTTCTTCGTCCGACTGAAAATGGTTACCTTTTAACGCTTTTTTCAGTGGCCCAAAGATGTGAAAATCGCAAGGCGATAAATCGGGATTATAGAGTGGATACTATAATATCCTCCAATTCTTTCGCTGTAGATTTTCTTTCACTACGTTCGCAACATGAGGTCAAGCATTGTCGTGCAGCAGAATGACACCACGTGAAAGCTTCCCTGGACGTTTTCGTCTTATTGCTTGATGGAGCTTGTTCAAAGTTTCATTATACAGGTTTGCGTTGATATGCACCCGAGGTTCTGTAAATTCTATCAACAAGGGTCCTTCATGGTCGAAAAAAAATGTCAACATGATCTTACCGGCAGAGGTTTGAACTTTTAAATTTCTTTGGTGGAATAGAATTTACGTGTTTCCATTGCATCGATGACATCTTACTGAATGGTTCATAATGAAGACACCAAGATTCGTCGCCAGCAGGTATTGATGAGAGAAAATAGTTACCGTTTTGTCTGTGTTCCGTGAGGTGTTGCAAAGATAAGCCCATTTGTAAGCGTTTTGGTTCTCTGACAAAACACGAGGAACTCATTGCGCACAAACTTTGCTGTAACCTAGTTTGTGTACGATGCTATGAACAGATCCGATACTCACACCAACATTTTTTGAAATTATTCTGATTGAAACTTGACGATTTTCTCTAATCAGGCCTTCCACACATGCCATATTCCTCTCTGTTGACGCAGTACACATTGCACCTGGTCGCGTCTTATCATTCGTTTCTTCGCGTCCATTCTTAAATTTTCGATACCATTCCTTGACAGTTGGATACGCAAAACATGCGTTTTCATATACTGCTTGCATTCGTGTATGAATTTCCAATGGTTGCAAACCTTCAGCACACAGAAATTGAATGACCGCACGCTGATCACATTTGGTCGGATTGTTAACAACAAACGTCATTTCAAAGTCACAATACTTAAAATCGCTGTCAAATATATACGAGAGAAATTGACCAATGGGAAGTTTACAAACACTACTAACGCTGAAAAACAACCAGTTGAGTGATTACAATTGTTTCCAAAGCTAACCTGTCCAAAGATGGGTTTTAATTGAACAAGCCTCGTAATAATCAAAATTGTATGAAATTTCTAGATATGGAAATTTAATTTTGTACTGAAAATGTTTAACGTAATGAGGTTCTAAATCTGCGTTCGGGTATTTAAACCAAATATTACTAGACAAAATAAAACACGCTTACTTTATTAATTAAAATAAGCACAAAACATTACCAGACTATATTGATAAAAGGTCAGACCCCAATCCTAAGTAATGAGTGATGTTCACTACCCGCCTTTCCCGCCATTGTAATTGTACCAGTTGTGCCGATATTAACAAATGAATCTGCTACTTTAAACACTTAGCGCTAGAAATATATCGTCTTATTAATAATTATAGACAAACTTCCTACTAACCATTAACGAAAAGATTGAATTCAACACTAAGACTCACTAAGACGTTTTCATAGTGCACTTCTTAAATTGCCTTGTTTCTCAGAATAGAACATCTTTTTGGGATTTGAAGAGGAGACACAAATGCTTATAAATTTTCGTAAAGAGCAAACGTTAACTTAGGACGCAATCGTGAAAGAACACTCCTTCAACGGTCTTTAAAACGACTCTCGTATGTGAATAATAATGAGTTTTAGCGCCTGCAATTCACAACCCACGATAACGACTTGAAAGTTTATAAACCCTCTCAACCAATAATGGGACATTAAAAGATTTGAAGTACTAAATGCGATGATTAAATCAAAATAATTGCAAGATAGCGGAGCAAATAAACTTGCTATAGTACACATGTCGTACCTAACAATAATTTTTATATTAAATTGTATTTTATTTATATTTACATTATGTAATTGTAATTCGTGTACATAGCTAATATATTTTCTAATATGTGTAACTAATTCTATTATTACTTATGTAATGTATTTACTTAATTCAATAGCAAACTATTGTCATTTGAATTAGTTAATCATTATTTCTTTTAAGACAAATGTACAAATTGGAAGTTTCACACTTGTGCTTGTCCAAGCAGTATCGTTATAATGAAATGGATGGAGCGCCCTTTTTACTCAGTGTTAGAGTATAAAGATTCCCATTTATCTGTTTATTAATGAACCTTGTACAAACAGCAGCAGTATATAATCCTCCCACAAACTGGGTCGCTCACACAGACCATTTACTCCACTTAGCTTGAAACGGGCTCAAAAAATAACCAGCCACTGTTAATGGTTACACTTTATTACAGGGAGCATATGGAATACAGATTCCCTTGTTTAATACAAAAAGCTTAGTTGACCCTATATTGTTCGCTATTTCTCAATAGGTTGCAGAGCTTTATGATCCTCTCGAATAAAATTACATTATATATGTAAATTGATTTGATAGTGTCGCAGTCTGCAAAGTTCGTAACTTTTTTGCTTTTGTGATTAAGATTAATTTGGAGTAGAACGCTATGGTTACGTAAATAACTATTACACGGTTCTTTAATACTTTTTTCTGTTTGAAATAAGGTGATTCTGATGTTAAAATGTGGAGCTTGAAATTTTGCAGACTTAAGAAATCACGAAAAGTCACAGATTTGGCGTCGTGTGTATTTGTAAAAATTAATATTATAGTATAAATTCAAAAAAAGACTTGTTGGAGGTTGGACATAAACAAATTGTTTGATTGTGTATCTTTTATGTCTCATATTTTTTGTGGAAAATTTTATTTGAAACAAGTAATAACTCTGCAAAGACGAGATTTCCGTGGACTCTTGTTAAATACACGATAGAACCCCGAACGGAAAGAAAAATAAAAATTACAGTAAATTCTAACAAAAAAATAGGAATAATAAATCATATGACATTTCAACAAGGAGTAGAAACCCCAACCGCTTTAGTACAAATAAAAGATAATTATGCAACCACAACGATATTAAATTCAAACGACTATCCCGTAGAATTATCATTGACAGACCCAATTAACGTAGAAGAATTAAACGAAATGGAAATAGTCGAAATTTAGAAAACGATTACAACCCAATAGAACATGACAAAATGCTAAGAGAAAATTTAACTAACATCCGCTTTAATACCGACGTCAATCAAGAAGAAGAAAGAGCAATTAAAAACTTATGTTTTGAATACCGCGACATATTCCACTGCGAAGGAATACCATTAACATTCACCAACACAGTAAAACATAATATCGAGTTAACAGACAATAAGCCAATCTTTACAAAAGCATATAGACTACCTCATGCAAGAAGAAGAAGCTGACAGACAAGTAGCAGACTTATTAGAACAAGACATGATCCAGCACTCCAACTCACCATGGAGCAGCCCCGTGTTAATAGTACCTAAGAAATTAGACGCAACCGGAAAGAGAAAGTACAGAATGGTAATAGACCATAGAAAGTTAAATGAAAAAACGGTAGATGACAAATATCTACTACCAAATATAACCAAAATTTTAGACAAATTAGGCAAATGCCAATATTTTTCAACATTAGACCTAGCATCAGGATACCATCAGGTAGAGATGGAAGAAAAAGACATATCAAGAACAGCCTTCGGCACACCTAGAGGACATTACGAGTACAAACGAATGCCATTTGGATTAAAGAACGCACCCGCTACTTTCCAGAGAGTCATGGACAATATACTACGAGGTATACACAATGAAATATGCCTTGTATACCTAGACGACATCATGATTTATTCCACATCATTGGTAGAACACATAGAAAGATTGAGAGAAGTATTTGAAAGACTAAGACAGGACACTTCAAAGTACAATTAGACAAAAGTGAATTTTTACAAAAAGAAGTATCATTTTTAGGACATGTAATAACACCCCAAGGAGTAATGACAAATCCCGACAAAACAAATGCAGTTCTAAATTACCCATTAGCAAAGACGACCAAAGAAATTAAAGGATTTCTAGGACTTAGTGGTTACTACCCCAAATTCATCAAAGGTTACGCTCAGATAACCAAGCCCCTGACAAATTGTTTAAAAAAGGGAAACAAAATTGAACACACCCCGGAATTCATTAAAGCCGTAGACAAAATTAAAAACATATTAACGAATCACCCTGTATTAGAATACCCAGACTTTTCAAAACCATTTATACTAACGACAGACGCATCGAATGTAGCATTAGGCGCAGTATTGAGCCAAGGAAAAGTAGGTAGCGATAAACCCATCAGCTACGCATCGAGAACCTTAAACAAAACCGAACAGAAATATAGTACCATAGAAAAAGAATTATTAGCCATAATTTGGGCAACAAAATATTTTAGACCTTACCTATACGCAAGAAAATTTTACATATACACCGATCATAGACCATTAGCATGGCTATGCAAACTGAAAGAACCGAATTCAAAATTACAACGATGGCGAATCAGATTCGTAGAGTACAATTACGAAATTATATATAAAAAAGGAATTTATAACAACAACGCAGACGCTTTAAGTAGAATCCAA
Source organism: Platerodrilus igneus (assembly GCA_036346225.1). Taxonomy (NCBI): domain Eukaryota; kingdom Metazoa; phylum Arthropoda; class Insecta; order Coleoptera; family Lycidae; genus Platerodrilus; species Platerodrilus igneus. The sequence continues at coordinate 1,403,467 of JARFIW010001105.1, forward strand.
CTCAATGCAATAGAAACGGAATTCATTGTAGGAAACGTAGACGAAGCAGCAATAAGGGAAGATCCAGACGAGATCGACACGATACATTCGACACAAAACGAAGATTAAAATTTTAAACGAAGCAATCGATATGAACCCCAACCAATTTATAATTACCGAAGTTTTAAATAACCCCAATCCCGTAAAATATACAAAAGTAGATAACTAAAAGATATACCAAATTCAAATAACTAATGATGACAATGAGGAACAAATAATTAAAATTCTAAAAGAATACACCCCCGAGAAAAAACGATTTTATTTTTATTTCAACACCGAACATTTATACCAAAGATTTTCAGAATTATACATTAAATTATTCAATAACTCTGGCCCTGAACTCATCAGATGTACTAGAAAATTAATAACACTAGACGACCCTGACGAAATAAACGATGTAATTAGGAATCAACACGAAGGAAAAACCAACCATCGTGGAATTAACAAAACAATAAAGCAACTTGTAAGACGTTATTATTTTAAAGACATGAAGGAATTGACCACAGAATTCATTAATCAATGTGAACTATGTGACAAAGCGAAATACGATAGAAAACCCCCAAAGATACCCTTAATGTTAACCAAAACACCCGACAAACCATTCCAAAAACTACATGCCGATACTCTAGTAGTAGAAGCGCAAAACTATCTAACAATTGTAGACGCATTCACAAAAATAGGCCAAGCAATACCAATCACATCCAAAATAGCATCGACGTGACCCAAGGATTTTTACAATATTTCACATTTTATGGAACACCCGAATCAATAACTCTAGACAATGGTAGCGAATTTAAAAATGAGACAATACAAAACACTTTAGAACTTCACAAAATAAAAATTCATTTCATAACGGAAAACCACCCTGAATTAAACGGACTAATTGAACGACTACATTTAACCCTGTTAGAACAAATTCGATTATTAAGAATAAATTATAAAAAGGAACATATAACCAATTTAATGTCATACGCACTAATCGCCTATAATAACACAATTTACTTATCAACAAATTTTACACCCTTAGAATTAACCTTAGGACATTCAGATTCACGAAATCCCTATGACATACACTACAACAAAGAAGTATATCAACAATATGCGAAAGACCACAAAGAAAAACTAAAAATAACTTATGACAAGGTAAAAGATAAATTAGAGAACGATAAGGAACGTATCACCACAACCCGAAACAAAAATACCATCATCATCATTAGGTCTTCAGTCCCGGAACTGGTTAGACGCATACCATCATTGTTTCCTATTCTGAACTAACCTACAGATTTCCCTGAAATATGCACAGTCTGCATCTATCACTATCTGATCTAGGTCAACATCTACCTCTTTTTTCCTATCTCTGCTTGTAATATAGCCGATACTATTACACACAAATCCCTTAGAACGTATTCTGCCCTTCTATTTCTCTTATCTTTTTCCCCAGATATTCTTGTTTCCCTACTATTTCTATAACCTATTTGTTATTATCTTTATCTGTCCATGCTATCGTCCTCATACATCTGAAGCACAGCATTTCAAAAGACTGTGTATACAGCTCGTTCCCCTTCTATTGTTTTCTAATTTTATGCCCTATTTCACCGAGATTCAGTGAAGGGGGTAAGCAACCTGTGGCTACCAAGATCCCCCAACACTTAGATATTTGCCGAAATAATGGTTTTCCAGTAAATCCTTTCACACACTTAACATTAGTTGACAATGTTGTCCAACCAATTCTTGTAGTTACTTATAGTAATCATCATGTTTAAGCACAGTTATTTTCTCGTCATTAGTTTATCCATCTTGGGATTGGTTGGATGCGTACCTCCATTGATTTCTATTCTGGGCTAGCCTACACATCTCCTGAAATTCCTGCAGCCTACATCTTTTACTATCTGTGTGCAGTAGTCTAGCCTATGTCTGCCTCTTCTTCTCTTTTTTCCTATCTCTGCTTCTAATATATTTCGCACTATTCCCTCATGCCGTAGTATATGGCCTATCATCCTATCTTACCTATTTTTTAACGATTTCCACATTTTTCTTTCTTCCCCTACCATTTATAGTACCTCTTCGTTCTTAACTTTGTCTGTCCATGATATCTTCATCATACGTCTGTAGCACCACATTTCAAAGGCTTCTAGCTTTTTCTTGTCTGCTTCTCCTACTGTCCAGGCTTCACAGCCGTACAGTGCTGTGCTCCACACATATGTTTTAAGCAATCTTTTCCTTGTTTCTATGTTTGTGGTCTTTGAGCACAGTAGTTGCTTTTTATTGTTAAATGTAGCACGACCTTGTGCTAATCTTTGTTTTATATCTTTTGTGCTTTTCCCATCTTGCGTTATTTGGCTTCCTAGGTAGCAGAATTCCTTAACCTCTTGTAAGTTCGTGTTAAATACTTGTATTCTTGTTTTTGATTTATTTTCCCTACCTTTGCAAACTAGAACTTTAGTTTTAGATTTGTTCATTTTCATACCGTATGTCTCTGTTAGAACCGTTTCCATTTCATTAAGAGCAGCTTCTAACTCTTCCTTGCTAGACGCTAGTACCGCTATATCATCTGCAAATCTAAGCATATCAATTTTTTGTCCCTGCATAGTAATTCCAAATGTCTTCCTGCATTTGACAGTATTCATTGCCTCTTCTATGTACAAGTTAAAAATCAATGGGGATAGGGCACATCCCTGTCTCACCCCTTTCCTAATGTTTACTTCTCTACGTTCCTGCTCTAATTCTATTACTGCTGTTTGCTCTTTGTATAAGCTATGTACTATTCGCCTATCCCTATAACTCAGTCCAATCTCTTTTAGTATTTCAAACATTTTTTTCCATTTTACATTGTCGAATGCTTTTTCCAGATCTACAAACCATATATACACGCTTTCCCCTTTTTCTATTGTTTTCTCCATTATCACTCTCAGAGCTAAAATAGCCTCCCGTGTTCCCCTGTTTCGCCTAAACCCAAATTGGTCTTCTCCTAGTATTTCTTCCGCCCGTTTTTCCATTCGTCTTTGCACAATTCTAGTTAATATTTTTGACACGTGTGCTGTCATACTTATTGTTCGAAAATTTTCACATCTATCGGCGCCTTTCTTTTTTGGTATAGTTACTATGATGCTACGTTTGAAATCTTTGGGTATCTCGTCTGTCTCATACATATAGCTTACAAGTTGGAAGAGACGTTCTGTTACTGCTTGTCCAGCGGCTTTTAGAGTTTCTGCTTGCCCCTTATTTGTACCCGGCGCCTTACCATTTTCAGACTCTTTAATGCTAATTCAAACTCATCTCTAAGTATAGGATATCCCAAGTCGTCATTTTCAATGTCTGATTCCTGTTCTAATGCAGTTAGTTCCTCTCCTGCATATAAATTCCTATATATTCTTGCCATCTACCCACTTTCTCTACGTTTTCTATGATGACGTTTCCTTGTGCGTCCCATATATATTTGCTATACGGTTTTATATCCCTAAAATTCATTCTAATTAATTTGTATGCTTCGTCTGTCTTTCCTATTTCCATCTTCGTTTGTATCTCTTTGCACTTTTCATCAATCCATTGTTCTTTAGCTTTCCTGCATTTTCGAATAATTTCCCATTTTATGGCTTTGTATCTCTGTTTTCCTGTTTGGTCTGATTTATTTTTGTATTTTCGTCTTTCTTCTATTAAATTCAGGATATCCTTTGTTATCCATGGTTTCTTATTTTCTTTTTGTGTATACCCCAGAATATCTCTGGCCGCCATGTCTAGGCTGGATTTAATGTTATTCCATTCTGTTTCTACTTCCTTAGTATCCGATATTTTGTCGATATCTTTGAGCAATTCATTTGACTTTTTTTCTAATCTTTCTTGAATACCTTTATCTTTTAGTTTCTCTAAGTCTAAGTGCCTTTTTCCGTTTTTTTTCTTCACATTCTTAAATTTAAGTGCGGCCTTCATAATTACGATGTTGTGGTCAGTATCTATATCTGCTTCTGGGTTGCTTCTACAGTCTTTTACTTGATTCCTAAACCGTTGTCTAACAAGAATGTAATCTATTTGATATCTTCCTCTATCTCCTGGCATCTTCCACGTATATCGTCTTCTAGCATGATGTTGAAATAATGTGTTTGTGATGATTAAATTGTTCTTGTCACAAAATTCTACCAGCCTATTTCCCCTGTCGTTTCTCGTGCCTAAACCAAATAAACCTACTACTGCTCCTTCCCTACCCTCACCTACCACGGCATTAAAATCCCCCGTAATTATTAAATTTTCCTGTCCTTTTACGTATCTTAATATGTCTTCGATATCTTTGTAGATGGCTTCTACCTCTTCGTCACTGTAGCTAGAGGTGGGCATGTATACTTGTATTATTACTGTGTTTACCGGTTTAGATTTTAATCTAACCATGAGTACTCTTTCGTTCTTTTGTAAGTAATTTTCTACACAGTATCCTATCTTTTCCGCATAACTATCCCCACGCCCAAATTTCCTTCCTCTGCTCCTGTATGAATTATCCTGAAGTCTCCACTCCAAAATCCCCGCCTCTGGCCACCGAACTTCGCTGATCCCTACTATATCTAGTGATAACCTATTCATTTCGATTTTAGGTTCTCTAGCTTACCTACTTGCTTCATACTTCTAACAGTCCACGCTCCGACTCGCAGAATGTTCCCGACTCTTATTTTTAACTTTCCGATCGCATCCTCCAAAGTAGTCCCCTCCCGGAGATACGACTGGGGGACAATTTTAACTCCGGAATATTTTACCCCAGAGAATGCCATCATTTTATTATAATTTAGGTACGCTGTGTACTTGGGAGATAATGTGGTGGTTTCCCGTTGCCTTCCACATCGCGGTAGTGTGTCTTAGACTGCCATACCGACCCCTATGGTCTCTGCCAATCTAAGTACCGAAAGAGCCGCTGCCCTCTTTCGGGGACCTGTCTTAGTCTGGTTCCTCACTAACGACCCTACTACTTTGGTTGGACCTGTAGTTTGGCTCTTTAGCTCATTAGAACACGCAAGCCATTTCACCTGTTCTAGTAATTTAGAACTTCGGCAAGGTGCAGGTCCATTCGAAATGGACAAAAATACCGACGCAAATAAATTTTCAATATGACAAACCGTGTATGAGAAAATTTTTCAAAGCAAGCGACATAAAACAGCACCCAGAAATTTAGGACCATTTAAAATTAAGAAAATATCAGATAAAAACATAGCAGTAGTAGACAACGGCAAAATAACAAAGTACATTCATTTGAAAAACCTAAAACACCCTGTAATTACAGATGGACAATCATCACCCTTACCGCCAACCTCCGCCCAGGTAGAACGGACAACCAAATAATGATATAACATATAAAAACAACCCCGGTATACTACCAATTAAATTATGCAGTATACAAAACCTAATTAACATTTACAAAATTAAATACCCTACACTATGGTATTATTGAACCAACCGATTCATCAAAAGAATTAATAAGAATTAAATCATTTATAATCAACAGTAAACTACCGTTTGATGTAACAGAATAAAACATTATAATATTTGAAAAGATAGCTATAGTAAAAGGCTACATTAAGAATAACGAAATAATATTTTTAATAGAAATCCCGATAGTAGAAAGTAACAATTATAATTATTATCATTTATTTGCTTTTCCAACGAAAGTTACCAGCACATACCAAGTTATCATACCCAAAACCAAATTCCTATCCCTAAATGAACTGAGATATGGTTATACAAACGAAAGATGTACTGAAGTAACATCAAACCAATACTTATGTCAATCGATGACGACAACAACCATTCAAGAAGACAGCCCTTGTGAAGTACAACTATTAAAATTTTCAAACCATTACGAAAACTGTGAAGCCAAACAAGTGCAAATAACTAACATGAAAATTCAAAAGGTTACAGAAAACAAATGGATAGCCATTTTCCCAACAGAAGTAGTAGCAACCATCCACTGCAATCAAGATGAACATAACCAAGCATTAATCGGAAGCAAATTAATTACCCTCAAAGAAGGTTGTTATGTGAAATTGAAAGAAGAAGTAATCAGAGTTTATCAAGATCCCATAGCAACAAAGAAACTTGCAAACCTACCGGAACTACAGTTCAAGATAGAACAACAAGAAGACGAAGAAATAATCAAGAAACCTATGAAGCTAGAGCATCTAGACTTAGCCGACCTCAACCACGCCATGAAATTAGTGGAAAGTTACAAAGAACATTTAAGTGAACTCAAAACGCCAAAGTTACATTATGATAATATAAGCGTTTTGACAATTGTATTAATCATTTTAATAATTTTTGTAATCATATATGTATTTTACAAAATGTACCTTAGATATAAGAATGAAGGAAACAGTTCTAGATTTAAGGAAACAAAGAAAAATAAAGAAACGATAAGTATACTCTTAGAAATAATGAATTTTAAATGAAATTGAATAATGAATTTTATGTATTTAAAAATTAAGTAAAACCTTAATTTTTCATTTACGGTGGGAGGAGTTATGTATCCCCCAATTATCTATATGTATTGAATATATTGAATTTAATAGGAATTATTAGAAATTGTTAAATAAAGTATAAGTTCATTGCATCATTGTAATACAAGGATAACCCAGAGAGGTTATCGACAGTTCATGAGAACGGAATGCAACTTTGCATCCGAGAGGGCAGTGTTACTGCAGGTGGCAGGTCACAGGCGGTTAACATACCGCAATTACTTAGAAATAAGATTGTTACATTGTAATAAAGTGTACAATTAAGAGAAAAGCAGACATGAGATCTGCAAGTTCCCACAGCCGTGTGAGGGGCAGGTTATTATAAAAAGCCCGGGAGCTCAAGGCTCGGCAGTCAATCTTCGAACTCCATACTTCGTTGTTCAAGCTACTCACCTTATTACAATTAATTAAATGTTTTTGAATTAAAGTTATTTTACAAGTTATTCAAAATTCCATTGTAATTTCTGTTTCAAGTTAAAATAAATTTGTTAAGTCTTCGGAATTGTTTTTAAAAACACCGCTCCAAAGGCCCAAACCTTAATTCGCGTATTTAGCAAAAAAAATAGGTAATTCATACATTATGTAAATAGCAAGTATTTAACACTCTGTATATAGACCATTATTAATTTTAAGTAATGCAAGTAAGAATATCTTTCAACAAAAGTACGGGTATGATAGTACATGTAATTAAACACGCGTTGAGAAGTGTTCTAATTAGTTATAAAACAAATACGAAGATAAAAGACAAAACCTAACAAAGCTTTATGCAATTACGCTGAAATATTAAACATTTTTGATAAGAAAACGCAGCTGAAAATACGCATAAAAATAGATAAACGAAAAGAGCATTGAACTTACATCATTTATTTTGTTCAATTATTGAAAAGGCGACATCTACACAAAACAACGTATGGTTAAGATAACAAGTAATAAGGTATCAAATAAACACCGTTACATGGAAAATCAAAGAAATTACATCAGAAACAACTTTGAAATGAAACTGTTGAAAACCCAGCCCACATGTAAGTGGAAAGAGGCTATATTAACACTAGGAATGATAAGACGGGTCAGTTCACAACTCAGGCAGGGCGAAGCTGCGTCACTGCTAATCAGAAAGTCACGCGTAATTTAAATATAATAAAATATCAAGTGTATATTATGGTGACAATAAGTGCAACGATTAAGAAGACTTCTTTTGCCGTTTAACGGCGTCGAATAGTGGTACATTTCATAATACTTTAAATTTGTGGTGTAATTCAAACCTGCGATAATAATAATTCAAATGTTGATAAAAATAATTCGAATGTTGATGACAATAATTCAAATTTGTGGTGTAATGCAAGTCTGCGTTAACAATAATTCGAATCTGCGATATAACATTTCAAATTGGTGGAGTATTTCTGAACATTTCAAGTTGCAAAATTCAAGTATGCGTCGATAAGAATGATTCAAATCTGGGTCAATAAAATAATTCAAGTCAGCATCGACAGTTATATTTTGGTACAATTATGGTACAATTTTGAGTTGCGAGATTCAAGGCATATGAAATAAAGAAGCACAAAGTAATTTTTGGAAAACGAGGGGTGACTGTACTCAAACACTGGTTCAACGAAGGAGGACAACAAAGGGGTGTTGATCCGCAACCCGAACAAGCTGTAGCAGGTCAGATCTACTTATTTTTAAGATATTTTTTTATTTAAATTTCAATACTAAATTTACTCCATTTATATAAAAAGTGTAACGAAGTCAACAACAAACATTGCTTACGTTAAACTTACGTAATATATTATAAAGGGGTCTAGAACGTTTCAGGTTTCTTGGATAAAAAGAGGTAGTTTTTGGTGACTTTAGATTGAATTTAAAGTATATAAATTTCGGGATAAATGATACATATGATATTGATTGATTGAAGGGTGTATTTAAATATTTTTCAAAAATTGTAAATAGTATTTCTTTTCATTATATGAAACTAATTGACTTCGTTTTATCAATTCAAACAAATAGGGGTGAAGAGGAGAAAAATTGATCATCGTAACGTTGTGCACTCTGTGTAGATTAAATAGGGCTAGCCGTGGCATAATAATAAAATTAGTAAGATTAAATTTGAAGTGAAAACACAGAGAGGTGGAGTTAAGTAAAAACGTCATTACACCGAGTACGGCGTTATTATATCAATATATATTACATATATATATAATATATATATATATATATATATATATATTGCTGTGAAACCTACAAAAAGCCTCACCAGAGTAAAAAAAAATATTCAAGCCTCTCGAATTGGGCACCAAGATTTGCTGTGATTCTCGCCCTGTTGAATCTTTTCTGATGGTCGCCTTTTTACTCTTTCCGCCTCGGCTGCTCACCTAGTTAAAACTTTCATCCTTATTCATAAAAAAACAAACACATTCCTACCACAAACATCAACGTTAACTCTATTTACATCAATATTCATAATACATTAAAATTTCAAAATTAAATTTCAGCATAAATTTCAGTATCATAAAATTTCAAGTTTAAATTTGTCATCATTTTAATTTGCATCCAGAATTAAAGTCCTTGTAGGATGCATACTAATGTAGTTAACAATATGTGCAGACCTAAGTCTCAATAAAAGGGAGCATCTCCCACCCCTTTACGTTAATTAAACAGCTTAGTCTAATTGAGCTCAAAGACAGACCCAAATTTTCATCATAATCAAAACATAAACTGCTAAATACTCCTTTCTACTTATACAAGAAAATTTCACCTTAAAATTAAAAATTTGTTGTCTATACAAATTCACTACTGTCTATTTTATCAAACAAATTATAAAAATATCCAACACACCCCAAAACATCATAGTTCGAACAAAATTGTATAATTTACCTGAAGGTTACTGCACTCGTGGCTTCAATGTACATCGGACTTGCTAATTTTACCATTCCAGCTGGTTTATGTTTACGGCTTCAGATTCTGAACGCTTTTTTAAAATTCATCTACAACACCATTCGTTTAAAAAGTTTCAGGGCTTCTCAGGAACGCATCTATGTATATCTAAATCTTGTTTGTAGATCCAATCACGTTTACTAATAACATTTGATTACTCACTCCCGAAAAATAGCACTGAAATTCATACTTCTTTCCCGCTATACCCAAAACTGCCTACTTTTGTTTATTCATTTATCGTTACAAATTTGGATAATTGGTACAGTAATACTCGCAAATATAACTAGACTTTATTACCTTGTATCTTCTTTTGTAAGTGCACTAATGCATAATAACTTGTATTGTAGCACGTAAAGAGCAAACTGTTTTAAAGTATTCAATAATCACCAAAATATAAGAGCAAACTGTTTAGAGTATTCAATCAAAATCGAAAATGTAAGAAAGCAAACTCCTATAAACACGAGTTTATATAATAGCTCGTCTGCACGTCGTTTTTGTCCCGCGACGGCCAGTTTTCAGAATTTCGCATTCTCTGTTCCCTTCTCGACAGTCCGGCACGCGATTCTACTAAATTTTTGCACTCGTGCCAGTTAAATCTAAGAAATTTTCACACGGCTCGCAAACACGTCCGAGAACAACTAACCAATTTGGTATAGAAATTGTTGTGTTTTCACCTCTCATATCTGCAACTTATTTCACCCAATTGCAAACCCAGTGACGTTGCTCAAATCACGCCTTTTATTACCCGTGTCTCTGCCTTGCGCATTGTATCCGTCTTTTTCTAACCTGGCCTTAGTGGTGCAAATCGATATTCTTTACTATTATTATTTCAGTCCACGTGGATTCATATGTTAATATAAGCTACGGTTTATCCGACCGTTTGCAATATACGCAGAATTTTCATGTTTATCAGCTCGAATTTATTAGAATTTGACATTTAAAAATACGCAGGTGTTCAATCGTAACATTTTAAATAACACTTCTACGATTTGAATATTCTACGTATTCTAACTTTCTAGATATATTTGTATGCTAGCAGCGCGTCTCATATTTGGTATTGTTGGGTTTTTTAAAAGCTTTTATGTCTATTATACCTTAATAATCGTTCAATTAACTCCAATTAAAATAATAGTGAATGGCATTGACTTCTACCCTTTAATTTTTAGTGAATCCTAATTAAATATTAATTATTATTTGTACATTTTGTTTAATACTCGTTACTTAAAACTTGAATTAATTAATATAAATTTTGCACGTAATTTCTATTTGTTTCTTTACTTGGAATAATTAAATTACATACAAGTTGAGCATTTTAATTCTGCTTCTTTTTATAGAAAGCGTCTAGTGAATAATTTAAATCCCTTATTTTTAATGAAACGAATAAATTTGTATGCTCCAGGGTTTTAATAACGCGTATTATCTAATAAAATTCTATATAAACCCTACCTTCTAATTGAATGATTTAAATCTTCACACTAGGCATTTAATTACGCGTACTTTTTCCCAAAGCTTCCTTATACACGGTGATTAGAATGATTAAAATTATTTGACGTCGTTAATTAATTTTCTACCCTGGTCTAAATTTGAGTAATATATATATATATATATATATATATATATATATATTATTGTTAGGTTAGCTTTATTAATCGAGTCCCACGCTTGGGGAGCCATAAAAATGCAGTGAACTTTGGGATTACCTTCGAGCCCTTGCGTTGGGATTCATAAAAATGCAGTGAACTTTGAGATTACCTTCTAGTTGGGCCATCATAAAGTTTTCCTGAAAAAAAATATTTCAATATCTTTGGGAAAAGCTCCCCTAAATCAGTATACCACGACTAGCTCTGCTTCCAGCTTCTTCAGAGATAATTACCTATCCTATGCTTACTCTCGCTCACTTAGACTACCAACTAAAATTAGCAATCAAATAATTCGACAAAATATACAACCTTTTATTCACACCAATCAAAAATTTATGTCACCAACTCAATATTTACAAAATCGGATATAAACATCTTCATAAAATTTTACAATATCAACCATTAAATCTTTTTAAATTTAATAAATTTAATTTATTTCAACATTTTTTTTATATACAGTTCAAGTAGACGGGCCTATCTTGAAACTCTAAATTGAAATTTACCCTGGTCTATGGTGAGCTCAGTATAAACCCTGTTACTCTAAATGCATAAATAAATCGCATCTTTGTTTTTAACAACTCTAAAGACCCGTTTACTCTGTACATCAAAATTATACGTCATGTATCTATACCTTCAAATAATAAACTCAAATTGTCTTTTTCATATAATCTTCAAATTAGCTTTTATGTTAATAAAATATACACCCAATATGTCAAATCACTCTAGCACAAAATATCAGCACAAAATGTTCAAGCAATAACAAAAGAAACAAATTTCGTTACCTGGTGTAAGCCTTTTACACCGTCACCTTTGAAGATGTCGTCCAACAAAACTCGTCGTTGCATTCCATTCAACATCTCTTTGCTATATGTACATTAAACTCATTTCCACACGTTATCCAATTCTCTGCAGACGCCTTCAATATAGCTACCCATAAAATTGTCCCACTAAATTTATCGGTTTGTGAATCTACCATACACCCAGCATCCTCGTTCCGAAAAATTAACTAGTCTCGCTTACTTCAGTAACATCTTTTATTCGTTATTCGTATGTACTTACAGCACCGTTTATAACTTTGTTATTTATATTTTTCTATCAATCTATTCCACAATGTATTGTGGTAGATTAACATTACCTTTCGAGAATTCTTATGTACTTGTAGCAAGCCCAGGGTAAGGTTTGGATGGAAATTGGCTTATAGTGAAAGAACACTCATAAGGCATTTAGCTAACTGGGTTTTTTTGGCCCACGGTCGTATGAGATTGGGTCAGTGGGTATATTTGAATTGAAAAAAACAGAAAAAAGGACGCCACCTAAATTTTTTATAAAGCAAGTGACTAAATGAATTTGCTTAAAGGAAAATTTGGAAACCTATATTATCATAAACCACTTTAAATACTAAGTTTGATAGTCACACATATCATACTTACATCTGTTGGTCTTCTTCAAAGATCTAACGATGAGTGGGGTGACTTTGAAACATAGTTTCTACCAACATAGACACCCTATATATAGTACGGATCAATATGAATATAGTATCTTTAAATTAATTTCAATTGTCTCTACTATCTTGATACTTTTTAGGATAAGTTTACTTTGTAAACACCGTACTAAATTTGGAGAATTTAATATTATTGAAAAATGAACTGAAGTCCAACAAAAATAATTCTGTATTCTCTTTATAGAAAAGTAAATAACATCATGATAAATAACATTACTAAAAAATTCAATTCTTATGAAAATGATTTGTAAGTCAGAAATTTAATTATGGACATTTTATATTTTTATAAGATAGTCATTGTAGCGCTACGCAACCTCACAATGTTTAAATATTCCTTATTAAACCTTTGGCAAAAATCAAAAATTGGCAGATTACTTTATATTCCAATTTACATCATATAGCTTTCAAATGTTATAATTTAACATATTAATATTTCAATTCGTCATAAACAAGATAACTGACGAGGTATATCCACACCTGTACAATCGGTGAGATATGATATTTTAAGTTGAACACACTATTAATTAGAAATAAATTATGGTACTCATTGTACTTTATACTTTAGAAAGGGATTTTTGAAAATTAATTGACAAAACATTTATACAAGTCATAATAAGTTGCGTACAGCAACGTAATGTAAAACAAATTTCAAAAGCATATCATTGCATGCAAAATTTACGCAATGGACTTTGTAACGTCAGCATTACTTTATAAACTAATACTTTCTTACCGACAGCGGCAATGACCTGTAACCTTGATACGACCTGTGCATCAGTAGAATACGCTGGTTACAAGCGACGGCGGCCACGTGTGGATCACAGCAGTCTACAGCTTTGCCTCCTAAACGAGTTCCATAAATTGAACTAAATCATACCAAATAAAATATTTTCGTTCATCTAAGACTGTATCGAAATTACGTGAAATCACTTCAAAATTATTACAAGACCATCCATATTTCCAGAGTTACAGAAATTTTAAAATTCAAAGTTTCATTATTTCGTGGTTGCAAAGTTGTACGGGATCAAAGTTGCACGTTCGCCAAGGGAATTGTACACTACATTACTACAATAGTTGTCATGGACAACTTTCAACAGTCTGCTTGTCTTTTACGACGTCGTCGCCAGGAAAACTTGATTTTCCTGCACAGTTCAACTAAAAAACGAAAAGTGCCAAACGATCGCCAATCGTCGGAACAATTTAAAATCTTAGATACTTTAAGATGTAGGAACACGTTAACAAGTTTGTATATATAAATGTTATCAAAAAGGAATATGTAGTATGTATATTTTAATTGTAATTAGGATTAAATGCGCTTTGTGAGTTTATTGGTTATTAAATATGTAATAATGACTGAATTAATTATATAAATGTTGTTAGATAACAACTAAAATAACAGATACACCGCGCTAAGATCAATGAACAAATTTACCGAAAATTTATATGTTACAACTTACCACCTACTCGTGCTTTCAAACACTTTTAATTTAAATTAAACGGACTGCACTATCACCGATTTATAAATTTTAACTTAGATGTTACCATATAAGTCTCAAGCGGATCGTAGAAGTAAGAGAGCCCCACTAAGTCTTCTAGTGTATTTATAAGCATTGAAACCTACCTCCTGTACCCCATTTCCATTGAAAAACACCACCACTGTAACCGATTCTGTAAATCTAAACTACAACGATCTTTTAAAATTCAGAATTTTTCATTCTACTTAGCTTTAGTCCAAAAACACTGCCTATCAAGCACAACGGTCACAATGCTCCTAGAAATGTCTCTCACTTTACTTACAATCAGCCAATCCAGACCATTTTCCTTGTCGTAGGCTTATCATCCAACTATGTTATCCTCGACTAACTCATATTCGTTGTTTTTGTTAAAATTACACTACAGCAACTTAAAATCGATATTGTCGCCAGCCTCTACAAACCATCGCGCTCTTTACATGGCTGTTTTATCCAACGGCTGTTATTTGTTTTTCTCGTTTACCTTATGCTATTGATATTCCGGCTCTACTTTGTTTTCAAACCACCTGCTATTTCGCAGCCTTCGCTTTGACCGTTAACTCAAATTTCTAAAGAATTATGTTCCAACGTATGTTCTGGTTTCTTGAATTTGTTTATTTGTCTGTCAGTCTTTCTATCAACTGTTTGCAGTTTGAAATTGTACTTTTCCATGCTGTTTAACCTGTAGATTTTTCAGGATTTGTTTTTAACGAACGCTTTGTTAGTTTAAATGAACATATGCGTTTACATGATCGATTTTATACAGACAATAGCTCTCCATTATTACTTGATATGCTCAATTTAAAACCTTTAAATATTAAAACTAATTATACTCGTATTGTCATTGAGTTTTTACGTACTACAAAGTTCTCACACTATGCAACTTTAACATTACAATTTATTAATACAAATTTAAGTTCAAAACTAATTAATTTAGAGCGTAAATAATTTATCCCTGTTTTCTATATACACGATCCTTACAAAATTTCTCTCTTGACTTATCTATCCCTCTTTACATATAATTTACACGATAATATACATAAAGTAAATAGATGTGCCTGTAAATTCAGCTTTTATGGGATTTATATAATATACAAATCTAACTAAATATTTAAACAGCCATTAACCAAAACAGAACTTAAATTAATTCATAAGAGGAAAACATCCACTATCCATGGTTTCGGCCTTTTTGCCTCGTCGAAATGGAATAGATCAATCCTTTATGACTCAATCAAGTAATATACCACAATATTGTAAGGCGTGGAAACCTGACATGTGGGTACTTACTTTAACGTAATAGAAATTAACCCAAATTTCTTGTATAATTGTAAATATATACATCAGAGGTATTTTTAAGTTAACCGTACCTGTTTATTAACCAAATCTGCAGTCACGTACAGGGATCTGTTAGAACGTATTCTTATATCGGTAACCACCGTCAATTCTAGAAATAATAAAGTCACGATGAGTGCTGACCTCTCAGTCATTCTAATAAGGAATAGATAAAACTACATTCTATATAACTATATAAATATGGTATCAACTATCACTGGCATACACAACCAATGTAACCTACAATTGATTCAATCTCTAGCTTCACATCAACACCATTCAAACCATCATTATCATACCTATAAGGCTCTAGACAGCTAGCGTGGCATATCCTCCACCAGTACGCCCTATGCTGTGTGCCGAATGGTTTGCTATGTAACAGCAGAATTCTTCACACCCTAACCTGTGTGTCAAATGGTTTGCTATGTAACAGCAGAATTCTTCACACCCTGACCTCGTGTCGAATGGTTTGCTATGTAATAGCAGAATTCTTCACACCGTACGCTTTTAACTACTATCTTATCTTTATATCATTAAATGTAGAAGATGCTTGGTAGCATCCCTAACAATATACTCTAATAAACATTATATCGCACTCAGCACATAATAGCTATAGCTCTCAGTGATCATACGATAGTCAGAACAATCTATGCAAAAGTATAAAATACAGTCTTTCAATGTAGTATACTACATAGCTTCATTTACTCATGAATGAATAATTAATATAAAAGAA
Source organism: Platerodrilus igneus (assembly GCA_036346225.1). Classification (NCBI taxonomy): domain Eukaryota; kingdom Metazoa; phylum Arthropoda; class Insecta; order Coleoptera; family Lycidae; genus Platerodrilus; species Platerodrilus igneus. The sequence continues at coordinate 1,419,639 of JARFIW010001105.1, forward strand.
TACACATCAATTCATACAAGTCAACACCCGTGAGAATATATATAATAAACTCACCTCTGGAATTGAAGAATTCTGGTCCAACTATTCAATATAAGTAGAACTGGTGGCAATCATGACAGTTTTTAATTTGACATTTTATTTTTAACATTTCAAAGGTAACTATTTCATTAATAAAATTAACAAGTAAAATGGCTTCTTACATTCGGCCATGTTACGGTTAACTCGTCCCGAGGTAACTATGTTTTTTTTTTTAAGTAGTATCAGAAACAGGGGACGGTGGTATACCATTATCGGCACTGCTACCATACAATGATTCCGACATTGGTTCTACTATCCATGGCTTCAACTTATCAACAGCTATAGTTCTCTCGTATTTGCATCTTCTTTTCCCTGCTGGCATATCGGTCACAATATATCTGTCATTTGGTAGAACGGCCTTAACTATGAAAGGCCCTTTGTAAGGTGTTACCATAGCTCTGCTAGTGTTTTCGGTAGTTTTACGTTTCTCTACAACTACTAGGTCATGTATTTTATACTGGCGAGGTGTTTTTCTTTTCTGATCGTACAGACGTTTTTGTTTAAGTTGCTCTTCCGTTATCTTTGACGCCACTTGGAATCTTTCTTCAATTATGCTGTCAATATTTCTACTGATTTCGGAAGTCTCATCTATCAATGGAGCATCGTGACCTCCTCTAGGGTGGTAGCCATATAGCAGTTCACTTGGTTGTAGTGTTCTCTTGGGGTCTTTATTCGAGGGGTGATTAAATCAAAGTCGAAGACCATTTCACATGTTTAATTTACTTGTCACTTTAAGCTGCAGTACAACTATTACATCGGAAGGTTAGACTTATAATGATCTTATTCTATATTAATACTTAACTGCTAACAATGATTTTGCAACTATGCTTATTTGCTAATTCAAATTACACCTAGCCTAGAGTTCGTTGCACGTGTACTTCCTGATTATCTTCCTGTACAACTTCCGCACTTTTCACTTCCTATACAAGTCACTCACCTTTTAAATGCTTAAACTTAATACAATGTAATAACTATAAATTATTCGGCTAGTACACCATCACACCTCCACGGGGTGCACTAAAAAAATTTTTGTTTTTCAAAATAAAAATTTTCTAAATTACAATACGTTATATAATTTTGTCCTATTCTTATGGATTTCTACTAACTTATTATCTATCTTAATTATAACATTAGGATTCTTATCTAAAACTACTTCATATGGGCCTACAAATATTGGATCTCTTTTATTAAGAGATGTATTTTTAATCAACAACTTATCTCCTAATTTATAATTAACATGCTTAGTTTTGATATCAAACTTATGCTTTCTTTTGCTTTTGGACTGTAATAAATTATATCTCGCTTCATTTGCAGCGACTTGCAATCTATACTTTAGTTCTGCTGGATAATTATCAAAATTATAAAGTGGGTCTACTGAGTTTACTACGTTTGACGGTATTTGATTAATTTTCCCAAATACTAATTCGTGCGGGGTATATTTAGTTTCAGTATGCACTGAATTATTGTATGCAAAACACCAATAAGGTATCCAACTGCTCCAATTATTTGAATACTGCGGACATTGGATCCTTAAATATGCTGCTAAATTTTTATGTGAGTTTTCGAGCGCACCGATAGTTTCATGCTGATAAGCTGTAGAATTTAACTGCTTTATATTTAATAATTTGCAAGTTTCCCTAAGAATCTCCGACATGAACTCTGAACCTTTATCCGTTAAAATTTCGCGTGGGATGCCGTATCGTAAAATAAAATTCTCGACAAACGCTCTAGTTACACTTTCAGTCTCTTTGTTTGGTAATGGATATGCTTCTACAAATTTACTTAAATCACACCGTAGTGTCAAAATATACCTGTTTCCATTTGCATCTGGTTGCAATGGTCCAACTAAGTCTAAAAAAACTTTTTCGAAAGCTTCGGAAGCTGTGGTTGTAATTATCATCGGCTGTTTGCTAATATTTGAATGTTTATGTCTTTGACATTCGTCACATTTTTTAATAAATGTTTCTACATCCTTTCGCATACTTGACCAAAAATAGTATCGCTTTATGTAATTGTATGTTCTATTGATGCCCGCGTGACCTCCCGTAGGCAATAAATGAAAATCATTAATGATTAATCTTTGCGTTTCTGAGTTTTTAATATTAGTGACTTCCCTAATCACACTAATTCGTATGTCATTTTTTTTAAGTAAATTGCGGCCGGCTTTACAGTGATATAAAAATGACTTCGATTCTTCGTTTTTTATAATAATAAATTCCGGAACTGTAAATTCTCTACGAAGAAATTGCAGGTCTCTCAACGACGCTTCGAAGGCTGACGCTGATCGAGATCCTTGCTTCAAATAAATTATATTTTTACTCCTATCATAAATTGATAATGCATGCATGTAAACAAAATTATTTCCTTTATTGGATTTAATGATTCTGTTAAACTCCTCCTCTGCTACAAATCGTAATTCTGTTGCATCCTTCGGATGCTTCAAAAGTTCAACAATGTTGGGGTGATCAGTCCCATCATCCTTTGATGCTTTTGATTCGACTTGAGAGTCGCCTAATTTTCTACTTTGGGCTCTTGTTGTTACATATACTTTTTCGTGAACCGCTCGTTCCATATTCTTTAAATAATCTGAATCTATAATAATTCTAGATAAAGCGTCCGCTGTCACGTTTTCTGTACCCTAATATACGTTATTGTAAAATCATATTCTTCTAATGTTAACCTAAATTTTGTTAATCGACTAGATGGATTACTCATACTAAATAAGTATACTAACGGTCTATGATCCGTTAAAATTTGAAATTTTTTGCCAAATAAGTATGGCCTAAATTTTTTCACTGCCCAAACTATAGCTAATAACTCTTTTTCTATTGTACAATAATTTATTTCGGCTTTGTTAAGTGCTCTACTTGCGTAAGCTACTGGCTTGTCGTCGCTATTCGACAAAACTGCTCCTAACGCGTAACCTGATGCGTCCGTGCGTAAGATGAACTTACTATTATCTGAAAAATCTGGGTATTGTAATATTGGTGGATTTGTTAAAGCTGTTTTTAACAGTTCGAATGCTGCTTGACATTCATTGGTCCATTGGAAAGTTACACCTTTCCTAGACAATTTGTTTAACGGTGCTGTTATTTCAGCGAATTTTGGAATAAATTTTCTATAGTAATTGGCAAATGCTACAAACCTTTAAACGTCGTTTGCGTTAAGTGGTGTTGGATAATTTTGCATGACTGCAATTTTTTCTGGATCTGGTTGTACACCTTGTGCCGTTATAACGTGCCCTAAATATAAAATTTCCTTCTTTAAAAATTCACACTTTTTTGGATTTAATTTTAAATTGACTTTTCTTAACCTATTGAGTACTTTTACTAAATTTGTATTGTGCTTTTCTAAACTATCTCCGAATACAATTAAATCATCCAAATATGTAAAACAATTCTCGTAATTTAATCCTGATAAAGCTACTGTCATCGCTCGTGCAAAATACTCGGGCTTACTTTTAACCCCATCGGTAACCTAGTCATTTGAAATTGTCCTTTGTCTGTACTAAATGCCGTACACGGTCTGGACTGTTCTTGTAATCCTATCTGATAATAACCTTGATATAAATCTAAACGTGAAAATATATCGCACCTCCTAACGAATCTAAAATTGTCTCGATACTTGGTAGCGGAAATTTGTCATCTTGCAATTTAGTGTTTAATTGTCTATAATCAATAACTACGCGCCATTTTTGTTTCCTAAACTATCCGGTTTTTCGGTACTATTAGTAGTGGTGACGACCACGCACTCTGTGCGGGTTCTATTATCCCGTCATGTAACATTTTATCTACTTGCTTTCCTATATCATTTTCTGTGAATATGGTAACCTATATGGTTTAACGTACGTTGCTGTAGCATCTGTTTGTAACTGAATATGCTGCTTACTTATGTTTGACTCGGTTAGTAGGTCATTGTCGACATAAAATACGTCTGCAAACTTAGCAGAAATCTTATGAATGGTGGTTTGTTCTTCGCTATTTAAACCTTCGACGTTAATGTCTTTTAATAATTTATCAATACGTTCAACTGAGAATTTTGACTCTTCAAATTTAACTATCTTGTAATCTGAAAGTCGTTCGATGGTAGGTTTAAAATTTCGTAACTTAATTTCAGTGTCGTTCGTATTCAATAACTTTACTGGTATAGAATTTTTAACTGGCTTTACAACTACGTTTGCTAAAATACACCTTCGCACAATTCTTGTGATCTTATTACGCATTCCTCTTTGCAATTTACTTTAAAATATTTGATAATCTCGCATCGTGGTGGGATTATTGTATATAAATCTTCGTTTGCTAATAATGGAATTGACGCTGATACATCATTACTTACGAAAGTAAATTTATAATTTTTATAATCGATATTTGATCTGTACTTATTAAAAAAATCTGATCCTATTACTCCATTTACGTCTGATTCGAAATCGTTCATTACAACAAAAGTATGATTAATTGAGATATTCCCTATTGTAATTGGTAGATTTACTGTTCCAATTGCTTTTGTTTTACCCGATACTCCTTGAATAAAAATTTGCTTATTTGTATTAATATTTATCTTAGTCGTTAAACTAGAAATGAAAATAACGCTTACTGATGCTCCTGTATCTAAAATTAATTTAATTGTATTGTTATTGTATCCTACTTCTATGAAATTTACACTATTAATATTTAAATTTTGTGAACATTCTTTAAATTATTCCGGGGGGTCTCGAAAAAATGTTTTCGGTTCCCTAGTTTGGTCTAATGTATTTTCTGTGCAGTTTTTCTCTGACGAGTTGATATAAAAATTGCGATGGTTTCCCCTATTATAAGGCTGATGACCTCTTACAGTTTTACCTACGTGTGCATTTCCTCGATCTCTAGTGTTCATGAACGTGCATGGATTATTTCCTCGACCTTGATACCTGGTGTGTGAGGTACGTTGACTTCTATTCGTATTATTGTTATGATATTTTACGCGTCTAGTAAATTGACGACCTTTTCCGGTTGTGTAAAACATTTGCTGAGGTTTATTTGCAATTTCCTCTTCCTTCGCGGCTATTATGGCGTCTTTTAATTTATCGTAATTTCGAGCTTTCATAATTGTTTTAAATTTTCGTCCCTTATTCCGTTTGTAAATACGTTTAATGCAATTTTTCGTTAGTGGCTGTCAAAATTTTTAATGATTGTTCGTTACCCTCTGCTTGAGCTATTGTTAAATTGACCATTAATTCCTCGATCGTTTTACCAAAATTTTCAATTGATTTATTATTTTGTCTGGAGTTATGTAATTCGGCAGACAATCCTGATGCTGATTTTTAGTTAAAGGTGATGTTTGATATCGTTCACAAGCGCTTCTACATTCTCATACTTACTGTCTAATCGCATTTTAGCATTTTGACTTAACTTAATTTTTATGACAAAATTTACTAACAATCTCTTACCTTCATCATCTAACAAGCTATCATATAGTTCAATTGAGTCGACCATTTGCTTGGTGGTATTTTCTGAACCGTCCATGGCTGGAATCATAGAGGCTGCTACTTTTAATTCAAATTTTTCACCCATGGTGTCTTGATTTTCCTACTTAAAATACTTAACTTCCTACTTTTTAAAACTTCAGTAATATCTCCTATATACTTATCTATTATGGCTATGTGCTGCTTAACTTTATCGATAATTTCAGAACTATCAAATTTTGCGACTTTAATCTTTTCTTTCTCTAACCTATACTCCTCGCATAACCTATTCAAATAATCAAATTTCCTATTAGTAACATCTAAATCGTTTCGTCTTTCTTGACCATCTTTATTTAAATTTTAATAAAATCTTAAATTCCTCTAAAATTTGCTTCAATTTTTCCGTCATTAATTTTAACTCGTACTTAATTTTTATAGCTTAAAATAAAATAATTCTTACTATACAATCTGCTGGCTTCTACTGACCTCTCTCCTAATCTTCTTGTCCAACATTTTCTTGAACATTTTAAAAAGTAATAAAATACCCAACAACGCTAAAATTGTACCTGACGTAATACCTATTACCTCAGAATTTGAATAGCCATTTATCGAACCATTATTCATTCCAGTTTGTGCAATAACTACTTCTTCCTTGGAATTGCCGGTGCCCATTTCAAATTTCGGTTATATTAATTTAATCTGTAGAACTAGCAGGACTCGCAGAATTGGCAGGACTGACAGGATTAGCAGGGCTGGCAGGGTCGCCATGTAGTGTTCTCTTGGGGTCTTTATTCGAGGGGTGATTAAATCAAAGTCGAAGACCATTTCACATGTTTAATTTACTTGTCACTTTAAGGTGCAGTACAACTATTACATCGGAAGGTTAGACTTATAATGATCTTATTCTATATTAATACTTAACTGCTAACAATGATTTTGCAACTATGCTTATTTACTAATTCAAATTACACCTAGCCTAGAGTTCGTTGCACGTGTACTTCCTGATTGTCTTCCTGTACAACTTCCGCACTTTTCACTTCCTATACAAGTCACTCACCTTTTAAATGCTTAAACTTAATACAATGTAATAACTATAAATTATTCGGCTATTACACCATCACATGGTGTTTTTCCCGTGGTTTTATTAGGCACGTTGTGATGGAGAATTGTATTTTCTTAACAACTTCGTCCCATCGGTGTTCTTCTGGAGCCGTGGTTAAAAGTGCTGTCGTTAGTGTTCTATTAAGCTTTTCGACTTGACCATTGGCCCTAGGAGTAGCAACTGCATTGAATATTAGTTTAGTCGTCTTTTCTTCACAGAAGGTTCGAAATTTGCGAGAAGTAAACGAAGTTCCCTGATCACATATAATTCTTGTAGGTTGGTCAAAAATACAAGTAATCTCGTTTATAAACTCTATAGCGAGTGTGGTTTTGGTAGACTTCACAGATTTTAGATGGGCAAATTTTGTGAAGGCGTCGATGACAACAATTAAGTATTGATTTCCGCGTTGAACCTTACCGGAGTTTATTTCGAAACCCAAGTATGTTACAGACTGCATTAAGAACGAACACTTTGGTGGATTTAGGGTGAAATTCTCCTTGCGTAGAAGGTTAAATACCAGGTTTAAATTTTCAAGACCTTCGACGGTTTTGGAATATATTAGTAGATCGTTTAGATATATGGCAGCGACATTTTGTGCCGGAGCCAAAACTCGGTTCATTAAACGCTGAAAAACACTAGGAGCATTTGTAAGGCCAAAAGGCAAACGACATAATTCATATTGACCTTGAGACGAAATGAATGCTGTATACTTTCTAGATTCTTCTTCGACGGAAATCTGGTAATAGCCGGAACGTAGATCTAAACTAGTGAAAAACCAGTTTCCCTGTAGCTTATCTAGTTGATTGTCAATTCTTTGTAAGGGGTAACGGTCCTTCACTGTGAGACTATTCAACTTTCGATAGTCTATGCACATACGTTGTTCTCCGTTCTTTTTCTGCACTAAAAGTAATGGTGAAGAATACGGGAAATTAGAATCGCGAATTATATTGTTTTTCAACATTTCGTTGATCATATCTTTTACAACCCGCTGTTCCGTTAGTGCCAAACGGTACGGTCTGTATGCAAAGGGTTTGTGGTCATTTAGGTTTATACTCATGGTCGCCGATTTTGCACAGCCGAGTTCACTCATTTTTGTAGCAAAACAATCACGGTAGTCATTAATTAATTCCATTAATTATGATTTTTGTTCATTTGATAATGGGCCTGAAATTATATCACCAGATGGTATGGGTGGTAAGTCGTTGTGATTAATACGTAAAACGTTTTCGGTTCTTGGAGGTTCGGGTTCACACAACCACGCGCGAACAAGAGGGTATTTAGTTTCTATCACTAAATCACTATTGGATAAATTAATTATAGGTATCACTGGGTCTGTATTATCTAAACTTAAAATAACACGAGGAATATAATTTTCTTGCCCTTCAAAGGTGCGCAGACTTGCTTCTACATACACATCGCCCGAAGTTTCACTACGACAACTTACTGGAATATGTCCAATGTGATGAGGAGGAATAACCGAAGCTTCTTTGGCCCACGATGGTATTTTACTCTTTAATTCGTGTGGCAATAAGGTCAAATCTTTACGATTAGTATTTAACATAAATTCTAAGCTAACACTATCCTTACTTACTATTATTTGGGGTAATTCGGTAAATGGTTGTCCTACTAATAAAGGGATTGTTTGTACACAGTCTGAAACGACATGAGCGCTAACGCACGACTCAAGTTCGTCAATTTTGAGTTTAAAATTCACTACACCTAATGTATTAGTGTGGTTATTTCCAAAACCACGTATTACCGTAACTGAACTATTGTCAATATTTAATTCTAACTCCTTGGCATTGCTATGTCTAATGATATTACACGAGCTACCAAAATCGACATAACACTTTACCGGACTACCATTAATTGCACAGTCTTTGAAATACTTCAAATTAACTGCTTTAGGGTCTTCTTGATTTAGTCATAAAGTGGTATTTGGCGCAAGAGCTGATGCCTGCGACCGATCAGATCTTTTAAAACATTGGCTAGAGCGATGTCCAATTTTATGACAATTACTGCATACGGGTCTTTGGGGACAACTTACAGCTTTATGCCCTACAGAGTTACATCGATAACAGGCGTCAATTTTATTCTTGTTATTGCCTAAATGCCCTTTCTTTTCTATGCGTCCATGATCGAACTTGGAATATCTCGATCGACTGAGTATATGATTGAATTGTCTTGGAGCTGGTTCAGTCAATGTCCGTAAGTAATTGAATAGTTCTTCAGGTGTGCTGTAATTACCAGCGCGAGCTGCATTTTTTATGTTTATATCAGTCAGTCCCCCGATGACGCACGAGACTGCATCGCTTCCACTAATTTTACATCCATTCAGAAGCGCAGTTTTCTCATAAAAATATTTTATGTAAGTTTTTTCAAAGCGTTTCTTCATTCTTAGCATCTCCTCCAACATCTCACAATAATCTCTTGAAGCAGGAAATGCAAGCTCCAGTTTAGCTTTCCATTCCGCCCAAGATAAGTTTACAGAGGGCAAACCCTTATACCAAACCTCCGCTAAACCACGCAACTTAGAGAGGGCATAGTAAATAGTTGTCTCTTCAGTCCAACTAAATAGCTGTCGCAATTCGTCAACCTTAGAACACCACATAACAACATTTTGCTGACGATCCTCCGGACTAAATTCGGGAACTGCATCACCTCAAAAACCAGTGGAGCAGTTACGAGAGTTTTGCATATTTTTAATAAAATCGCTCATAATATCTGACAATTTGTCGATGGATGCATGGCTTCTTTCGCTAGCGTAGCTACGAGCTCTATTTTACAAATTGGTTCTGTAAGTGGTTCTGGAGTATGGCGGGACGAAGACGAAGAAATGGTACTACTACTCGTGGCGGACAAGTTGCGCTTACGGTTTCTAAGCCGTTGGTGACTTCTGCTAGAATGTCGTCCCATTGTAGAAATCCTTCCACGGTTAACCTGTTAATTTGAAAGTTGTTAACTATTTTGCATTCCATAAAAATTAATTTGTTCGGTTAATGTCAACTGCGATTCAATTGATGCCAATTAACATTTGTCGTTCAGATCCCACTTCTGAAAACTGTAAGGCGTGGAAACTTGACATGTGGGTACTTACTTTAACGTAATTGAAATTAACCCAAATTTCTTGTATAATTGTAAATATATACATCAGAGGTATTTTTAAGTTAACCGTACCTGTTTATTAACCAAATCTGCAGTCACGTACAGGGATCTGTTAGAACGTATTCTTATATCGGTAACCACCGTCAATTCTAGAAATAATAAAGTCACGATGAGTGCTGACCTCTCAGTCATTCTAATAAGGAATAGATAAAACTACATTCTATATAACTATATAAATATGGTATCAACTATCACTGGCATACACAACCAATGTAACCTACAATTGATTCAATCTCTAGCTTCACATCAACACCATTCAAACCATCATTATCATACCTATAAGGCTCTAGACAGCTGGCGTGGCGTATCCTACACCAGTACGCCCTATTCTGTGTGTCGAATGGTTTGCTATGTAACAGCAGAATTCTTCACACACTGACCTCGTGTGTTGAATGGTTTGCTATGTAACAGCAGAATTCTTCACACCCTGACCTCGTGTGTCGAATGGTTTGCTATGTCACAGCAGAATTCTTCACACCCTAATCTGTGTGTCGAATGGTTTGCTATGTAACAGCAGAATTCTTCACACCCTGACCTCGTGTGTCGATTGGTTTGCTATGTAACAGCAGAATTCTTCACACCCTGACCTCGTGTGTCGAATGGTTTGCTATGTAACAGCAGAATTCTTCACACCGTACGCCTTTAACTACTATCTTATCTTTATATCATTAAATGTACAAGATGCTTGGTAGCATCCCTAACAATATACTCTAATAAACATTATATCGCACTCAGCACATAATAGCTATAGCTCTCAGTGATCATACGATAGTCAGAACAATCTATGCAAAAGTATAAAATACAGTCTTTCAATGTAGTATACTATATAGTAATAAACTATACAGTCTTTCTATACAGTCTTTCAATGTAGTATACTATATAGTAATAAACTCACCTCTGGAATTGAAGAATTCTGGTCCAACTATTCAATATAAGTAGAACTGGTGGCAATCATGACAGTTTTTAATTTGACATTTTATTTTTAACATTTCAAAGGTAACTATTTCATTATTAAAATTAACAAGTAAAATGGCTTCTTACAATATAAATATTTATATCCAGAAAATTGCTTAATTTAAATATAAACGATATGATGTAATCACGTATAAAAATTATACTTAAAAGGGATTTAGTACGCGTCAAAATGACGTTTAAGACTTTAAATGTCTTTGTTAATTGGATTAATATGTCGATAAAAAACACTCAATTATTATTTTAATTGTCTGGAAACGAATGTGTTAGACTAACGTATTTTGTCTCTAGGTTTTGAAGCGCTTTCTACCAACCATTCCAACTATTAATTACTTGTTACAAGACTCGGTAAATTTAATTGAATAATAAATATTAAATCGTTGTTGAAACTAATCGATTAAATCATACAAATCCTCACACTACCGTTCAGTTCAAAAACACATCAGCATTCCCGTCACTGAAAAGTTATAGTATCTGTAGGGGCAGTAGTAGCACGAATGCGGAGGAAATTTATAGCCCATTTTATTACTTTTTATTCGGAAATTTCATTGTACGTATGCAAATAAAACATTTAAATGCGTCTCCAAATCACGATCTATTGTTTCAAGAATCGGCCAAATAAATGGCAGCAAGCTTAGTGTTTGCAATTCTTCAGTAATGCAATATTGATTTAAGGAATCCACTTTGCTGAGAAGACAAAAAACAACGACTTCTGTAATGCATTATCGCTATGTTTCAACGTTGGCTAATATTATTTTTAGCGAAGAAATACAAAAAAATAAGGAAAAAGAAAACTGGGTGCATTGTTTTGATGCCTAAGCTTTTAAGAGAATACGATCGTAGTACGCTTTCAGTGGTACAATCTCTAGAAAATAATGGCGTTTTTACTTAAGTTTTCGTTTTGCAATACTCGAAGCTTTAGATATCTTGCTAAAGTACAAGAAACGTAAGCGTGGTAGGATATATATCTTTTGTTAAATTCGCTTTAATTTAAAACTTTCGCACGTACATTTTGTAGTTGCTGCTGGGTTTTGAAAAAGGAAATTGAAATTCTCCTATTAAAAATGTTGAACTTAAAAACACGCTGTAATGTTTAAATGCTACAACTAAGCAAGTAAAGTAATCATTATTTTTAAACCACTGCTACATCTTTATTTTTAATCGTTTTTGATGTCAGATACCATGCCATTTATAAATCAGAATCCCCCCTCTTATTTTCTCCTAATTATAGCCTCAAGGTTTGACGCAGCTCATATCTTCAGCTAACCTTTTCAGTTCTCTGTCACTACCTTCACTCACATCTTTCTTAATTTGGTTTATACAATTGAACATTATAGTCTGGGAGGCGTGCGTTAACATCAGTAAGTATTTTCTAAAATCTCATATTTTGCTGTATGTCTACTCATATTAAGTCTTCAGTTAGGAAACTGGTCCGACACGTACCTCCATTGTTTCCTATTCTAAGCTAATCAACACATTTTCCTGAAATTCCTACAGTCGGTACTTTCACTATCTGCGTGCCATAGTCTGATCTAGGCATATCTCTTCCTCTCCTTTTTCCTATATCTGCTTGTAATATACTTCGCACTATTCCCCAAAAATGCCTACGTATCCTGCCCTCTATTTCTCTCATTTTTTTCGTTTTCCACAGATATCTTTATTCCTCTACTATTTCTATAACCTCTTTGTTCTTAACTTTATCTGTCCATGCTATCAACATCATACGTCTGAAGCATAACATTTCAAAAGGCTTCTTCCTTTTTCTGTCTGCTTCTCCTATACTGTCCCTATTTCATAGACGTACAATACTGTGTCTCACACGTATGCTTCCAACACTTTTGTCTTTGTTGCTATGTTTTTTGACTTCAAACATAGCCGTTGCTCTTTCTTGTTAGATACAGTTCGGTTCCCCTTTTATTGTTTTGTAAATATATACCCTATTTCACCGATATTCAGTGGTATGTGAAGTGGGTTAGGCAGCCTATGACTACCGAGATTCCCAACATTTGAACATTTTCGGAATTAACATTTTTCCAAGAAATCCTTTCGCACAATCAAGATTAGTTGAAAATATTGCAAAACCAATACCTGTATTTGTTTCTAGTACTCAGCAAGTTTAAATGCAATTAGTTTTTCGTCGTTAGATTTTCCGTCTGAGAACAGGTTAGACGCTACCTCAACTGATTTCTATCCTGAGTTAGCCCACACAGTTCCCTGAGATTACCACTGCCTGGATACAGCTCGGTTCCCCTTCTAATGCTTTGTAAATATATACTCTATTTGTCGTACCTTTGGATGGAGCATTGGAAAATCAAATTTAGAGTTAAGTAGCCTGCGGATACCAAGATGTCCCAACAATTAGATATTTGTCGAATTAATAATTTTCCAATAAATCAATTCGCACAATCAATACTAGCTAAGAATATTGCAAAACCAACACTTGTAGTTGTTTATAATAATCATCAAGTTTAAGAGCAATGACCTTTTTCGTCATTAGACTTTTCGTCTTAGAAATGGTTATGCGCGTACCTCCATTGATTTGTATTCCAAGCTAGCCTACACATTTCCCTGTAATTCCCACAGCCTACCTCTCTTTTTCCTATATCTGCTTCTGATATATTCCGTACTATTCCCTCATGCCTTAGTATGTGACCTATCATCCTATCTCTCCTCTTTTTTTTACTGCTTTCCACATATTTCTTTTTCCCCTACCATTTCTAGAACCTCTTTGTTCTGAACTTTGTCTGTCCATGATATCTTCATCATACGTTTGTAACATCACATTTCAAAGGTTTCTATCTTTTTCCTGGCCGCTTCCCCTACTATCCAAGTTTTACAGTTGTACAGTGCTGTGCTCCACCCATATGCTTTCGGCAACCTTTTCCTTGTTTCTGTGTTTATTATCTTTGAACACAGTAGTTGCTTTTTCTTGTTAAAAATAGCACGACCTTGTGCTAATCCTTGTTTTGTATCTTTTGCGCTTTTCCCTTGCGTTATTTGGCTTCCTAGGTAGCAAAAATTCTTACCTCTTGTAAGTTTTCGTTTTCTATTATTATTCTAGTTTTTGATTTATTTACTTTTCTTTTACATAATAGTACTTTAGTTTTATTTTTGGTGATTTTCTTACCGTATCTTTCTGTTGGAACTGTTTCCATTTCATTAATAGCTGCTTCTAACTCTTCCTTGCTAGATGCTAAATACCGCTATATCATCTCTAAAGCTAAGCATATCAATTTTTGTTCCTGCATAATAATGCCAAATGTCTTTCTACATTTGACGGTATTTAATGGCTCTTTGATATACAAGTTAAAAATCAACGGGGATAGGACACATCTCTGTCTCACCCGTTTCCTGGTATTTACTTCTCTACGTATCTGCTCTAATTCTATTACCCCTGTTTGTTCTTTGTATAAGATACGTACTATCCGTCTATCCTTAAAATTCATTCCAATCTTTTTGAGTATTTCAAACATTTTTTTGCATTTTATATTCTCGAATGTTTTTTCTGATCCACAAACTCTATATACACGCATTCTACTTTTTTTGTTCTGTTCTCCGATTCATCGAATATTATTTTTTCCTCTACAAATTTAAATGGAGTATTACATCTCGATTTTCTTGAAAATCATCTATTGGAAATTGTATAAGATTTGTGCTTGGCTGAATGTAGGTCTCCCCACATTTTGACACACAGCCTCGAGGGAGGATTAATGACCATATTACCGCAATAGGTAGATAGGTTGTGGTGTAGATGCCTCATTTACTGGCCTCCTCGGTCGCCCGATTTAAATCCTTTAGACTTTACCATAGCGTGTTATCTAAAAGAAAAAGTGTATTCATCTGAAGTAAATACTAATGAATAACCTCATACCATGATAATGACATATTTTCCTTAAAACAAAAATAATTCCGTTGTGCATAGAGCAAAATAGAGTTTATTTTGAATATTTGTTAAAGGTTTTTCTGATTATTTATACATTAGTACTTATTGTTTTTAAGTTATTGTGTTACCATGTTAATAAAACTATTCTAATTATTTAACTTTACATATGTATCAGCGCCAATTTAAATAAACCTGCACCTTGCAAAAGTTCTAGATTACTAGAACAGGGAAATGGCCTGGGTGTTCTAATGAGCTAAAGAGCCAAACTACAAGTCCAACCAAAGTAGTAGGGTCATTAGTGAGAAACCAGACTAAAACAGCTCCCCAAAAGAGGGCAGCGTCTCTTTCGGTACTTAGATTGGCAAAGACCATAGGGATCGGTATGGCAGTCTAAGACACTCTACCGTGATGTGGAAAGCTACGGGAAACCACTACATTACCTCCCAAGTACACAGCGTGCTTAAATTGTAACAAATATGATGGCATTCTCTGGGGTAAAAGATTCCGGAGTTAAAATATTCCCCCATTCGGATCTCCGGGAGAGGACTACTTTGGAGGTGCGATCGGATAGTGCATAATAAAAGTCGGGAACATCTGCGTGTCGGAGCGTTGAATGTTAGAAGTATGAAGCAAGTAGGTAAACTAGAGAACCTGAAAATGGGAATGAGTAGGTTAGCACTAGACATAGTAGGGATCAGCCAAGTTCGGTGGCCAGAGGCGGGGGATTTTTTGAGTGGAGACTTCAGGGTAATTCATACAGGGTCAGAACAAGGAAATTCGGGTTTGGGGATAGTTATGCGAAAAAAGATAAGACGACGTGTAAAAAACTACTTACAAAAGAACGAAAAAGTACTCATGGTTAGATTTGAATCTAAGCCAGTAAATACAGTAATAATACAAGTATACATGCTCACTTCTACCTAGAGTGACGAAGAGATAGAAGCTATCTACAAAGATATCGAAGACATACTAAGATACGTAAAAAGATATGAAAATTTAATAATTACGGGGGATTTTAATGCAGTGGTCGGGGAGGGTAGAGAAGGAGCGGTAGCATGTTTATTTGGCCTAGGCACGATAAACGACTGAGGAAATAGGTTGGTAGAATTTTGCGACAAGAACAATTTAATCATCACAAACACATTATTTCAACATCAAACTAGAAGACGATATACGTGGAAGATGCCAGGAGATATAGGAAGATATCAAATAGATTACATTGTTGTTAGGCAATGCTTTAGGAATCAAGTAAAAGACTGTAGAAGCTACCGAGAAGCAGATATAGACACTGACTACACCATCGTAATTATAAAGACCGCACTTATATTTAAAAATTTGAAAAAAGAAACGTAAACAGGCACTTTGACTTTGAGAAACTAAAAGATAAAGATATTCAAGAAAGATTCGAAAAAAAGTTAAATGAATTGTTGAAAGATACCTGAAAAAATTCGAAAAAAAGTCAAATGAATTGTTGAAAGATTATTACTTATTTAATCAACTGATGTGTAACATGTTACGGGTTCTTTTTATCCCCTAATGTGACCAGTGACCTTTAAGGAAGGATTTCCTTAAAATGATGGAACGCAAATATCTTCCGACTATGCTAGGTGTCTATTCCTTGGGCAGAGCTTATGAGGATTGGTCGTGGTTTTTTTTACAAAGCATTATTTTTTTACTAGGGCTAGATTCTTAACAAGACAGGGGTTTAAATAGGGCGCCACTAAGTCATTAACTTTAAACACAGGATTTCCTTAAGGGGGACTTGGGCGTCTTTAGAGAGGAATACCGTATTAACTGCTAACGCAGAAGCTGTCAAGAAAATTTAATTAAATTTACAAAAATGAGGACACAAGAGGCATTCTCTTGTTACCTCATATAAAAAAAACAACAAAGATTAATCAGGCAACAATATTTTGAGCACAAGTTTTATGCTCCCAAATCTGAAAAGGCTATTAAAGCTTCTGGTTAAATTGGGGTTACCACTTTACGCTATTTTATCTTATATCTGGTACTCTACTTCTCAACGTACTTGTTCAGAATAAAACAATTAATTAAGAAAATTAAATGTTGCTTCTTTAATTAAAATACTTCCTTCATAAAAATTGTAAATATAAAATTCATATTCAAGAAAAGATAATACAAATTTCATCTACTCGTAAGGTAGGCTTATATATTCAAAGGAAATATTAAAATCTTTAAATGTTGTTTTCGTTACAAAAATTTAACTTGAATTTATGCCAGAAATATCAGATCTGTTTTTCTGTTTACATATTTATAAAAATTTAACTACATTGTCTATAAATTCATCATTCAGAAATTGTAAGTGAAATCATGCATATATGAAACGTTAATAAGAACTCTTTAGGTTTCATTAATTTCATTAAAATTAGTAACTGTGATTACACTGCACTAGTATTGACAATAAAAATTTCCTAAGGTCCTTTTCAGTTTGTTAAACGGGTTAATGATAATAAGTGGTTGCAAAGATATTTTCTGAAGCAGCCTCGTATTAAAGATCACCAAATGTAGACTTGATGTAAGAATAATACTAATCTCTTACCTTGCTTCAGCAGGTGTTGTTTACGTGATGGTGTTACAGCATGTTAGGGCAGGTGTTAATACATACGTTCTTCAGAAAACAAGTGACGTAAAATCCACATGTTCCACAGGACCCAAACAGCTGCGTGATCCTTGGACCGGACCATATGAACTTCGTGCATTTTTCTTATACGTACAAACCGGACCAACCAAAATCCAATATAAAACTTAGATGTTCTACGATGTGTAGATCTTGACTAAAATAATTACCATCGTATAGTCGTCCTACTAATTACTTGTAATTTCACACTCGCAACTTCAAAAATACCATTTCAATTTATCATCGGACTTTATTTCCAAACCATAAAAATTTCTACGTACTTTGTAGAACGTTTCCTTAAAATCCAAACTTATTGTTTTCTCGCATAACATTACATAAAATCCAACTATTTATCGTACGGTTGAAGGACGTTCATTTTGGATCGATATTTTATATCGCAAAGTTGGCGTGAATAAACTATAACTTGATACTCGCAGGTGCGAAAGTAGAATTAATATCCTCTTGAAATACAGCATGCAGACTGCCTTATTTTTATAAAACCAGATAAGGCGAGTTCATTCTCACAAAATGAGCATACGGAGAAGCCTTACAATTGATATACAAAACGGTTTCTTAAAAGGTTCTTTCTCTACATTTGCAGGAGAATTATAAAATAAATATTTAATTGAAGATTTTCTAACGAAGCGTTGAAAGGCATATTTTATTGTAACTTTTACGAAATTATTAGAGGAATATTTTTAGTGCTATTTAAACAGGTGTCCAAAGAATTATTAAATGAATTTATCAAAAGAATTATTCAAACGAAGTTATTAAAAGAGTTTTTCAAAAGACATTATAAAAAGACGATATAAAAAGAAACTATCCAAAAACGTTATTAAAAGAGCGCTCCAACAAAATTATTTAATTTATCTAATAACTTATTTTCAACTCTTACCATTGCTAAAACCACTACGCCTAGTGTTCAGCGCACTAGGGCTCTACTACCGCACAAAGCCAGACGCAAGTTACATGTTAGAACCCTTTTGGTTTCCATGATGGTTCTCGACGAGAGCTCTAGCTAAAGTAAGTGCTGATGCAATATGCACGAAACTGGAAAGCTGCTTGGCCTTGATACAATTTATACTAACATTCGACGCCTGATGTTAGAAACCAAACTAGCATTTCTGTATGGCGGTTAGCACTCATAATACCAATACTGGTATTTATTTATTTAAAAATGGTTTACCTGATATAAATGACTAGACAAGAGTTTGTAAAACTAAAAATTCATTGACGTTCTGCAGTGGTCAAAAAAACTGTTACAAGATACCGGAAAAATATCTGATACTAAGGAAGTAGAAACAGAATGGAATAATATTAAATCAGCTTAGATATGGCAGCTAGAAATATTCTGGGGTACACACAAAAAGAAAATAAGAAACCATGGATAACAAAGGATATCCTGAATGTAATAGAAGAAAGACGGAAATACAAAAATAAATCAGACGAAACCGGAAAACAGAGATACGAAACCATAAAATGGGAAATTATTCGCAAATGCAGGAAAGCTAAGGAACAATGTATTGATGAAAAGTGCAAAGAGGTACAAACTAAAATGGAAATAGGAAAGACAGATGACGCATACAAACTAATTAGAATCAATTTTAGGGATATAAAACCGTATATCAAAAATATAAGGGACGTGGGAGGAAACGTCATTATAGAAAATGTAGAGAAAGTACGTAGATGACAAGAATATATAGGAAATTTATATGCAGGAGAAGAAACAACTGCATTAGAATAGGAATCAAACATTGAAAATGATGACTTGGGATATCCTATACTTATAGATGAATTTGAATGAGCATTAAAGGATCTGTAAAATGGTTAGGCGCCGGTTATAAATAAGGTGCAAGCAGAAACTCTAAAAGCCGCTGGACAAGCAGTAACAGAACTTTTCTTCCAACTTGTAAGCTATATGTATGACACAGGCGAGATACCCAAAGATTTCAAACATAACATCATAGTAACTATACCAAAAAAGAAAGGCGCGGATAGATGTGAAAATTTTCGAACAATAAGTCTGACAGCACACGTGTCAAAAATATTAACTAGAATTGTACAAAGACCAATGGAAAAACGAGCTGAAGTAATACTAGGAGAAGATCAATTTGGGTTTAGGCGAAACAGGGGAACACGGGAGGTTATTTTAGCTCTGAGAGTGATAATGGAGGAAACAATAGAAAAAGGGGAAGGCGTGTATATAGGGTTTGTAGATCTGGAAAAAGCATTCGACAATGTAAAATGGAGAAAAATTTTCGAAATACTCAAAAAGATTGGAATGAGTTATAGGGATAGACGAATAGTACATAGCTTATACAAAAAATGCAGCAGTAGTAATAGAATTAGAGCAGGAACGTAGAGAAGTAAACACTAGGAAGGGGGTGAGACAGTGATGTGCCCTATCGTCATTAATTTTTAACTTATACTTGGACGAGGCAATGAATACTGTCAAATGCAAGAAGGCATTTGGAATTACTATGCAAGAACACAAAATTGATACGCTTAGATTTGCGGATGATATAGCTTTATTAGCATCTAGCAAGGAAGTGTTAGAAGCTGCTCTTAAAAAAATAAAACTAAAGTACTAGTATGCAAAGGAGGGGAAAATAAATCAAAAACAAGAATACAAATAGGTAACAAGAACTTACAAAAGGTTAAGGATTTGTGCTACATAGGATGCCAAATAACGCCAGATGGAAAAAGCGCAAACGATATAAAACAACGATTAGCACAAGGTCGTGCTACATTTAACAAGAAAAAGCAACCATTGTGTTCAAAGACAACAAACCTAGAAACAAAGAAAATATTAGTTAAAACATATGTGTGGAGCACAGCAGTGTACGGCTATGAAGCCTGGACAATCGGAGAAGCGGACAAAAAAAAGGTAGAAGCCTTTGAAATGTGGTGTTACAGACGTATGATGAAGATATCATGGACAGACAAAGTTAAGAACAAAGATGTACTAAAAATGTTAGGAGAAGAACGAAATATGGGGAAAACGGTACAAAATAGGAGAGATATGATGATAGGCCACATCCTACAGCATGAGGGAATAGTGCGGAATATATTAAAAACAGAGATAGGCAAAATGAGAAGTAGAGGTAGACCTACGTTGGATTATTGCACACAGATAGTGAAAGATGTAGGCTGTAGGAATTTCACGGAAATGTGTAGACTAGCTCAGAATAGAAATCATTGGAGGCATGAATCCAACCAGTTTCAAGATAGATAAACTAAACGAAAAAAAATTACTGTACTTAAACATGATGATTATTATAAGAAACTACAAGTATTGGTTATGCAATATTCTCGAATAATATTAATTGTATGAAAGGATTTACTGGAAAACTATTAATTCGGCAAATGCCTAAGTGTTAGGGATCTTAGCAGCCACAGGCTGCTTAACCGTACATTTGATTTTCCAAGGCTCCACCTGAAGCTACTTGATTGACCAGAAAGCGAATTTTTTGAATTTTGAATTTTGCCGGACTCTTGCTGTTCCAAGCAAGGTAGGGATCTTTAACGTGCGTGACAACACTCACACACGGGACCTCCATTTTACCTCTCAGCTGAACGTGGGCATATTTTTGTGAAAAATGCTCACCTAACATTTTTCAAGCGGACCGTGTCGGGATTTGAACCCGGGACCTTGGGCATAGCAGTCACACGCATACGAACTATGCCACGGAGTTACCACAGGTTGCTTAACCCCCTGCACATACCAATGGATCTCGGTGAAATAGGGCATATAATTAGAAAACAATAGAAGGAAACCGAGCTGTATATAGGCTGTGGGGAATTTCAGGAAACTGTGTAAGCTAGCTCAGAATATAAATAAGTGGAGGTACGTGTCCAAGCAGTTTGAGACGGAAAACCTAATGACGAAAAAATAAGCGCAACTAAGTCTGATGATTATTATAGACAACTACATGTGTTGGTTGTGAAATATCTGCAACAATGTTGACTGTGCTAAATGCTATCTAGGAAAAAATATTAAATCGGCAATAGTTCAAGTGCTGGGGAAACTTGGCAGCCTCAGGCTGCTTACCCCCCTTCACAACCACTGAATGTCGGAGAAATAGGTTATATAAATGTAAAACAATAGAAGAGGACCGAACTGCACCCAACAAGAAAGAACAATGTCTATTATCAAAGACAACAAACATAGAAACAAGAAGATAATTGTTGAAAGCATATGTGTGGAGCACAACACAGTATGCCCATGAAATACGGGCAGTAGGAAAAGCAGACAGAAAAACGGTAGTAAACTTTTGAAATGTTGTGCTTCAGATGTATGAGGATGATAGCATGGACAGACAAAGTTAATAACAAAATAGATTATAGAAATAGTAGGGAAATAAAGATATCTGTGGAAAAAAATAAGAGAAATAGACGGGCAGAATACGTTC
Source organism: Platerodrilus igneus (assembly GCA_036346225.1). Lineage (NCBI taxonomy): Eukaryota > Metazoa > Arthropoda > Insecta > Coleoptera > Lycidae > Platerodrilus > Platerodrilus igneus. The sequence goes on from JARFIW010001105.1 coordinate 1,441,329, forward strand.
TAGGGCATTTTCGGGAAATAGTATGGTATATATTACAAGCAGTGATAGGAAAAAGGAGGTAGGATAGATGCAGACTGTGCAAATTTAAGGAAAATGTGTAAGTTAGTTAAAAATAGGAAACAATGGGGGTACGCGTCTAACTAGTTTCAGGACTGAAGACCTAATGATGAGGATGATGATGTATCAGTGTATAAATCCTTTAATTGAACTCCAACTATCAATTAACCACATTCTTTATAATACTTATATTTCGTAAATATCAATTTTAAAGAAATGAAACAAGAATTTGCTTAAAAAGCATTGCCAAATTCAAAAATTTAATAAAAATTGAAATTTAAGTAGTACCCTGCGAAATAGACGGTGTTAAGGAATCCCATACTGCTGCTGCACGATACGGGCAAAAGTGCATAAGGTGATTTTTTTGCAGGTATGTGTAATTTATATCAGGTAACTGTCTGGTAAGCTTAGTAGAAAATTTCGTACTACTTTCCAAGTTTTGGGAATAGTATATTGTATACCACCAGCAGGACTCAACATTCCCTGACGACGTGAAAATTGCTTGTCGAGGCTCAAGCCGAGACAAGCAAGACAGAGTCCGGGAATATTGCTTTTCCTATGTGGTATACATACTATTTTTTCGCAAATCGTTAAAAAACGACAGAAATTAAAATACTAATTTTAAAAAACTTGATTAATTTTATTTATAAATAATTGGTGCTGTCAAATTCTTAGTAAAAAAATATGTGTAACTATGGAAACGTTCCTATCAAGATATTGAATTGTCAAACTTGGCACATTCAAATATGATTGCTGGTATTTTTGAACCATTTTGAATGGACCTGCACCTTGCCGAAGTTCTAAATTACTAGAACAGGTGAAATGCCTTGCGTGTTCTAATGAGATAAAGAGTCAGACTACAGGTCCAACCAAAGTAGTAGGGCCGCTAGTGAGGAACCAGACTAAGACAGGTCCCCGAAAGATGCCAGCGGCTCTTTCGGTACTTAGATTGGCAGAGACCATAGGGTCGGTATTGCAGTCTAGGACACACTACCGCGATGTGGAAGGCAACGGGAAACCACCACATCATCTCGCAAGTACACAGCGTACCTAAATTATAACAAACATGATGGCATTTTCTGGGGTAAAAAATTTCGGAGTTAAAATAGTCCCCCATTCGGATCTCCGGGAGGGGACTACTTCGGAGGATGCGATCGGAAAGTTAAAAATAAGACTCGGGAACATTCTGCGAGTCAGAGCGTGGAATGTTAGAAGTATGAAGCAAGTAGGTAAGCTAGAGAACCTAAAAATCGAAATGAATAGGTTATCACTAGACATAGTAGGGATCAGCGAAGTTCGGTGGCCAGAGGCGGGGGATTTTTGGAGTAGAGACTTCAGGACCAGAGGAAGGAAATTTGTCTGTGGGGATAGTTATGTGGAAAAAGATAGGATACTGTGTAGAAAATTACTTACAAAAGAACGAAAGAGTACTCATGGTTAGATTAAAATCTAAACCGGTAAACACAGTAATAATACAAGTATACATGCCCACCTCTAGCTATAGTGACGAAGAGGTAGAAACCATCTACAAAGATATCGAAGACATATTTAGATACGTAAAAGGACATGAAAATTTAGTACTTACGGAGGATTTTAATGCCGTGGTAGGTGAGGGTAGAGAAGGAGCGGTAGTAGGTTTATTTGGTTTAGGCACGAGAAACGACAGGGGAAATAGACTGGAAGAATTTTGCGACAAGAACAATTTAATCATCAGAAACACATTATTTCAACATCATGCTAGAAGACGATATACGTGGAAGATGCCAGGAGATATAGGAAGATATCAAATAGATTACATTCTTGTTAGACAACGGTTTAGGAATCAAGTAAAGACTGTAGAACCTACCCAGAAGCAGATATAGATACTGACCACAACATCGTAATTATGAAGGCCGCACAATTTAAGAATGTCAAAAAAAGAAACGGAAAAAGGCACTTGGACTTAGAGAAACTAAAATATAAAGATATTCAAGAAAGATTCGAAAAAAAGTCAAATGAATTGCTCAAAGATATCGGGAAAATATCTGATACTAAGAAAGTAGAAACAAAATGGAATAACATTAAATCCAGCCTAGACATGGTGGCCAGAGATATTCTGGAGTATATACAAAAAAGAAAAAAGAAACCATGGATTACAAAGGATATCTTGAATTTAATATAAGAAAGACGAAAATACAAACATAAATCAGACGAAACAGGAAAACAGAGATACAAAGCCATAAAATGGGAAATTATTCGACAATGCAGGGAAGCTAAAGAACAATGGATTGATGAAAAGTGCAAAGAGGTACAAACAGATGGAAATAGAAAAGACAGACGAAGCATACAAATTAATTAGAATGAATTTTAAGGATATAAAACCGTATAGCAAAAATATAAGGGACGCACAAGGAAACGTCATCATAGAAAACGTAGAGAAAGTGGGTAGATGGCAAGAATATATAGGGAATTTATATGCAGGAGAGGAACTAACTGCATTAGAACAGGCATCAGACATTGAAAATGATGACTTGGGATATCCTATACTTAGAGAGGAGTTTGAATTAGCATTAAAGAGTCTGAAAAATGGTAAGGCGCCGGGTACAGATAAGATGTAAGCAGAAACTAAAAGCCGCTCGACAAGCAGTAACAGAACGTCTCTTCCAACTTGTAAGCTATATGTATGAGACAGGCGATATACCCAAAGATTTCAAACGTAGCATCATAGTAACTATACCAAAAAAGAAAGGTGCTGATAGATGTGAAAATTCTCGAACAATAAGTTTGACAGCACTCGTGTCAAAAATATTAACTAGAATTGTGCAAAGACGAATGGAAAAACGGGCAGAAGAAATACTAGGAGAAGACCAATTTGGGTTTAGGCGAAACAGGGGAACACGGGAGGCTATTTTAGCTCTGAGAGTGATAATGGAGAAAACAATAGAAAAAGGGGAAAGCGTGTATATAGGGTTTGTAGATCTGGAAAAAGCATTCGACAATGTAAAGTGGAAAAAAATGTTTGAAATACTCAAAAGATTGGAATGAGCTATAGGGATAGACGAATAGTACATAGCTTATACAAAGAGCAAACAGCAGTAATAGAATTAGAGCAGGAACCTAGAGAAGTAAACATTAGGAAAGGGGTGAGACAGGGATGTGCCCTATCTCCATTGATTTTTAACTTGTACATAGAAGAGGCAATGAATACTGTCAAATGCAGGAAGATATTTGGTATTACTATGCAGGGACAAAAAATTGATATACTTAGATTTGCAGATGATATAGCGGTATTAGCGTCTAGTAAGGAAGAGTTAGAAGCTGCTCTTAATGAAATGGAAACCATTCTAACAGAGAGATACGGTATGAAAATTAACAAAACTAAAACTAAAGTTCTAGTATGCAAAGGTGGGGAAAATAAATCAAAAACAAAAATACAAGTATGTAGTGATGGATTCGAACCGAACCGAACCGAACCTTGCCCTAGGTTCGGTTCGGTTCGAAAACTTTTTAGTCCGGTTCGGTTCGAAGTTCGGTTCGAAAAAATATATTCCGGTTCGGTTCGGTTCGGTTCGAAAAACACGAACCAAACCTCGAACCGAACCGAACCGGTTCGACATTTTGATATTTTAAACAACTAGTACGTTCAACTACAACAATTTAAATGTTTATTAATGTAGTTTTTATATTTAGTAGCCGCTATTTTTAAATAAACCCAACATTAATATGTTTTAGGTTTTAGTAGCATAAATCATATTAATACTATTTGTCCAGTTTTGATTTTTTAATACGTACTCTCTTTAACAAAGCGTAATTACAATTAGATTAATAGTGAAAACCACCTCTAAAATTTAGCATGTGTTAATAATTGATGAATTTTACTAATGTCATTTTACCGTGAAAGAACGATATCACACGATCTTTGTGATTACTTTTATTTTAGTTTTAGTTGGTATAAAAAAAGTATCAAGACAATAAATAAGGTGTTGCTGATTTCTTATACAGTACCAACAAAAAGCTGTTTGTCAGTTTATCTTTATTATTATTTCTTTTAAAAGACAATATCAGATGGTTCTCGGAAAGAATCGTAAATCTTCCTCAAACAGTGTTTACGTTCTTCATAATAAAATATAACAGTATTTATGGCACGGACATTATGTCTGCTTATTATTTGCATTATAGTGTGTTATTTTATGTCGGCATTGATTGAAAAGTTTATGTCTCTATGAGTCATAAACTTCAACCCTTGGTCGTGAGAGAAAGTTTGGGGTCATTCTTTTGGAGTATCGGCTACTTCTAAAGACGTTGGTAATGACCACAATAAATAAACCGTAAATATTATCGAACCATGCGTTTTGTAACACCATTTTTTGAACGATTATGTACAAAAGAAAAGGAGATTAGTTTTTGCTACAAGGTCTCATTCTTTAATATTAATAGAGAGCTGGTTTTCATATAAAAGTAAAAAATTCAAAATGATGGATTAGTAATACATACTTAATTAAAAATTAAATTGTTTCGTTTATTCTGAAAACTTCTGTAGTCTCTAGACCGTGACCTCGGCTTGTATATGTTTAAGATGGTTTTCAACACGACTTCTGTTCATTAAATAAAATAAACTTGTTTTTAAAACCAAATTTTCAAAATCATTTCGAGTTTCTCCAGTATCTAATACTAGTTATAAACAAACAACAATTTGAAATAAGGAGCATTAAACAAATCAAACTAATCTAGAATTTTTTGATCTACAAACGTGGCTCGATGACAAAATTTATTAGATATGTATCACTAATACCTATTAAATTATTTACCTATTGCCTTAAAACTCGATGACCATGTACATTAGAAAATCGTTCTAATTCTTATATGCTTGCTACTAGAGATTTTTAATATGTGCGTTTGGGAGAAATTAAGATGCTTTTAGTGAAAATTAAATTTTTAAACTAAATTTTTATTTAAAAAATTGAACCTTTCGAACCGAACCGGACCAAACCTTGAGCTAGGTTCGGTTCGGTTCGAAAAATTTGCGGGTTCGGTTCGAGGTTCGGTTCGAAAATAAAATGTCCGGTTCGGTTCGGTTCGGTTCGAAAAATCGAACAGAACCTCGAACCGAACCTCGAACCTGTTCGGTTCGTGTCTATCCCTACAAATATGTAACACGAACTTACAAGAGGTTAACGATTTCTGCTACCTAGGAAGCCAAATAACGCAAGATGGGAAAAGCACAAAAGATATAAAACAAAGATTAGCACAAGGTCGTGCTACATTTAACAAGAAAAAGCAACTACTGTGCTCAAAGACCACAAACATAGAAACAAGGAAAAGATTGCTTAAAACATAAGTGTGGAGCACAGCACTGTACGGCTGTGAAGCCTGGACAGTAGGAGAAGCGGACAAGAAAAAGGTAGAAGCCTTTGAAATGTCGTGTTCCAGACGTATGATGAAGATATCATGGACAGAAAAAGTTAAGAACGAAGAGGTACTAAAAATGGTAGGGGAAGAAAGAAATATGTGGAAAACAGTAAAGAAGAGGAGAGATAGGATGATAGGCCACATACTACGGCATGAGGGAATAGTGCGGAATATATTAGAAGCAGAGATAGGAAAAAAGAGAAGAAGAAGCAGACCTGGGTTAAACTACTGCACACATATAGTAAAAGATGTAGGCTGTAGGGGTTTCAGGGAGATGTGTAGGCTAGCCCAGAATAGAAATCAATGGAGGTACGCATCCAACCAATCCCAAGATGGATAAACTAATGACGAAAAAATAACTGTGCTTAAACATGATGAGTATTATAAGTAAGTACAAGAACTGGTTGGGCAATATTCTCGAATAATGTTAAGTGTGTGAAACGATTTACTGGAAAACCATTACTTCCGCAATTGTCTAAGTGTTGGGAGATCTTGGTAGCCACAGGTTGCTTAAACCCCTTCACTGAATATCGGTGAAATAGGGCATAAAATTAGGAAACAATAGAAGGGGAACGAGCTGTATACACATACTGTGTGAGAATTTCAGGGAACTATGTAGACTAGCTCAGAATATAAATAATTTCAAGTACGTGTCCAACCAGTTTTGAGACGGAAAACTTAATGACGAAAAAATAAACGCAGATAAATCTGATGATTAGTATAAACAACTAGTTGTTGGTTGTGAAATATCTGCATCTAATGAGGACTGTGCGAAAAGATATATTGGAAAATATATTAAATCGGTAAATGGTTAAGTGTTGAGGGAACTTGGCAGCCACAGGCTGCTTACCTCCCTTCACAACCACTGAAGGTCGGAGAAATAGGGTATATAATTGTAAAACAATAGAAGGTGACCGAACTGCATCTAACAAGAAAGAACAGCGCTTATGAGAAAAGACAACAAACATAAAACAAGAAGAAAATTGTTGAAAGCATATGTGTGGAGCACAGCACAGTATGCCTATGAAATACGGGCAGGCTGAAACGCAGACAGAAAAACGGTAGCAGCCTTTTGAAATGCTGTGCTTCAGATGTATGAGGACGATAGCATGGACAGACAAAGATAATAACAAATAAGTTATAGAAATAGTAGGGGAACAAGGATATCTGGGGAAAAAGAGAAATAGAAGGGCGGAATACGTTCTAAGGCATTTTGGGGAATAGTATGGGATATATTACAAACAGAGATAGGAAAAAAGAGGTAGATGTAGACCTAGATCAGATAGTTATAGATGCAGACTGTGCAAATTTCAGGGAAATGTGTAGGTTAGTTCAGAATAGGAAACAATGATAGTACGCGTCTAACCAGTTCCAGGACTGAAGACCTTATGATGATGGTATTTTTGAAAATAACAATACAAATTCTGTAATTGTACTAATTGTAAAATACCTGAAAACATCACACACAATTTACTTCAGAATCAAATACATTTTGATGTTAGTTGTTTGTTATATTTACATAATGCATTAAAAATTTTTAAATCGAACTTAACATGAAAGCATGTTCACGGTCATTTTTCTAGTCCATATGTATACACATATTATTTCTGTACAGTACAGTAATGAATATTTCCTTAGTGATTTGTCGTTGCTTGGCAACGACTAAACATTTGTAAATATTCAACTCTTCTTTAAGAAATTTTATCAGAAATGTTAAAATTTCTGAACGATTTACGGAAAATAATAATTTTTAATTTTTAACATTAACGCCCTATAATACAAAAATGGAGGGTTGCAGGGCATATGTTTATTAAGCAAACTCTTCTTACTTTTTAGAGTTTTATCAGCGGTATTATTTATTCCAGGGTTTTGAAACACCCTGTATTTAAATTATATATTCTGTGCTATAAAATAGAATATCATCGAACACTTGGAAACTGTTTGAAATATACCTAATTTTAAACACGTACATACTTTGCAGCAACTAAAGCGTCAAGATACTGATATCTGTGTTGCCTACATCTAACAAAATATTTGAATAATTAATATTACAATTTACTAAAAACAATATTTGTTGATTTTACACCTTAAAAGTCTTGGTTCAAGATTTCTATGCCTTTTAGAGTAAATTGGGTTAAATTTTATACGCTTTGTCGAACCATAAAATGTTAACTATTTTCGACTAGATCGTTTTAACATTAAAGAGTACTTAAAATTTGATATACTTGTTAGTTTAACGGTTTTAATTACCGAGATATCACATGTGTAGAATGTAAATAAGGCGAAAAGTGATGAGTAGATTGGGGCATTGAGATGTAAGTGACACTGTGTTACGATCCCAGCTGTGTCTGTTTGCTCCATCTGGTTCTATTTCGCGGCTCGACGAATCTGCCGCCCGACTGAATCATTCCGCTGTTGACGAATGTTTTGATATTTAATATAAAGAGAGATACAATTATTTGACGATACGATTTTACGCTCTCTGCAAACGGACAAATTTAATCCCGAAAGAAAGAGCGGTTTAATAAAAGTAATATGGCTCCCTATCGGGATCAACGCATCCGTGTGGAAGAATGTCCCTGCTCTTCCGATTGGTGGCCACGTTATCATAATAATAGTTGGGTCGCGTCTGTTTATATATACCGTATCGTTCGCCCTCGGGAATATTTCACGCGTGGATGATTACATTCAATGACATATTTTATTGTTAATCTGTTAATAATGAGACTGAACTCGCCCGGGTACAACGGTTGAGTTTCTATGCTAATCTAAGAAGCTTTCAAATCCCAATATAACCATCGCTTTGAGATGATGTTTTATCGGTATTGGGCGCGGTTTCATTTCTCCCTGTTTGTTATTTTATTACTGAACGCGTTGTTCCAATCCCTGCAAGCAGCGTCAGCAGAAACAACGAGCTAAGAAAGAAGAGGTGGCCGCGATGTCACGTAGCTTTCGCAAGGGAAAGTGAAATGATAAGAAGTAGAAGAGAGCTGTTAGGGTGCGAAACCTACGCTGTAGAATAAGCTGCTGTTTGTTGGGAGGATCACGTCCGCAGCTCATCTCGATAACTGTATAAACATCGGCGATATCATCTCTACCATGTCCGTCACGCCCGGCGCCTGATTGCGATCCGGAGTTATGCTGCCCACGTCCGACCGGAACTGCAGCTCCACTTCTAATATTACATAACTGAGTTTCTACGAATGTTAGAAAATTTCTGATAGCTTGAGTCGTTTCGTACACTACGTCTTCTATCATGAAAATTAATGTTCCCCAAAGTATAATTTGTGGAGAAGGCCCACCCTGGCTGACGCGATGCTGTATTGCTACGACGCTTCAGTGACTATAATATGCCGCTTAATTGTCTCGAAATGAGAAATTCGTTTCCAAGTTATAATTGGATACGCGGCGCTCGCTTTACTTAATTCTGTAGCGCTCTCTGTCAACCGTCGGTCCCCTGGGGTGCAATGGAGGCGACCGCTCCGGGTGCCGGTGCTAATTACTTACATCATATCGATGTCGAAGAACGTGCAAGGAACTTATTGACAGGCCGACGCTTGAGATTGCGTGATGGCCGACGCCGCGCCGCCCCCGCTGCACCTGCTGACCACCGCCCGGCCCTGCCCAGTGCCCGCCGTCGTCATGGAAACCACCTCGTCATTAAAGCATCGCCTTATCATAACCATGCCAGCCATCTTTGGTGACCGCATATATGTATCGCGCAAGCTCCCGTTTCTACATATCATAAATTTCTAACACTAATTATTCATAGAAAAACACGTGCTTTTCTCTTTATCGCCGCGGACTTCGATCTGAATACATTCCACGATTTGTCATTTTCATAGGTTGCTTTCAGCAAGCAGCCGTCGTCGTTATACATAATCCTTCTCTCAATAGGAAAAGTACGAATCGGTGTACGTCATTTATTCCCGTTACATTTTAATGGAACACGAGTCAAGGCACAAAGCGGCCGCAGTCACCTGTACATTAATAAGTGATTTAGTGAAGGGGTGGCAGCTCGCTCAATGCCCCGACACAATAAGAGAAAGCTCATTTATAACCCACAAACCTCACAAGCTCACAATCATCATACATCTACAATTCCAAGCAATTCATGTCAATTTAATAAATACGTAACCGAATTCAAAGTCTAATCGTGTAACCAAAGCATACTAGAGTATTCAAGCTTCCTGAATGGTCCGACAAGCGCATTCAGATAAACCCGACACTGATAGCGACGATAAACCTCCATCGAGCTTGCAACAGGTACGCCGCAGCTTGCCTCATTACAGGAAAAAAGCAATCGAATCACGACTACCAGATTAGACAAAAACGACGGAGTACCTCAAAGTGACTGAGCACTTCATTAGATGAATCGCTCTTTATAAGCCACAACGCGGATTTTACTTTCGTTATTTATTCTTTAACGCGAATGAGGACGTATTTCATGGAATGTGATCTTTCCGAATTAAAAGTAAATAATGTTGGGTTGTTTCAGTTGCTAAATTTTTCAACAATATAGGTGGAACGTAGAATTTTTTAAAAACGTTTTGGTAAACAACATCATAAAACACAATTCCAAGCAACCCGAAAAGCTTTCAATTATAAAGTAATACAATTATGAGTTTAACTTTTTGAACTAACTTATTAATTAAAACATCTGTTAAAATTTTTTTTTTGTGAGTGGATATTAAACACGGTTAAATGGTTAAAACTATTAGTATCACACTTATTAATAAAACGCTGTTATTTAAGAAAAAATTCAAGCAATATATCTATACAAATTCATCTAGAGGTATGAAGTTTGGTATCAAACGTTTAGGATACGCTATTTTCCCAGTATATTAAAGAAGACAGTACTTACTCTATTTAGGAAATATGTCATCATCATCAATAGGTCTTGAGTTCTAAAACTGATTGTATGTGTACCTCCATTTCTTCCTATTCTGAGCTAACCTACATAGTTTCATAAAATCTCATAGCCTACATCTTTCACTATCTGTGTGCAGAAGTCTAACCTAGGTCTACCTCTACTTCTCTTTTTTCCTATCTCTACTTCTAATATATTACGCACTACTCTTATTTAGTATGTGTCGTATCATCCTATCTCTCTTATTATTTTTTACTGTTTTCCACATATTTCTTTCTTCCCCTATCATTTCGCGAACCTGTTTGTTCATAACTTTGTTTATCCATGATATCTTCATCGTACGTCTATAACACCACATTTCAAAGGCTTCTACCTTTTTCCTGTCCGCTTCCCCCAATGTTCATGTTTCACAGCCGTACAGTGCTGTGTACCACACACATGTTTTTAGCGATTTTTTCCTTGTTTCTCTGTTTGTTAACTTTGAACATAGTAGTTGCTTTTTCTTGTAAAATGCAGCACGACCTTGTGCTAACCTATATTTTATATCTTTTGTACTCTTCCCATCTTGTGTTATTTGATTTCCTTGGTAGCAGAAATCTTTAACCTCTTGTACGTTTTCGTTTCCTATTAGAATTCTAGTATTTAACTTATTTTTCCCTCCCTTACATACTGGTATTTTAGTTTTATTTTTGTTAATTTTCATACCATACCTCTCTATTGGAACTGGTGGCATTTCATCAAGAGCCGCTTCTCAATCTTCCTTGCTAAATTCTAATACCGGCATATCATCTGCAAATCTAAACATATCAATCGTTTGCCTCTGCATAGTAATTCGAAATGTCATTCTGCATTTGACAAGTATTCATTGCCTCTTCGATATATAAGTAAAAAATTAATGAGGATAGGGCACATCCCTGTCTCACACCTTTCCCTATATTTACTTCTCTACGCTCCTGCTCTAATTTTATTATCGCTGTTTGCTTTTTGTATAAGCTATCTACTATTCGTCTAGCCCAATATAACTCATTTTAATCTTTTTGAGTATTTCGAACATTTTCTCCTATTTTACATTGTCAAATACTTTTTCAAATTCGACAAATACTTTTAAATAAAATATATATATATATATATATATATATATATATATATATATATATATATTTATCAATAATGGACTGGATAGCATAAATATTTTAATGATAAGTTGTTTGTATATTGGGTATGAAGTCCAAGTAATAAAGTTGGTGTAAAATTTAAAGTTTATTTTATTATTCTTAACGTTTCGGCGACTCTTTTCGCCTTTATCAAAAGTATCTACAAATGGAAGCGTTGTATATTAAAGATAACATAGAATATGAATAAGTCACTCACCATATAGAATTAATAATTGTCAAATTATTTTTGAAAATGACAGATGATTATGTGACTAACATGATAATTAAAATAAATTTAGATGGAACTTGAAGGGAAGAACTATTGTACGTTGAACGTTGAAATGATGAAAGTTCGGTATGGTTGAAGATGATGATGTAGGGGTGTTTCAAGAACATGGACATAACATCAGTGTAATCTTCATATGAAGGAGTTACTGTTGTTTACTGGATTTGAAGTGATTCGAGTTGTATAGAGTGGAATAGAATCTATGTGAGTCTTCTACATCTTGTTTGTTGTTTAAACATTGTTTTTCTTTATTGATGTGGTAAGATTCTAAGAACAATCTTGTTTTGTAATGTGGCTCCTTTTCTAATACTTCTGTTTCTTCGAATGCGGGAGTATGTTTGGTTGCATATACATGTGTAAAGTGCACATTTGTTGGGATTGCGTTTACAGTCGCTTCTATGTTGGGTTAGACGACTTCTTAACCACTGGGAAGTTTGGTCAATGTAACAAGCCTGGCAACTGCAGACTATCTTGTAGATTAGGTTACTGTCAAGTAATTTAGGTGTAGGGTTCTTTATTTTGGTAAGATTCTGAATAGTATTGTTGTATTCGAAGGAAATGGTAATGTCTGGTTGTTTGAGTACCTTAACCAACAGTGGAGTTAGTCTTTGTATGAATGGCAATTTCTTGTGCATAATGTTGTTGTGTTCTGTTGATAAATTTTTAGGATTGTTGTTGACTGTCAGAGTATCGGTGTAAATGAGTTTACGTAAGAGTTGTTTAGGGTAGCCGTTATTTAATAAAGTATCGAAGAGAATTTTCTTGTTTTTGTTTAAAAATTGTGGGTCAGAGATCTTCTGTATGCGTTGTTTCATGGCATTGATTGTGCCGAATTTATGTTTGAATGAGCATCTACAATTCACAAGTGAAATAGAAATAAATGGAAGATTACCTTTCCTCGATACCATAGTCATCAGAGGACCTAACAATTCTTTAATCTTTGACTGGTTTACCAAACCTACAAATTCAGGTAGATACCTAAATTTTTTCTCTAACCATTCATTCAAACATAAAGTCGGCACAAACAATGCCATGAAACAACGCATACAGAAGATCTCTGACCCACAATTTTTAAACAAAACAAGAAAATTCTCTTCGATACTTTATTAAATAACGGCTACCCTAAACAACTCTTACGTAAACTCATTTACACCAATACTCTGACAGTCAACAACAATCCTAAAATTTATCAACAGAACACAACAACATTATGCACAAGAAATTGCCATTCATACAAAGACTAACTCCACTGTTGGTTAAGGTACTCAAACAACCAGACATTACCATTTCCTTCGAATACAACAATACTATTCAGAATCTTTTACCAAAATAAAGAACCCTACACCTAAATTACTTGACAGTAACCTAATCTACAAGATAGTCTGCAGTTGCCAGGCTTGTTACATTGGCCAAACTTCCCAGTGGTTAAGAAGTCGTCTAACCCAACATAGAAGCGACTGTAAACGCAATCCCAACAAATGTGCACTTTCTACACATGTATATGCAACCAAACATACTCCCGCATTCGAAGAAACAGAAGTATTAGAAAAGGAGCCACATTACAAAACAAGATTGTTCTTAGAATCTTACCACATCAATAAAGAAAAACAATGTTTAAACAACAAACAAGATGTAGAAAACTCACATAGATTCTATTCCACTCTATACAACTCGAATCACTTCAAATCCAGTAAACAACAGTAACTCCTTCATATGAAGATTACACTGATGTTATGTCCATGTTCTTGAAACACCCCTACATCATCATCTTCAACCATACCGAACTTTCATCATTTCAACGTTCAACGTACAATAGTTCTTCCCTTCAAGTTCCATCTAAATTTATTTTAATTATCATGTTAGTCACATAATCATCTGTCATTTTCAAAAAAATAATTTGACAATTATTAATTCTATATGGTGAGTGACTTATTCATATTCTATGTTATCTTTAATATACAACGCTTCCATTTGTAGATACTTTTGATAAAGGCGAAAAGAGTCGCCGAAACGTTAAGAATAATAAAAATAAACTTTTAAATTTTACACCAACTTTTATTACTTGGACTTCATACCCAATATACAAACAACTTATCATTAAATATATATATATATATATATATATATATATATATATATATATATATTCTTATGCTACCCCCTTGCGCCTTTTTATTTATTTATTTAATTTTATATATGATATGCAAAAATTTATTTTATGTTACGTGCTTTATTTTCGTTTGGTTGGTTTATAAACAAAACTGTGTTAAATATGCCTCGACTATTTGAAAATTCTTTCTTACCAGGGTATCCACCTACTTACCGTGGGTTCAGTGGTAAGTAGATGTGCAATGCACCAACCAAACAGCACTACCTTTTGTTTTAGTACCTGTGATATCTTACACTTAAATATGCCAAATTTTTATATACGATCCACGTAGCCTTGTGCCAAATTAATTAATATTACAAAATTTATGACTTTGACGTTAAAACCACAGTACTCACCTATTTTACACTTCGTCGTCGGCCTCTTTGAAAGCTGGCTCAACAATCTCACTCGCCGTATGCGTCTTTACAATGCGGCACTATCACTGTGAAAGATCCGCTATCCAGTTCCAGGTTTCTTTTAATGAATTTCGATATCCCCAAATCTAAAATGAATACACCCAAATTTAGAATTTTGACTACCTTTTTATATAACTTCCCCTGCGCTAATTTTCCTAGTTTATTTTTCTTTTCTCGTATTACTCCTCCTGCTGCTCCCCTGCTTTCTTGTTCCAAATTCCGCTCGTTACAAATTCAATGCTTTCCTCCTAAGTCCACTCTTTCCAATTCACTGCTATCCTCTAATAACCATTCGGTATCATTCTATCCGTTTTACCATATCCAAATCTATTCCATTAATATCGCCTTCAGTTTCATATATACCATTCAATGCCTTTCTGCCTTTTACAATCTCGTTCCAAATTCCCAATATTTACTACGCCTTTTCCACTGTATGTATCAAGCCAACGAATACCTCAAACAAGGTACTGACGATTGAGTTTATTGAAGAGATCTTTGTTTCACAGTGAATAGGTTTAAATGAAAATTATTGTAAAGCGTACTTATTGTTGGAAGGTCTAATATACAGGGTGGTAGATGAAGAATAGAGGCAGTATCTTTAAGATTGAGGAATGAAATAAAAAGGATACGGTTTAATACATCATCAGACGGCGAACGTAACACGCTTGTCTCATACATATAATTTACAAGTTGGAAGACACGTTCTGGAACTGCTTGTCTAGCGGCTTTTAGAGTTTCTGCTTGCACCTTATCTATACCCTGTGTCCTATTACTTTTTCAGATTCTTTAATGCTAATTCAAACTCATCTCGAATAATATTCCAAGTCATCCTTATCAATGTCTGATTCCTGTTCTAATGCTGTTAGTTCCTCTCCTACATGTAAATTCTCTATATATTCTTGCCATCTAACCACTTTCTCTACATTTTCTATAATGGCATTTCTTCCTGCACCCCTTGTATTTTTGTTATACGGTTTTATATCCCTAAAATTCACATTAAATAGTTTGTACACTTCGTCTGTTTTTCTTATTTCCAACTTGGTTCCCATCGCGTTACACCTTTCATCAATCCATTGCTCTATAGCTTTCCTGCTTTTGCAAAGAATTTCCCATTTTATGGCTTTGTATCTTTGTTTTCCTGCTTCATCTGGTCCGTTTTTGTATTTTCGCCTTTCTACTATTAAATTTATAATACCCGTTGCTATCCATGGCTCTTTATTTTCTTTTTGTTTATACCACAGAATATCTCTGGCCGATATATCTAAACTCGATTTAATGTTATTTCATTCTGGTTCTACCTTCCATAGTATCAAAATTTCCCGATGCATTTCAGTAATTTGTTTGACTCTTTCTCAAAACCTTCGTGGATATCTTTATCTTTTTATTTCTCAAAGTCAAAGTCAGTTTTGGGTTCCTTTTCTTCAAATTTTTAAGTTTAAGCACGGCTTTCATAATTTCTATGTAGTAGTCAGTGTCTATATCTGCTTCTGGGTAGGTACGTACTATAGTCTTTTACTTGATTTCAAAATCATTGTCGAACAAGAATTGTAGCTATTTGAGAGCTCCCTACGTTTCCTGGCATCTTCCACGTGTAACGTCTTCTAGCATGATGTTGAAATAATTTGTTTGTGATGGTTAAATTGTTTTTGTCGCAAAATTCTACCAGTCTATTTCATCTGTCATTTCTCGTGCCTAAACTAAATAAACATACTACAGCTCCTTTCCTACCCTCGCCGACCACTGCATTAAAATCTCCCGTAGTTATTAAATTTGTATGTTTTTCTACAAATCTTAGTATGTTTTCGATATCTTTGTAGATCGCTTTTAGTTACTCGTCACTGTAGCTAGAGGTGGGCGTGTATACTTGTATTACCACTGTATTCATCGGTTTAGATTTTAATCTAACCATGAGCATTCTTCGTTCTTTTGTAAATAGTTTTCTACACAGTATCCTACATGTTTTCGCATGAGTATCCCCACATCTAAATTTACTTTCTCTGATCCTTTATAAATTACCCTAAAGTTTCCACTTCAAAAATTCCCCACTTCTGGTTACCGAACTTCACTAATCCCTACCATGTCTAATGCTATCCTATTCATTTCAATTTTCAAATTCTCTATCTTACCTACTTGCTTCATGCTTCTGCCATTCCACGTTCTAACTCGAAAAATGTCTCCTGCTCTTTCTTGATACTTGTCAATCACATACTCCGAAGTAGTCCCCTTCCGGAGATCCAAATGGGGGAATATTTTAACTCCGGAATCTTTTACCCCAGAGGATGCCATCATTTTAAAACTTTTTCAGTACCCTGTGTACTTGGGAGGTAATGTGATGGTTACCCGTTGCCTTCACATCGAAGTATTGTGTCCTAGAGTGTGATAGTGACGCCAAGGTTTCCGCCACTCTGTATCAAAAAAGCTGCTACCCTCTTTTGAGGAACTGTCATAGTCTGGTTCCTCACTAAAGACCCCGCTAATTCGGTTAAACTTATAATTTGGCTCTTTAGCTCACTGAAACACGCAAGCCTCTATCCGTTCTAGTATTTTAGAACTTCTTCAAAGTGCAGGTCCATTTAGACTGGAGGAAATATGTATTTCGCCCTAAAAAAAGTTTTATGAAAAGCTCACAATTCAAGAATGTAACATTATGTGCCAAATTTTGACCATCTGTGCAGGTTGCGAAAGGAACTGATTCATCCAGAAAATAAATCTTAATTTTTATCCCCAAACAATTTTGATCTAATGTTTTGGAGAATTAATTTCTGATGCTGCGTGTAATCCAAGATCACCCTCGTCCTCATTTTAAAATTTAAAACAGCGCCACAACATGTTCAAGGCATGATGAACCGAGTTACATATTAAATATTTGATAGCTAGCATTAATTATAACAGCTAAACAAGGATATTTAAGAATAAATCAGTGAATATTTTTAAATTTAAGTTTACTTACAATAACTCCAACGTACCTACCACAATTTCAGAGGGTGTGGAGATTAGGACAAACATAGCGCTACTATATCAAAATGGATTTCGATATAGCACATTGTAAAAATGAAGGAATTGACTCTCATCAGAAACACACGGTGAATGTCTTTATATGGGCTATATGTGAATGCATGAGACATAGACATACATTCACCTCGTTAATTACAGCATACTGTCTGTCTCACAAGCCTTGAAGGCATTTTTGTTAAATTTCCCTTTTAACACATCATTGACGTCTTATTTTCCTCTCATAAGAAGTGCACAAATAAATTTTTTCACAGTATTAGCTCATATATTTTTTTAATTAATTTCAGAATGAGCAACGTTGCACTATATTTAAACCAAGTAATCCTTCGAACTTTCAGAATATACTACCTATACAGAGCGGCATTAGTTTTATGTCATTAACTTAAAGAGGGAATAGAGACCGATGAAACAAACAAAAATGTTAATTAACCTATGACCTAAAACGATTGGTTAAGCTACACACGTACACACAAAAAAGTGTCCAAACTGTTTTTGAACCCATGCAATTTTAGTTACGTCACGAATCAAATACGGAATAACATCATCCTTTAGAATCGACCAACAAAGTTACGACAGTATGCAAATATAAATTAGTAAAATACGATGTCTATAAGTTGTACAACGAAATAACCTGATGCACTTTAGCTGCTACTAAAATCAGTTTAAATTTTTTTAAAGTATTCGGCAATTCTGACGATAATCACAACAAAAAATAAAATTTTATTATGTTGAGTTGGTCGACTGCAATAGGTTTCTGGCTCCGTAGTCTTGACGTTCTAGCAATTCAGCAGCTTTAACTTAATTTTACTGTTTTAATGAACGATGCAGTTCCGTTACCTTCTTTGGTAATACACATAAACATAGTGTTGTGACTTATTCTGTGTACTTTAGTGAATTGCGTAAAGGCGGTTGTCATTTGAAGCATTTGTTGTGAATTTAATTCAAGTGCGTGATATGATTCAGGATAACACTAGCATATGCAAATTATTTCTTAAAAACATGCAACAAAACAGCGGTCCTAAAACTTTTACTTAAGTTGACCTAGGTCGGGTATTTATAAATCTTATCGAATATTTTATTCTTGAAGATTTTGTGTTATTTCTCGCTTAAAACTTGTCTACAAGCATTTTGAAATCAATATCTTTTTAATCTTTCTAGAGATGTCTCAAGGTACTCAGGAACTTTGTCAAGTTGGAGTTTAGGTGTGCCAGTTTAAACAATGTAGATTATACGTAGGACTTTTTAAAACTGATTCTCGTAAACGCCATCATAAAATACAATTGCAGGCAAGGCGAAACCCTTTTCGACAACGAAGGAACTGCTCAACAATTTCAGATAGAATTTGTTCAACCATCCTCTCTATAGTCAAGCGACTATCATTTGTAAATCCAGATAAAAATATGACTGACGAAGCAGTTTTTCAACATTATCGACGAGTTGAAAACAAAGCAGTAATATTGTATGGAGAAGGTATACAAAAGTTAGGGTCTTGTTAAGATAAATCTCTCAATGTCGGTTGTGACTAAGTTGAGGTATAGTTCACACGTATGAGTAACCCTTGAGTATATCAAAGCTTCTTCGGTTGCTCTTATTTGCTTACGTCATCTTACCTGAGCTTGAAAAAAGTTCTCGTACTTTCACTCGATCGTGTAGTCGCGCAAGCAATTTCTTAAGGTATGTATGTATGTATGTTCGACTTTATTATATTAAGAACTTACAGAAAGAATTAGGACTACAACTTAAAATAAATTAAATTAAGTTCAAAATACACTGACATCCTCAAGCGAGATTGAAGCCATTAGACTCCGTCTACCACCTAACTTGAGAGTGACAGCACATAGTAAATTATGTAACAAAATAAAATAATTTGTAATGTGAAAAAACAAAATTTCAATCACTCACTCAATCACACATTCAGACATACTGTGAGTAGGGCCAATGATAGAGTAAAGGCTGTAGAAAAATGTACGTTTTATTGCGCATTGATTGATAGGAGATGTTCAAGGAAGAGTTTGCGAAAACTAAAAATTGTGGGAGCATGTCGAATGTTTAGCGGTATTGAGTTCCAAAGGAGAGTGCCAGCAACCTGGAAAGATTGATGAAAAATGTGTGTACGATGTATAGGGATGGCCAGCAAATTATCATGTCTCGTATTATGACTGCGGTTAGATAGAAGAGAAAATTTAGTAAATAAGTAACAAGGACTTTTAGCAGAGAAGAGCTTATAGAGAAAAGCAGCCATATGAAGTTTTCTTCTATCACCAAGCTTAAGCCATTGCATGTCTATGTAGAATGGAGTTACATGATCCCGCTTCTTTAAACTATGAATGAAACGAACACAACTATTTTGTGCTCTTTGTAGTCTTTCACTAAGCTCAGTTGAAGCACTTGTGTAAATAATATCACAATAATCGAAATAAGGCATAATCAAGCTATGTACCAGTTGTACCTTAAGTTTAACAGGCATAAACCTTTTTAGACGGTTTAACGAATGCAGACCACCAAATACCATACGACACGTATGCGTTACTTGATTTGTCAGACTCAATTGTTGGTCAATAACAAACCCAAGGTCTTTAACACAATCTGAAAGTTCTATTGTATTCATGCCAAGGCGCAGCGACGGAGCGATATTAAAATCAATTTTTCGAAGCATTTTTGGGGTCCCGACAAGGATAGTTTTACACTTGAATGGGTTAATTGCAAGTCCGTTATTTCGACTCTACCTGAGAATGTTTGAAAGATCTTCATTTATTTTATTGAACGCAGAAGTGATATTATCTGGCTGAAAATGTAAGTATACTTGAACATCATCCGCATAACAGTGGTAACGGGAATGAAGAAGGAACTGCGATATGTCTTGGATATATAAACTAAATAGGAGAGGACCTAAGACACTTCCCTGTGGAACACCTGCTTTTAGTTCTGCCCAATTAGAAAAAGACATAACCAACAGAGATAACTTGTTGCCTGCGACCACTAAGGTAAGAGAGAAACCATTGAACTGTCGAATGAGATAAGTTGCTAAGCTTGTATAATTTGGCACAAAGAATTTCAAAATTGACACTATTAAAAGCTAAGCTGAAATCAATTAAGATAAGAATGGTAATATGTTTATTGTCCATAGCGTGTCTGATATCATCAACCTCTCGAAGCAATGCTGAGCAGGTACTATGCCCTTTACGAAATCCTGATTGATAAGTGTCAAAAAGAAAGTTTTCTTGCAAGTAGGCTGTAACCTGATGTGCTGCAATATATTCAAAAACTTTGACAGAGTAGGTAGGATGCTTATGGGGCGGTAATCACTAGGAGTAGACGGACACGGTTTCTTAGGTAAAGGACAAACAAAAGCCTGCTTCCAGAGATTAGGAAAAGTGTTAGTGCAAAAAGAAGTGTTTACAATGGAAGTGAAACTATCAAGAAAAGAAGAAGTTATGTTGTTCAACATACGAAGTGAAATATAATCTGGTCCAGAAGCATTAGACTTTATGCGAAGAATAGAATCCAAAACGACATCAGACGAGACTTCAATGAAATTAAATCTAGGAACATGTGAAAGTGGAGAATCTGGTATATTAGCAATAGCTTCACGGACAAATGCAGAATCTAATAGTGGACATTGAGCAAAACATGTATTTAAAGAATCTAAACAACAGTTAACAGGGATAGCATGATTTGCTTTGCCTAAGCCTAAGGATTTCAATTCTCTCCATATCCTGAATGAGTTTGGTTTTGACGACATAGTATAAAAATGACACATTTTTGCATTCCTAATTGTTTGTTTAGTTCGATTCCTAAAGAATTTATAACGAGTCCAGTTCTGTTCAGTTCTAGATCGCTTAAAGTAAAGGTGAGCAGCATCTCTAAGACGCATAAGAGTTTTTATTTGTTCGGTCATCTATAGAGACTTTGGCCTAGTGACTCTGGCAGTTCTGTATGGGGCGAAGGTGTCGTAAACTGTATTAACTAAAGCATTGAACCTTTCCACATTCTCATTAACCGTATGAAGGTTATCGATTTCATCCCAAGGTAAAAGACGAGCATCAGATTTAAGAGCCTCGAGATTAACATTTTCAAAGTTACGGTATCTTAGAAGAGTAGAAACAAATTTGGGAAATTTAATGGAATAAGAGACAAATAAAAGATCATGTTTTGAAATTTCAACAACAGGGATTTGACCAAATTCAAAACCATATTCTTATTAGAGACACAAATGTAGTCAAAAGTGGTATGCGATTCATGGGACAGAAATACAAGGTGGTGTGTTGGATTAAAATGTACTGTTAGTGGAAAGCTATGTTTTTTTTTGGTAATAGTAAATGTTCTGATAAATTACCAGGCTTATTTTTTGGGTATATTGTGAAATATTTTAGGTATTTTGTTAAATTAAGTAAATTTTCTTCACTTCAAAGTTCCTTCAGCGTTCGTATCAGAAGTTAATTTTTCATTGAAATCCTAACTGTAAATGTAGTAAATTAAATCAAAGCCAAAGATATGCGACAATTAATATTATTGCTCTTTGATTATCATTTCTTTACAAATTCTCCTCATAAACTATTGGATTCCGCGGTTATTCTTGAAATTACCCTAAATGGTGTTAAAAATCCTCATGTTGTAAACAGGTGGACTTGGGTACGGTATGCTTTATATTTATTATAACTACATATTAGGTAAATTATTTATTAAAGTACTGTCAATAATTAACTAGAATTATTTTTATAGTCGTTTTTCTTAATAGCGAAGGCTGCAGAAATATAGAGGCCAATATTGTATTTCCATTATTTTATTAAAATAAGGCTATAAATTTACCTATAACGGTTGCTAATACTGAATATATATTATTTGAAAGCGACATTTCTGGATGCCCTTTTAAGCAGATACTCATTATTCTTTGTTTCGTAAGTTGAGTTGCTTTAGAAAAATTATTACTAATTACAATTTGAATATTAGCAGTTAAAGTTTTCTACGGCACAGCGGGATACCATAAGCTTGCAATTTCAGGTTAAAATGATTACTGAATTCTTTACTCAGTACTACCAATAAACTCGGAGTATCAATCTTAAAAGTTAGGATTCAAATGAAGTATAGTAATAGATGTCATCATTTCTGATCGAAACATTTTATATATGTACTAATATTTTGTCAAAATCGGCATGAATGACGTCTGATACGTGCAGTTAAAGTACAAGCGGAAGTCATTTTTTAGATCAAATTGTACAAATTTGAACGATTAAATTATACAGATCATTATACGTCAGTTTCATCAAAACAATGCTACGAAATTGATTTTCTACCCGTTTAGGACCTGGAGTAGAATAGTCTTATATACTTCGCGGCCTATCGTAATTCCCGACACAGATCGCATGAAAAATGTTAGGTGAGCTTTTTTCACAAAAAATACGACCTCGTTCGGATAAGAGGCAAAATGTAGGTCCCGTATGTGAGTGTTGTCACACACGTTAAAGATCCCTATCTTGTAGATACTCCCTGTATGTTTGTTGTGGTTTGTTTAGCATTCTTCTTAATCTTCTTTGGGAATGAAACCACTCATAGTTTTTAAAATCTATTTTATTTACGTTTCGATCCATGACCTAGGATCGTTGTCAAAATAATAAAAACTTCAAGTATGACGTTTATGACATAAATTGAAGGTTACTTTGATTTATTGATGTTTGAAATATTTGGTTTGAGTACACTAAGCAAAAATTTTTAAAGTTTAAAAGAATGATTGCCTTCAATTTGTGTTGCGACCTGGGATCGACTTTCCTATGGTAGCCAATACGCTTAACATGAAATCAGCTGATTAATTTTTATTGGTGAATTTTATATAAATTCAATAATTTGGGAAACATTTTTAACATGTTTCTATTTATACAATTGAGAGATTTCTGATTTTTGTCTTATTTTACCGAGATTCAGTGAAGGGGTTAAGCAACCTGTGGCTACCAAGATCCCCAACATTTATAATTTGCCGAAATAATGGTTTTCTAGTTAATATGCTTATTGTTAAATTAGTTATTGTATGTATAAATAGAAATCATGTATGTAGGCTGTATTTCATGTTAATATCGCAAGGAAAACCCAGGAAAAACTTGCAATGCTACCTAGATATTGTGGGCATTTGATCTTCATTTGTTATTTCTTTTGTTATTTCTTTTAGTAATGGAATTCCATTGTTTACTGAAAGTCACGGATTCGTTTGCAACGCAGTTATTTTTATGTAGGGTTATATAGGCAGCTTCTTTGATTTTGCGTTTTTGGTGGTTTTCTTCTTTGTCGATAATTTTGCATCTTCCCATTTTATTTTATGACTGGAGTCCCATGCATGTTGGCAAATCATGGATTTTTCAAATTTTCTATTTTTATATATGATTTATGTTCTCTTAATCGAACTTCAAATGGTCTGGAAGTTTCTCCTATATAAAACTTATTACATTCGCACGGTATTTTGTAGATACAGTTTTTTGAATTTTGTATTGCGTTTTTGGGTTTTGTTTTTGTTAATTGTGCTCTTAGTGTATTGTTGGTTCTAAATACTGTTTTAATTCTAAATTTGTTTCCTATTCTTTGAATTTTTCGGAGAATCCTTTTATGTATGGTATTGAGAGCATTTTGTGGTGTGTATCGTTGTTTTGTTTTCTTTTCTTTTTTTTAGGGTTTTTATTCATTTCTTTCTCTATTATTCTTTTAGGATATTTGTTTTCTATTAGTGTATATCTGATTAGGTCTTTCTCTTTCTTTAAAATTTCTTCGTTTGATGATATTAATTTTGCTCTATCATACATGGTTTTGATAATTCTTCGTTTGACACATTGTGGGTGGTTTGAATCGAAGTTTAAGTATCTGTTTGTGTGCGTTGGTTTTCTATATACCGATGTATTAATTGTTGTATCGTTTTTGCTAACTAGAATATCTAAAAACGGAAGTTTTCCATGTTGTTCTAATTCATATGTGAATTTAATAGTTGGTTCTATTTCGTTAATTGCCTGTATAAAGTTTTTAATTAATTCTATATTATGAGGCCAAATAGCATAAACATCATCAACGTATCTCCACCAGATCAATGGTTTCAATTCTTGTGTGAATATCACATCTTTTCGAATTCCTCCATGAATATATTACTGAAGATTGGGGATAGTGGACTTCCCATTGCCATTCCGCAGCTTTGTTTGTAAAATTGATCATTAATTTGAAAATATGTGGTATTTACGCATAAACCAAGTAATTCCATAATCGATGATATACTTAGTTTTGTTCTTTCTTTAAGATTGCCATCTTTTCGAGTTTGTTTTTATAATATTAAGCGTTTTGTTTATAGGGACATTTGTAAAGAGATTTACTACATCAAAGCTTACCATTGTGTGTGTATTTTCAATTTTTATGTTTGATAGTTTTTCTAAAAAGTGTTGGTTGTTTTAATGAAAGAATCCGTTTTGCCTGCTAATGGATTTATAATTTTTAGTAGAAATTTTGCTAAATTATGGGATGGTGAATCTATTGAGCTTACGATAGGTCTTAAAGGAATGTCTTTTTATGAATTTTGGTAGACCGTAAAGTGGGGTGGTTTACTGTAATGTGGGACTAGTTTACTTCTTTCTTTGTCTTCGAATTCATTTTAAATTTAAATAGAGTTTTGTATATTTTATTTTCAATTGATTTTGTTGGGTCCGTTTCTAAACTGGTGTAATTCTCAGTGTTCAATAGTTCGTTGACTTTTGTGTTGTAATCGTTTTATTCATTATTACTGTTGCATTGCCTTTGTCAGCAGGTAGAATTATAATTGAGTTATCGTTTTTTAGATTGCAAATTGCTTTTATTTCGTTAGTACTTACATTTGGCTTTATTTTGTGATTCTTTTCTATTTCGATTTTACATCGTATTCTAAATTCGTTTGCTTGATCTTCTTCGAGTTGGTTTGCTGTTTTCTCAATACAGCTAATTATTTCAAAGGTTGGTATTGATTTTGGTGTTACTGCAAAATTAAGGCCTTTTGAAAGAATTGATTTTTCTGTGTCGTTAATAGTTCTGTTTGATAAATTTATCACGGTGTTTAGAATGGTGTTCCTGTTTTCTAACGTTTTAGTTTGTGTGTTATTTTCTCTATAAATAGGTTATTAAATTTCTTTATGTGAATTTCTTTTTGTTTGGAAAATACTGATTCGTAGTAGGTTTTGCACTAACGAGAATTTTATCAAAATCATATTTTGTTACCTTTATTCGTATGAAATTTATAATGCCCTCAATATCTTGTTTTAACTTATAAATAATGTGTCGGTGGTTTTGTAGTCTTTCCTCATCATACTGTAACTTGCTCTTTCGAGAATTCTTGATAGTTTATTGCTTGTCTTTCCAAATTTGATTCTAAATCCTTTTGGTATTATTTCGTTGTTTCTGCACTTTATTAGGAATGTGAGTGAATTTTTGGAATGCGATAGCTTTAGGTTTAGATTGTCCAACTGTCTAAAACAAATACAAATTTCAGGCCCATACCTGACTTGTAGATTCTCCCTGTATGTTTGTTGTGGTTTGTTTAGCATTCTTCTTAATCTTCTTTGGGAATGAAACCACTCATAGTTTTTAAAATCTATTTTATTTACGTTTCGATCCATGACCTAGGATCGTTGTCAAAATAATAAAAACTTCAAGTATGACGTTTATGACATAAATTGAAGGTTACTTTGATTTATTGATGTTTGAAATATTTGGTTTGAGTACACTAAGCAAAAATGAATTCGAAGACAAAGAAAGAAGTAAACTAGTCCCACATTACAGTAAACCACCCCACTTTTACGGTCTACCAAAAATTCATAAAAAAGACATTCCTTTAAGACCTATCGTAAGCTCAATAGATTCACCATGCCATAATTTAGCAAAATTTCTACTAAAATTATAAATCCATTAGCAGGCAAAACGGATTCTTTCATTAAAACAACCAACACTTTTAGAAAAACTATCAAACATAAAAATTGAAAATACACACACAATGGAAGCTTTGATGTAGTAAATCTCTTTACAAATGTCCCTATAAACAAAACGCTTAATATTATAAAAACAAACTCGAAAAGATGGCAATCTTAAAGAAAGAACAAAACTAAGTATATCATCGATTATGGAATTACTTGGTTTATGCGTAAATACCACATATTTTCAAATAAATGATCAATTTTACAAACAAAGCTTCGGAATGGCAATGGAAGTCCACTATCCCCAATCTTCAGTAATATATTCATGGAGGAATTCGAAAAGATGTGATATTCACACAAGAATTGAAACCATTGATCTGGTGGAGATACGTTGATGATGTTTATGCTATTTGGCCTCATAATATAGAATTAATTAAAAACTTTATACAGTCAATTAACGAAATAGAACCAACTTTAAATTCACATATGAATTAGAACAACATGGAAAACTTCCGTTTTTAGATATTCTAGTTAGCAAAAACGATACAACAATTAATACATCGGTATATAGAAAACCAACGCACACAAACAGATATTTAAACTTCGATTCAAACCACCCACAATGTGTCAAACGAGGAATTATCAAAACCATGTATGATAGAGCAAAATTAATATCATCAAACGAAGAAATTTTAGAGAAAGAAAGACCTAATCAGATATACACTAATAGAAAACAAATATCCTAAAGAATAATAAGAAAGAAATGAATAAAAACCCTAAAAATAAAGAAAAGAAAACAAAAACAACGATACACACCACAAAATGCTCTCAATACCATACATAAAAGGATTCTCCGAAAAATTCAAAGAATAGGAAACAAATTTAGAATTAAAACAGTATTTAGAACCAACAATACACTAAGAGCACAATTAACAAAACAAAACCCAAAAACGCAATACAAAATTCAAAAACTGTATCTACAAAATACCGTGCGAATGTAATAAGTTTTATATAGGAGAAACTTCCAGACCATTTGAAGTTCGATTAAGAGAACATAAATCATATATAAAAATAGAAAATTTGAAAATCCATGATTTGCCAACATGCATGGGACTCCAGTCATAAAATAAAATGGGAAGATGCAAAATTATCGACAAAGAAGAAAACCACCAAAACGCAAAATCAAAGAAGCTGCCTATATAACCTACATAAAAATAACTGCGTTGCAAACGAATCCGTGACTTTCAGTAAACAATGGATTCCATTACTAAAAGAAATAACAAAAGAAATAACAAATGAAGATCAAATGCCCACAATATCTAGGTAGCATTGCAAGTTTTTCCTGGGTTTTCCTTGCGATATTAACATGAAATACAGCCTACATACATGATTTCTATTTATACATACAATAACTAATTACATAACAATAAGCATATTAACTAGAAAACCATTATTTCGGCAAATTATAAATGTTGGGGATCTTGGTAGCCACAGGTTGCTTAACCCCTTCACTGAATCTCGGTAAAATAAGACATAAAATCAGAAATCTCTCAATTTATAAATAGAAACATGTTAAAAATGTTTCCCAAATTATTGAATTTATATAAAATTCACCAATAAAATTAATCAGCTGATTTCACGTTAAGCGTATTGGCTACCATAGGAAAGTCGATCCCAGGTCGCAACACAAATTGAAGGCAATCATTCTTTTAAACTTAAAAAATTTTTGCTTAGTGTACTCAAACCAAATATTTCAAACATCAATAAATCAAAGTAACCTTCAATTTATGTCATAAACGTCATACCTGAAGTTTTTATTATTTTGACAACGATCCTAGGTCATGGATCGAAACGTAAATAAAATAGATTTTAAAAACTATGAGTGGTTTCATTCCCAAAGAAGATTAAGAAGAATCCCTATCTTGCTTGAAACAGCAAGGGTTTTGCAAAATTCAAAATTTCCAAGTATAAGAAGACTCATTTCCTGGACACTGTAGTGCCTTTGGGTGGAAATTCAAATGTAGGGGCCTGTCATAAGCAGTGACCATGGACAACTGTTTTTTCTTTACTTCGAGTATCCCCAGAAAAAACAACAAACGTAAAGGTGACTTATAATGTGTATTCGGCGCAGGTAGAATGTCATAAACACTCTATTTGGATCCTGGAAAGGATTAGTTATTAAAAAAGAGAGAAAAAACCAAAGATGATAAAGCCATCAGAAGGAGCAATTCTCTACGAACGCACGGACATTTTTTACGGCTGAAGTTGGGAATTTGATGCTAAGTTGCAACTGGATTTGATAAGGCCTAATAAAGCTAGGTGGCTAAAAGAATGGAACGTTCTGTCAGAAGAATTAAGGGTTATCCACTCAGGTTCAGCCAATGGTTATACAGATTAATTTATATCATAAATGACAAAACAGCAAGAAAGGTATAGAATGTTGTTGTAAAGCAACGAATTATAAATCAATAATCGATTACTTGCATTATTAGTTATAATAATTTCAGTTAGAACAATTTTTTATTATATCATGATTCGTGCTGAAAAGTTCAGACCTTGGTATGTCATCATCAATGAGCTAATGCGATTTCTTACGAATTGGTTACCACCAGCATCACTGGTTCCTTTGGTAGAAATCCATTTAGGAAAGTTAGGTTAAGCACACTGACGTCAACTTGACCTTATATAAGTTACACCCGGGGGCTATTATGGGAGAGTTAAGTGTCTCAGTCATCTAAGCAAGGCCGCCCACAGAATAATTTGTAGAGGGGGTCAAAACTACTTTCAAAAATATTAGTTATGTTACACAAAGGATGAACACTGTTAATGCAACCCCGTTACCGGACGTATTGGAAAGTAATGTAAGGCATAAAATCTTATTTCCTTAGAGTAGCTCAAAAGCAGTTAGGACCATCGATAATGCAGCGTTTTTTAATATTATAGTTGAAATCACGAAAGAATGCATTCACGCCATAGGTTACTGAATTTAAAAGCGATATACATTAAAAGTATGTCGGTGTTTAATTCAGAAACCTATGACGCGAATGCATTCTTTCGAGATTTCGGCTATAGTATTTGAAATTGAAAGAAAAACGTAGGATTGATAGTTTCTTAATAAATGCAGCATTCTGTAATTAATCGAATTTTCATAAAGTGTAAAGTTACTTACCAATCTGGTAAATTGCTGGTGCAGCAGGCTATCAATTCTTTTGGCTTGATGATGCACAGGATAGCAAATGGAAAAGATTGGATTTTACATTAACACACACTAATTGAAAATTGAATGGACTTATTCAATACACGTAATAAGCCACCCGTAAGAAAATGTAAAAATACAGACACGACACAACCATATTTAACGGAAACAGAAAAGCCACATTGTCAATCAAATGGCCACAAACCACAGATATTAATTAATAGTAAATAAATATCCGACCGGCACTTTAAATAGTGTCTTTAATATTTGTTGCACAAACAAACATGACTAAGAACTATGAAGGTACAACAAACTATTATAACTGGCACTGCTGAATAGGGCTGTTCTCGCGTTTTATTAATCATCATCATTTTGAATAAAATATCAATCTTCTTCGGTCTTGACCAAATCTATTTAGGACTTCATTTATAAATGCTTGTTTCTCCCTACCTACCATGTCCTTATGTACGCTAAGCATGCATAAACCTGATAATCTATCCCTGACATGCTTGATCTAAGCCACAATTTTACCCGCTTTAGCGTACTAAATGACCTTTCTATTGTTGCAGTAGTTGAGGTAATGCCAAAAAATATTCAGCGCAGTTTTGATGGCCGGAAAAAAGAAACTTCATTATCAAGCAAATGTACAAAGTCTGTATCTTGTTGAATCTCTATTTTGCCAAAGTTCAACCCACGTTTGCAACTGTTCTGAAAAGTTATCAATGTTGTAACTTCTGGCTATTTCTTCTTTTTATTTAACAATGCTCTTTTATATTGTTGTCTTTAAGTTATTTGGATGTAATCCAGAGAGTAAAAAGAAGTCGTAGCATCTTCAGAAAACCTTGTGGAAAATAGACTGTATAACAGAATCCAAATAAGGAATAAAAGACTTACTCAGTAATCTTCAACACTACTCATATGATAATTAGACCTATGAGTATGTCTTGGTGCAATACGTGGTAATGTAATTTCTAATCCAAAACCATGGGCATGTTCAACACTTTTTTTATAAACCTCTTTAAAATATTGTTCAGGATCACTACGGTGTGTCTTAAAAAGTTTGAGTAGTTCATCTATGTGCTGTTTAACGGAAAATAAGTTTATACTTTTAGACTGCAGTGCATTACAAACAGGTTCCAATTTGCTAGAATATTTGGCCATAATATGCAGACAAAGAATAAATTTCGACGAAGAAACGCAATTTAAAAGTTGACTGGCCCTATTTGTTGTCTGAGCATTTATTTCACGGTTATGAGCTAAATTTTCCAGAGCGTTCATAGTATCTGCAAAATGTTCCGCAAACAACCTCATTCATTTATATTTGGCGGATCAGCGTGTTTCACATAATAGTGGAATATTAGAAACATATCTACGTCTTAATGGACTATCTCGAAAGAAAGTAATTACTTCTTTAATGGTACCTACTGAATTTTGAATATTCGGAATCTTGTTCAAATCATTTATCACTAAATTTAATCTATGGGACGCGCAGTGAAAATATATCGCTTTTGGATATTTATTTTAATAAATTTTGGACTCCTGCTCATGACCTGCCATCGTCGAGCAACCATCAAACCCTAATCCAACTAATTTATCCATACAAAGACCATATTCATTACAAGCGTTTAAAATTGCAGCAGTTATACCTTCTGCGTTTATAGATGTAAGGACTACAAAGCCTAAAAATTCTTCTCTGACCGAATTGTCATTACTAACAAATCTTACTCCAAGTGATAACTGTTCTACCCTAGCAATATCTGCACTTTCGTCAGCCAGAATTGAAAATGCTTCACTCAAATTCACATCTTTCACAATTTTTTCCCTAATGTTCCACAAA
The DNA here is from genome assembly GCA_036346225.1 of Platerodrilus igneus. NCBI lineage: Eukaryota > Metazoa > Arthropoda > Insecta > Coleoptera > Lycidae > Platerodrilus > Platerodrilus igneus. The sequence goes on from JARFIW010001105.1 coordinate 1,472,597, forward strand.
TTGAAATTATTTGATTTTGCGTTCTGTGAGAGGTGTATTTTGAGTTCTTCTTGCAAAACTTTAAGTGCTCGTTTAGAATGTGATCCCCACTTTCTATTCTGAATTGTAAAAGATCCTCAAAATTACCTTTTTTATCACCTCGTAATGGCAAATCATGCATACCATAAAAAATGACGGTGGATATTATTGGTATAAGTTTTTTGCGCTTCGATTCAATCAAATCCCGCTCAGCTTCATTCATTTGAGAGGTAATTGATAGACGTTTTCCTTCAATAATTTTTGTAAAACTATAGAAGCTTTTATAGTTGAATCACGATGCCATTCGGTTGTAGCATGTGCTTTTGCAGAAGCGACAAAGTCATGATATTTTGTGAAGGGCTTCACAATGAAAGAACCAATAACCCCTCTTTTTACAGTTGGCCGAAAAACTACGCAATATTTGCAAAGTGCGCCTTTGAGTTTTGGAGAATACGCAAGCCAATCGTATTATTGAAGCCAGTCATATCTAAAAGCACGTCTTCTTCTTCGGAATCGTTCTTGAAATTATATTTAGGATCTGGTTTGTAAGGATTTGTTAATAATGAAAAGCGAACATCGTCGGAAAGTGTTTCATTCGAGTTAACAAAATTGCCCAAATCGAGCATGTACTCATTCTTATCAGTTGAAAGATTGGTGTCATATTCACATGTAAGAGATTTTAAAGTATTAGGTGACGAACTACCAGCTTTATTTAGATCATTGACACTATTATGTACTATACTATTACACTCAAAAATAGCATCAGCACCAGCACCGCTACTACTACAGCCTATGCTAGATGATTCTTTTAGTTCATTTCGTTTGAAAAATTTTCTAATATCCATTGTTAGTATTGTTACTGATCTTAGATCTGAATTTCTGAAAAAAATAACACGCTTTGCTTTTCTGATACTTCAAAAGAAGAGATATGTTAATCAAATTGACTTTAAAGAAAAAAAAAGAATCTCCCAATTGCAAATAAATATTATTTTTAAATATGTATTCTCACGCATTAGGTACATTAGTACTTACTGCTATCCTATCCGTAATTAAACTGTAACTGCAATCTTCGGCCTTCTTTAAAAACAAAAACCAGTAACTACACTACTTATCAACACTGATAACAATAACTACAAGGAAAATGATCAATCAATATCTATCACACGTCTTTTACTAATTCAACAGTCAGATAAAGTTTCCTAAGTCACAAATTAAAAGTACACCGCATTCGAAAAACACTGAATACAAACTGAAGTCACTGAAGATATAGACGTACTTTACTGTTATAGATAAAGAATATATTTTTTCTCAGAATAGAACACAATGAGACATTTGTAGAACATTCCAAAGCTTTAGTTGTAGAGTACCTGAACCTGTACAATAAGAAAGAAACCATTATGAAAGCCTTTATTTATATTTCGTTTGAATAGAAACTTTCAGGGTAAAGATATTTAGATATTAAAGAATGAAAATAACAGTTTTGTTATAGGCGGTTAGGGTTACTATTGTAAGGTAATTGCATTAATTCGCATTTCCTGCTTAAAATGACATACAAAGTCGGTCTATTTATAGTTAGACAATAGGCATACCTGTAGTGTAATCTCAACATTTAGGTTTACTTTATTTTTAAATAATAGTATAACCGATAGTGAAATCGTAATCTTCTTCAATCTCTAGTGAAGGTGCACTTCGTGTTGCGATTTCTAACGAAAAAAAACCAAAGGAACATATTCAGGAGGGTCAGGAGACCCCAATTGACCCCCTTTGTGGGCGGCCTAGCCTCTGAGTCAGCTCAGTGTTGTCAAATATACAGTAATTAGTCATTGTGAGTAATAGTTAGTGTACTCAACATGTTAGTAATTGTTCTAATTGCTTTTAGTTTAAGATGTTTAGTCTGTGAATGCTTCTCTATGTACACGCTATTGTTGCCTAATAAACTAATATATTGTTTTGATTGGGGTGTTGATTTGGTACCTTCAGTTAGATAGGGGCACTACCACCCTTGAGCTACGATTCGAAATTTCCATGCACATCCCTGTATCCCAACAAGTAGTAGAGACGCGGGAATTGAACTTAGATAAACTGCTTGAAAAGCAACTATGCGGACCATTACACTACTAGAGCGGATAATAGTTTTAATCCAGTTTCCAGTTACAGTCTATCTACAAAGATTACCAATTTTCAAAACTTATAGAAAGTTTGAACTTTAAAAACTTGAGTTGTTGGAAATTCCCATTTCCGAAGTCTGCGATTTCATAATGTATAATTTTTAAAACTTTCGCATTTTAAAAATTATTCTCAATTATCATTTTAAATATGTAACAACAACAACAACAACAACAACAACACCAATCACGGTATTCCCTTTCGGGATAACCAAACCTAGCACCTCTTTCTGGAAGGATATGCATGGTACAACTCTAAACTACTACATTACTCTTCATCCCTGCACCATTCACAATCTTGCAATACACACCTCGATCCCTACACACTTCCTTTGCCTTTAACATTCATAAATTGCTTTTGGCATGTTCTTTTATTCCCCCATATTTCTCACCTGTCGTTCTTTCAGAACCTCCTCTACTACATCCAACCATCTTTTACGCGGTCTGCCACTTACAGTTTTACCAGTCATCTTGCTTGCATATATAGTTTGGTAAGTATATTCTTTCCATATGTCCAAACCATCTGAGCGTACTTCGCTCGCTTAACTACTTAAAATCCACTTGCACCCCACACTCTGCTCTCATCCATTCGTTTGGTACTTTGTCTCTCAACATTTTTCCGCGCACACTTTGTAGGAACCTCATTTCTGCAGCATTTATACGACTAACACGTTTCTTCTGCCAGACCCAAGTTTCGCTGCCATACAGAACAGTTGACACAAACACACTGTTGTAAATGGCCAGCTTTGCATTTATACTTAATCCTTCATTCCTATTCACTGCCCACATACTTCCAGACACTTTTCTTCCAGCATTTGCCCTCCTTTCTATTTCACCATCCAGCTTTCCAATACTCAAAAACTTTCTACCGAGGTACACGAAATCATTCACTTTCTCTATTGTATCGCTGTTCATTCTAAACAAAAAGTCATCAATTCCCCCATCGCTGTCAAAAATCCTTACTTTCGCCTTATTTACATCCACTTTCAATTGCATATTTCCACACGCTTCCGAAAGTCTGTCAAGCATTCGTCGCAAATCTTGTGACGATTCGGCCAACAATACTGCATCATCCGCATACCTCAGCACACTAATATTTGTTTCGCTAATTTTCACTCTTTCCATTCCTTCGCAGGTCTGCCTGATACATTTACCCATAATACATTGAACAACCATGGTGACATTACATAGCCCTGTCTTGAACCTTTCACAAAGTCAAAGTATTGCCTCATGTAATCATTCACACGTACATATGCTCTACTGCCTTCGTACATCGCTATGATAGATTTCATCAAGCACTTGCTTACACCGTATTCACGCAGCGCCTTCCATAATTCACTTCTGTTCACAGAGTCATACGTCTTTTTGAGATTTCCAAATGCTACTTTCTTTCTGGCATCCATACATTTTTCAACAATTTGTTGCATCGTGAACATTTGATCCAGGCATAAAAACACATTGAATGTCCCATATCTTGCTCTGCGTTCTCTTACGAACTCCCTTGATCACGATTTTTCTATACACTTAACTGGGTACACTCACCAGACTAATCCCGCGATAATTTTTGCATTCATACTTGCTGCCTTTACTTTTGTTCAAAGAAATAATGATCGCACTCTTCCAATCTTTAGGCACTTTCGCTTGTACTGTACACAACTCGATCAGTTTGCACAAACATTCAATCAGCACCCCAGACCTATACTTAAGCATTTCACTAGTTATTTCATCTACACACGCCGCTTTGCCATTTTTGAGAGTTTTCACCACCTTCCACACCTCGTATACGCTGCATTTAAACTTTATAATATTATCTACTTTTTGACCAAACAATTTCATTTTTACTATTTACAACGCCATTCCCACGCTTATTTCCAACCCTTTCTTGTTTTCCTTACCCATTTCCAAAACAAGTTTTTAGTCATATCAAAATCAGTCTGCATTTTTTTATCCTCCCCCTCCCTCAGTTGCTCTTAGCTTGCCTTCACTACTTTTTTCGCATATCGCTCTTTCTCCTTATATACTTCCTGAAGTTGCTTTCTTAACTCAACATCTTTTTCTGCAATCATTCTCTTACATGGCACTTTTTTTTCTAGACAACTTTTTGACCTCATCGTTCCACCATGTATTTTATTGCATGTACCGGTCACTGTCGTTCCACATACTTCCACAGCACATTTCATTATACTGTTCTTCAAACAATCTTATGCTTTCTCCACATCTTCACTTCAGAACACTATCAAAATCTTGTTTGCAGTCATATAACTCTCTCTCTCTCTCTCTCTCTCTCTCTCTCTCTGCTCTCTCTCTCTCTCTCTCTCTCTCTCTCTCTCTAACATGGTAATGCACTCTCGTTGAGTCGAATCTTCCAACAAGCGTTCTACTTTCACTTTTGATGGTCTCACATTCTGCTTTCTTCTCCATACCCACTTTCGGCTAAGATCAATTCTGGACAAAACTAGAAAACGAGATTCTTTCATTACTCACGTGTTTTTACCAGTTCTCTTAAACTTTCATAAAATACGAACAAAAAAATTATAGGTCTCGCATTTGCGCTTTGCCATGTGTATTTGTGTATGTCCTTATGTTTATACCATGTGTTGGATACAAACAGCTCTTTTTCCATACATATACTTACATATACTCACTAACATAACTCCATTTTCATTTGTTCTAGGATCGCCAAATGCAATTTTTAAAATTACTTATTTTTCATATTAACAATTTTAAATATTTCCAACTTTCAAATTTCCAAATATAAGATTTTTAAACTTTCAAAATTTTGATGGTTTAAATTGACAATTTTTCAAATTTAGTATATTCCCAATTTTAGGCCATCAAAAATTGCTATTATAATAACAGTTTCCAAAATTTCTAATATACAAGACCTCAATTTATCTTCAATTTATATGTTTACTAATTTTAATAATTTCTATAAAATTTAAACTTTAAAAAACTTAATTATTAGAAATTCCAATTTTGGGCGTTTACGTTTACCACAATTTACAATTTTAATATTTTCCAATTTTAAAATTGCAAATTTACACTTTTCCATCTCCAGAACTAAATTCTAAATTCTAAATTTATGAAACTTAACTTTTCAAAATCCTTTTAAGCTATCAATTTTAAATATTTCCAATTTTTAAAACTCCCAATTTTTTAAATTTCAAATTATCAGATTTTCCAATTGTAAAAGGTCAGCATGTTTCTAATTTTAGCTCACCAAAAATTGCAATTATCATAATTTCCGATTTTCAGACATACTAGGTTCTGAAATTTTTTATTTTCAAGTTTTCCAGTTTTCAAAATTTCTAGTTTTCAAAAATTTAAAAATTAAAAACCTCCAACTTCAAAGACTACATTTTTTATAATTTAGATTATTAAAATTTTGTCATTTAAAAAGTTGCGAACTTTAAATTCCTATTTTTAAAATTTCGAAGTTATAGATGGTCAATTTTTTGAATTTCTAATTTTTCGAATTATATATCAAAATTTTAAGGTATTATGATTTCGTATTAGTAAAATATTTAATTGTCAAAATTTTCAATTTTCAGAACTTTCAGTTTAGAGAGTTTGAATTTTTAGTCTCCAGTTTTCTAAATTTTTTCGATTTCAAATTTTTGAGTTTTAGAGAATTCTAATATCAAGGTCTAGATTTTTGATAAGTTAAATTATTAAAATTTTTCTATTCGCTAAATTACGAACTTTAAAATTTCAGTTTTATATTTCCAAAATTTAGAAATTTTAAAATTTCAATTTCTGAAATTTTCAATTTTTCGAATTAACAGTTTTCAAAAACTTTCAATATTTCAAGAGTTTAGAATGTCGTAGTCAAAATTTCCAATTCTAAATTAGACAAATAATCTTCAATCTACAAAACCGCCAATTTTAAAAATCCTGCATTTTCAAAATTTTGCCGATTTTCAAAATGATTTTTCAGGATTTCTAATTTTTAAAATTTCATATTTTTACAATGAATAATTTCCAAAATTTTCATACCGTCAAAATTTGAAGCTTTTCAAATCTTCAAAAATTTCGAAGGTTCCAAATTTCAAAACTAATCGAAATTTCTAATTTCAGATCAACTTTGACAAAGATGAAAACATATCAACATCATCATCGCTGTGGGATGTTATGAAGTGCAATTCACCCAAATGGTGGCTCATCGAGCTTGGTTGTTTGGGGGCAACAGCGACAGGTTCAACGATGCCTATACACAGATTCTTTAGTAGCAGTAATATTGTGTGACCTTGGACTCAATGTAATTCAATCTACTAAAAGCTGCATGACTTTGGTCAATCCATCGACTAAAAGCTAAGGGACTTTGTCCTCAATATAGGTCAATCGACTGAAAATGACCTGACTGCGTTGGTTTGTAGGTCAAGCAACGTGACTGGATTCTATGTAAAATCAATCGACTAAAAAAGTGCGTTACATTAAATTCAGAGTATGTCAACTGACTAAACACAGCGTTACTTTAAACTCAAAGTAGATCAGCAAAACTGTTAGGTGGTGCATAATTTTGCTAACCGCTAGTTAGCAGTACAGTGAACCCAAAGTAGGTAAACAAAACTTTTGGAGGTGCACGTACAGCTGTATAATTTTGCTAATCGCACACTTACCAGTAGAAACTGCGGTGCTTTGAACTCCAGGTCTACTGAGATTTAATTTTTTACATAGTCTGATCAATTATTGAATTAAAGTATATTAATCATTTTAATCTTTTTTCTTAGCGTAACTATACGCATCCCGTAACTGTTGATGCTATTATAGGCGAAAAATTACATTTATACAAAAATGCTCGCTGGTTATCTAATGTGTGTCAAAATAAAAAATTAAAAATAAATGTTGTTTCTATAGGAACTCTATAAGAGGGTTTAAAAGTAATTCCGTAAATATTGATACAAAACTTTACTCTTACTTTAGATCAGCCATACTCGACCTTTTTTTTTATAGGGGCCACAAACACGTTTCAGTCACGGTAGCCCGGGCCGCAAGTAAAAAATAATTTAGGTGTATAAATGAAAAAGTAATATCAACCTAATGAATTATTTAGTTTAATGTAAAAAAGAACTTTTAACAAAGATGCTTACTTACTTATATGTATATCTAATGAGACTTTTGGAACTGAGAGCATTTTTTTAAAACTTTAGCAATATCTGGCTTGTCGTTGCATGCTACTCTTATTATATCATCCAAATGGGAATCTGTCAGTTTATTTCTATATACACTCTTTGTGTATTTCATCTTTGAAAAAGATGATTCGCACACATACGTTGACCCAAAAAATGTTAGCATTATTTGAGCACATCTTTGCACGCTTTTATATTTTTGGGGAACAATGCTCCAAAATTCCACATGTTCCCTTTTTTCTTTGAAAATTACTTCCAGGTTGGTGTCATTTCTAAAATCAATAAATTCATCAAACAACTTCGAGTAATTACAATTTAAAACTGAAGCCAACTCAGAAATAGTTTGTGTCTTTAAATGCCATGGATTGTCTACAAGTAACAAACAATTTTTTATTTTTCTGAGATCTTGAAACCTTTTTTGAAATTCGTTTAATAGTGCAGTTATAAAATTTGAAATTATGGAGCAGTTTTCTTCTGAAATGTTAATACCGTCCTCTCTGGTTTTTATAATAGTTGGAAAATTGTGCAGCTGTTTGTTCTGTATTTCATTATAATAAATACTTAGCTTTTCCTCAAATGCAAACACTTTATTTGCCATATTGGTCACTATGTTATTTTCGCCTTGTAGACTCTGATTGAGATTGTTTAGTTTTTCCGTAATATCACATAGAAAACCTAAAAGACACCACCATTCATCGTTTTGTAATTCTGGGTACCCTTTATTATTTTGCTCTAAAATAGAATTATTTCATGGCGTAATGAAAAAACCTTTCCAAAACCTTTCCTCTACTAAGCCATCGCACCGAGGTATGCAAAAGAACGTCGCTGTGCTCACTTCCCAGTTCTTCAAGAAGGGTTTTAAATTTTCTATGGTTCAGTACTTTTGCTCGTATATAATTGACAATATTGATAACTGTTTTCATTACAGCTTCTATTTCTGGTTGTACAGCACGGGCCGCCAAGTTTTCTTGATGGATAATACAATGGAATGTTATTAAATTGCTGCAATTATATTTTTTCTTAAATAATGAAATGAAGCCATTTTCAGATCCAGTCATTGAAGGACAACCATCTGTACACAAACACACGATTTTTTGCACATCAATTTCATGATGTTCTAAAAAATTACAAATAGTATCAAGGTAATCCGTACCTCGGGTTTGACCTTTCATTGGCAGTAATTTTAAAAAGTTTTCATGAATTTCATTGTTTTCTGTACAATATCTAGCAAACACCGAGCACTGCGATGTTGCTGAAATATCGGTGCTGGCATCAAATGCTAAACTGAAAAACTTGCATCTTCTTAGGTTTTTTAATGTATCATCGGAAATAAATTTAGAAATGTCTTCAATACGCCTGGTGCAGCTTGAATACGAAAGCTGTATTTTTTTTATATCAGATACTATTTGTTTTTTGTTACTGTATTTATCAAAAAGTATATTAGCAGCACTAATAAAGCATTCCTTTACAATTTCCGCATCGGTAAATGGTTTCATATGCTTACCAAGAATGTAAGAAATTTCATATGATGCTTTTGTTACCGCCGAGTCTTGTGATAATGCCGCGAACATAACATTTTGTTGCTCATGCAATGACCTCTTAAAAAAATTCAATTTCTCATTTCTCAAAGACGATCCGGGAGGAAACGTTTCGTCGAAATCTTTATGTTTTGAAGTGAAATGACGAGAAATATTGTATTTCTTCAATATGATACTTTCCCGACATATCAAACAAGTAGCTGCGTTGTTTTTATTTGGCACAACAAAATAATCAGATTCCCACTCATCTTAAAACAATCAATTTTCACTTGATATTTTTCTTTTATACTTCGACGACACTCCTGACATTATTTTGAAAATAATAGGTATACTTAATTTACAAAACAAAACAATTATTTGGCAGAGGACGCGGGTACGTACACAAATTTAGTTTAATAATTTAGATTAAATTTATAACAAGTTTAGTTTCGATCGACAATCAAAGCGACACGCACTTAGGTCCATGGATCTTACGGTCTGGCCACGCGCAAACACGAGCGGCGGGGCGACTTGCCAATTAGTAAAACACACGTCTCATTACACATGACAAGCAATGTTTAGCTTCGCAAGTCGCCCTGCCGCCCGCGTTTGCGCGTGACCAGACCTTTAAGGGGATTCCCGACGCCGCGTATTTCGTATCGTTCGCGCAACCATAGATTACAGACCTTTAAGGGGATTCCCGCGCCGCGTATTCCGTATCGTTTGCGCAACCATAGATTAGGATAGTTTGCGTTTCCAATTTAAGCAAATTATTGATATCGAAATTTGAAGTTGTTTACAAATAAGTTGTAACTACCTAGTTGGGCCAACCAAAAAGCCTTCGCGGGCCGCAGGTTGAGTATAGCGACTTTAGATTCTACAGACTTCTACTACACACGTCACTGCCAAATGTGTTATAGCGGACGATACGCTACCGGTTGGACACCACGTACCTCTTCTGCGAAGTTTTCTGCGAGGATTATTCATGAGAAAAGTAATAACTACACCCTTCTAATGGCACATACACGCTAACTTCATTACCATACCTACAATTTGCCATCGTATACACAACGCATGGTTGGACACTAATGACACCAAAATGCGATCCCCCCCTTTCGAGAAGAACTATGTTTGCTCAACCACCCGTGCAACAATGACGCATTAGCTATACCACGTGTGGAACGTTTACATGCTGTTGGCTCAGCAAAGGCGGCTCCGTGGCGTAGTGGTATGTGTGTGACTACTACGCCCTAGGTCCCGGGTTTGAATCCCGACACGGTCCGCTTGAAAAATGTTAGGCGAGCATTTTTCGCAAAAATACACCCTCGTTCGGATGAGAGGTAAAATGGAGGTCCCGTGTGTGAGTGTTGTCACGCACGTTAAAGATCCCTACCTTGCTTGGAACAGCAAGGATTCGGCAAAATTCAAAATTTTCCAGGTAAAAAAACTCGCTTCCTGGCCAATGTAGTACCTTCGGGTGGAGCATTGGAAAAATCACATGTAATGTTGGCTCAGCAAGTCAATTATCCAAGGCGTGCCTATTGCAATACCGAAAAACTGGTGCAACATGGAATTATTTAAGATATTGGAAACAAACACATATGCACCCACTACCACATTCCAAAGTTCAATGCAACAATTTAGAATACTGAACCTCAGACACGCCGACTGGTGCATTCGAGATCTACCTTCAATGCATTTCTAAACTACTGGTAACCATACTACTATTGAAACACCCGACGAATCGTGTTTATTATTTAGTGAGTCGGTTACAATGTACCATGTAACCCTTCAGAATGACTAAATTATACTGGACTAAAGTTACCAAATACAGGACAACCAAGTTTGCATTTTGACAAATTAGAAGACTTCCTTAATAACGAATGGCTACAAGCTGCAACCATTCTAATAACTAATGACATTACCTACTTACATATGGTCCGTAATAATTTTCTTTACCCTGATACACGTCTCTTTCTTCTTACTACTGTGTCGAGGAATCAAGAAGTCGTCCCAACAAGTCTTTGTGGCATCAACGCAACGCACACATTCCACCACATTTACCAGACCTTTGTCCTCACTCCAAGCAATTTCTCTCTTTCCGTTTCCAACCGTACTATCGCTACCAACAGCACCAGAATGAGACCCCGCTCCTACCATTGATGATACTTATCTCGTTCCAGACGTTCCACGGTTGGCACATGAGTCACCAAATTAATTAATAATTAAAAAGTTGCTTCGATGTCACATGTACCCATTACCCTGTGGTATCCGTGATCATGTTATACAGGGTTGGCAATTAATATTATTAAAAAAAAAAAGTTATTAGTCAAAAATATCCACCCTCCTCGCAGGTTAGATAAATCTTGGTTTCAAAACTACTGTTAACTAAGTTTAATAAGCGAGTCCAGTTCTAAGAACAAATAAAGTCTCAAGAAAAGCTCAAGATAGAGGTGAAATCCTAAGATAATTTCCAAAGATAACTCCGAGATAAAAGTAGAATCCCAAGATAATTCCCAAAGACAACCCCAAAATAAAGTAAAATTCTACGATAAAGACATCGATATACTTTAAACTGAATTCTAGTAGTGGTACAATAGAACCCTTAAAAGAGATTTTTGTGTTCAAAAAGCAGCTTTGAGACGCGATACTCGATCTGTGGAACGCATAAGGAACGGCTTACGATGGATACAGGATTTCCTGTGCCGCAGGTATGGAGTCAATAAATATGCTATCAGAAAACACATTGACAACGATAACACTGCCACCGCTAAAGACAAGGACAGTGCCGTGGGTATTTGCTTCACAAACCATACGGCGAGTAACAGAACAGAAAAGATAGATAAATATAGGAAAATATATTAAAAGAAGGAGATTGGAATCAAATGGATGCCATAGTAGGTTCCCAGAAGAAAAGAGAAGAAATAAGGCTCGTCTTGAGCAAAAAATGATAAACCAGATGGATAGAAAACCCTATTCAACTCACAAAAACGGAGTTAGTAACCTGGAGTGGGAATTACCTCTCTTATGTGACAGGCGATAGCCTTTAGGACTAACGACATGCCTGTCGGGGTGAAAATGAGACAGAAAATAAGGCAGCGGGATATAAAAACAAAAAGTTTTCAAACAAGCCTCATATAGGAAAAAAGACAAATGTCCCCAAATAAAAAGAATGCCTGAAGCTTGCTACGTGCAGTGACGTAGCCTAAAAAAACAAAACGAAACAGTATGACCGGGCTCAGTGGGCGAGGGGGCGCGGTAATATACATATAAGCTAGTAAAGGAAAGCCTAAAAAAATAGAAAAAAAATACACTCACTCATTCATACTCAAAACAAAACATACCAAAAGAAGAAACCTATAATTAAACACAATATGTACAAGGTATCGTAGTACCAAAGGGAAACAAACAATCAATCCTTACATACTAAACTCAAAATATCAAAAAAACAAATCATTTTTTACATGGTGAGCTGCCGGTTTTAGTTTACTATCCTAGATTAATTTTCAACCAAAAAAAAAGAAACGAAATTACCCCTCTAAAACCAACAGCTCTAAATCAGCATGGTAAATCTAAAACTAAGTCTATAAATATAATGGCAACAACAGTTTCAAATGTGCCAGCAAGTTTTTAAGCCATTTTCACATTAATAAGTCGAACATTTTCTTAGTTATTTAAAACAAATAGTAATGCCTTAATATAATGGCAGTAAATACCCAAAATAGTTAAATAATTCTCGTATAGACGAATTAAATTTGGAAATGCATGAGGTTAAACAGTAAAATCCAAACTGATATGGGCTCAACGTAAGTAGTGAGGAAAACACTCACCCTCGAGTTGCTGCCGTCTCTAATAACGGGGCAGAGAAGAGGTGCGCGTAATCTCGCCTTGGGGTGGTCTTCCCATCACAACCCGGGGCGACCATTCATTGTGGCTTTAAGGGCCACTGGAAGGAGCTAGAGCAATTACAAGTAAAAATTAATTTAATTTCGTCGAAAAGTACAATTTTCTAAAAACCCTAAATACCTACCGCGCCGTATTGCGTGTGCCTAATTTTTATAGCGAAAACGACACGGAGAAAACCAGAATAGATGTTTTCGTCTCGCTATTCGAGAATAAAGTGAATATTCATTTTGTTTAACTAAGGATCAGAGCTCGAAGTAATATTGTTGTTATCGAACGATTAAACTGGAAAACCCGAGTTTGTTGGGATAATAAACAGCGTCAGTTCGACGAAGTTTTCGCTGGAAAACACGTTATTGACTATCTAAATATAACATGAACTTTACGTTAAGGAATTCTTAGAAAAGGTATTTATTATTAATTAGCGGAAAGATGTAACAATAGAAATCGAATTTATACAACCGGATAATGAATTAGCAACCGACAGGGTTATTTTAAATTTACCGCATAAATTTTCGTTTTTAACACCCAAAGGGATTTGGGTTGAAAATTATTGTATCGCGTATTTATTATTAATCATGAATTAACGATTTTATTTCATAGTAGAAACGGAATTTATTCGAGCGTGTATTAATCAGGGAGAAAAATAGGGTAATTAGTTTATGCTGAAAATAAACGTAACAAGCTCCTGCCTAACAAAATTAAAAAAACTACGCCTTGCTATTTTCAGTAGTAGACCTACTCAACCCAAAAACATTAAAAATCGACAAGAGAAAGATATATAGAGTAAATTCACATCTCCATAATAAAGAGAAGTATAAGATAAAGCACAGATAAAAATGCAATAAAATTTCCTAGGTCGCAAATAAAACAAATAGGGGGGTTTAGATAGGATAATGAGTGAAAACTCCGAATGAAAACACAAAAATTAGAAATTCCCTGTAATTGCAACTGCGAATATTGACTTTTTGCAATATAGGCATGGTAATCGACCACCATGTGTACCCTATTAAAAAAGCATCAAAACCTACGCACTAAATAACGGAATTATAATTATATTTATTTTTCTATAAATTTAAAATCACTAAAGGAACTTCCACTTTTATTTTAATACTTAAGAGAATTATTTAGTTGCGAAATTGAAAGATATTTTCTAGTTCGGTAATAGGATTGACGTTTTCAGTTCTGATAGTAATTTTAATTTCAAACAATGTTTGTCGTGTTTGGAAAAATATCATCTAAATTTAACAGACACAATGATTAACCTCACCCACAATTTAAGTTAATATAGGTAGTTCATAATAAAATCAGTACATTTTTATTATTATTACAAAGAAAGAAAGAAGCCACCCATAATATTTTACAGCTAACAAACAATCTTACATCATAGAAAATGCTCCATAGGTTGAAGCGCCACTGGTACGATCCGTCTCTCGACTTAATTAAATATTAAAATTCAGAATGCAAATTTCTATATAAAACTCACTAGGTTAGTAGCACTTATAGTTTATGAATTGTCGACAAGCTCCTCTCAGGGTTTTGTGGCTCGGTTTTCTGAAATTTGTTTCACATGAATGCCTCCAATTCTTTGTAGCACCTTAAGGGAAAAAAGGTGGGAACGATAAATTTGCTACGTACATCGACGTAACCTACCCAACAGAAGAAAACCATATCAAGAATGATCAAGCTCAATCGGCGAGTAGGCAGGGTATTTTAAATACAAAAATCAAGGAAAGTCTGAAATAAAAAAAAATACACGCACTCATCCATACTCGCAACAAAAACCTACAAAAAAACTAAAACAGAAATTTATATTAAACAAAATATGTTACAGAGGCACAATAGTACCAACAATCAATAATCAATAACTACAATTTGCACTAAAAAGAAAACCCAAAAGAAATCATTTGTAGCAAAGCGAGCTGTATTTTTTAGATCACCCCCCTGATATTAATTGCCAAAAAAAACCCCCAAAATTCCAATTCTAAAAGCCACAGCGCCAAATTATCATCGTAAGCCTAAAATCAAATATATACAATTAAATAGCTACAGTGGTCCCCGTAAATAAAATATTAATAATTCATATCTTCTCACATACGGACAATCATTTTAACTGCAAGGTCTTAATTTACAAAGTTTTCGATTATAACACCACCAACGACTCTAAATCGCCATCGTGAGAATAAGGTTAATTACCTGAAATTCTCACGGATTAGGATATACACTGCAAAATTTAGTCAGCAATAAAAGGAACCGTATCCATACGTTGTTTCACCCCTTACATAAAACCCATATGAAGAATAGTTGATCTACACTCACCCACATATCGCTGATGCTGGGCCTATTAACTTTCCTTAGGGCCGGAGCCGAGCAGCGTGGTCTTGACCACGTAAGTCGTGCTATATAAAAAAAGAAACGAGCGGCAATCGCCTCATCAATAAGGGCCAAGGTGACAGGGCGGTCCTATCCATCGGAAGACGCTATAAAAAAATTACAGGCAAAAATTAGATCCTGTACAAAAGAAAAATAAATTTTTTTCAATCACAAGTACTTACCACACAGAGGTGTGTGCGAAATTCTAAAGAACGAAAACACCAAAAAAAAATTACAACGGCAACGGCGAGTAATCATTGTCGTCTATAGGACAGTATTTAGTAAAAATAAAGTCGTTTTAAATAATAAGAATTCAAAATCCATTCCTCCGTTATCACACATTAGATTAGGAACTCGTACTACGGTTTATCGCATAGTACGATACCTAATTTCGACGAGTTTCTAGGTAATAGAATTTGGGAAATAATTATACGCTATAAGCATATGTAGCAAGCAAGCGGACAGCTAAAACAAGGTACAGACTATCTAATTTAGAACGTAGACTTTCTAAATTCGCAGCAAATGAGTTTCATTGAAATTATAATAAACGGACTTATTGTAAGAAGGTGAAATATACAGAATGGTGTTGAAGTATTGAAAAGTAAAAACAGAATCTATAGGAATGGGTAATGAATTAAAAGGAACAAGGTGTATTTTACTTTATACCGAAAATAAACGTAACAAATTTGAATACTACATTGCAAACACACACGAGAACGACACTTCGATAATCATCCGCCGCCACAGTTAATTCCGGCACAGAAGCGGTTCACGTAATTACCCCATTCCCTGCACTTATTCGTTCATCCCAGGATTAGTTTATTTAAATCGGCCGATGTCTTACAACTAATTGAAATAGAGGACTTTATCACTTCAAAAACGCTTTTTCTCATTACATTCCCCGAGAGCAATAAAAATCCCTGAGAATATTGTAACGCTTGTATGCGTACTAAATTCATTACATTCTTACAATATAATTAATATTTTAAAAAATATTTAAGAGCGGATTCAAGAAACAAAGGGAATTTGTTTACTTTTATACAAAATATCAGAAATTTAATGAATATAAGATAAGGAAACCTGAATGTCAAATTAATGGAGGCATGTTGAGGGTTAATTCACAAAACAGGTAAACGATGGAAAAATAAACTTCCCATCTTAACTCTTTGTGTATTTAAATTTTTTCCACTGGTCGTCATCTTTTGCCCCTATTCCCATCTATTTACCCTCAACTTATCATCCTTCTACCCTTAATTTTGACACGTAGTTAGTTTACTGTTCTATTATATTATAAATTTCTGAAAATTGAAAAGACTACAATTTTCTAAATTAAACTTGTCTAGAGTTCTATAATTTTCTGTACTTACATAAAAACTTCAGACGATAAGAGGAAAATTTAAAAATGAGTTACTTCTGTGATGAGTAAAATTTCGTTATGATTATTACACGAACTCAGCATTTCATATAGTTTGGGTTAGACAGAATTACAATGAAAATTGTAAACTTTGTTTGTTACTTCAAATAATCTTAGATTTTAGCTGGTGAATTTCGGATAAAAATATTGGATGGAACAATTCGGATGAGTGACCACACGTTCCCAGAGGAAAACAATTCTTCAGCCGCACGCATTTAGTGTCTTGAAAATATTGATTGCAGGCTCAAAACTCCATTATGCGACCCGATCTCCTGCAAATACACGGATACGATGCCATTAATTAACGGTTAATTGAATTAATGGCACTCATTATTTCACATTTCGTATTGTTTGTTTCGCTTAGAAAAGACATTGCGTAGCTGTGATTGAGACAAACGGTTCTAAAGGTCATCCGACTAGATTGCTTTTTATTCCTGTCGTTATCAGTAGCACGGTGTCGAGAAAAAACAATGTCCTGTCAGGAGTTAACATACTTTATTCCTAATTGTAGTAAAAAAGCAGACCTTTTTGAACTACTTTCAGTTGTTCGAAGTACATAAATGGAGAAAATATTTAATACAGCTCTAAAATGCGCACTTCCTTCAATAGTGAGTAAAATTTCCTTATTAACTAATAACTAAGGTAAAGAAACATTTAGCTATAAGATATTAGTAAAAATACATAAAATAGCATTTGACGTTTAGTTTTAGGCTTAGTTTGCAATTTTGCACCATCCAATATGCATTGAAACATAAAGGTTTTTATGCAATTTTTAAAATAAGTTTTAGTTAAAGCACATTTAAAGAATCGGGTACGGTACGGTTTTGGGAAACTGTCGAATTAAATTAAAAAATATGGAAAGAGCTCAGAAATGCATGCTTTTCAATCTATAACAAAAATGTGCAAAAAAATCAAGAGTATAAAAAAAATTAAAAAAATTTAAAAAAGGTTTTTAATAACTGAATAATTATTTTCGTACATGTACTTGATCGGTCAACCTGTCAAATTTAATTAAAAATATATCAAAATGACTCAGAAAAGCATGCTTTTAAAAATACAACAGAAAATATTGCAAAAAATCAATTAATTTAAAAAAAAGGGTAACTTAACCTCAATACTATTTTCGCATTTGTACCTTTGTGTATTTCTTCTTAGTAGTAAATACTGTTGAGTTTTCAATTTAGGTTAGTAATCTAAATATTTTAATACTAATTGTTGCCTAGTGATACAACCTCTTTGATATTCTCTACCGCTACGTACCTAGATGTTGTAACGTATTTTTTTATTCAGTTACACTTTGCTCATTAATGTAATATAATATCTCAAAAAAATAAAAATATAATTTATAAATTTCTGATTACTAAAAATAATTTATAAAATTTACAATAGCATATGCGCTCCTTCGCTTTATAGGTCTAAGTCCTATAATCAGAATCGTCAAGTTGTCATTTTGGGGCACTTTTCTATCAGCGCCTGAACAGGTAAGCTGCTATCAGCGGCGTGGAAAAGTCAAGATGTTAGACAGGCACATGGCTTCTAATACCGTCCGCAAGCAGAAATAGAGGTTCCCCCATCATTAAAACATGCAATATCATAAATGTCGTCAATATCGTAATTATCGTATATAATGCTGAAATGAAAATTTAGTTTGAGATTTGAAATACAAGAAATTATAGGACGTACTTAATGAAGAATTGGTTTGGTTAAATAATGTTTTGTTCATAAGATTTTTTATAGTTCCAACCTTTAATTCATTCGTATTGATGTGTTTCCTGTTTGTGCATCGCAGATGTTTATGGAATATTCTACATCTGATGTCATAAGTTCAATTTCTTTTGGTCGCACTGTACTTCGACATGTGAGTGATACTTAGTCTTTAATCCCAATTATAATTATTTAAACGTTTTACGAAAGGTATAAGGTTGAAACTTTACCTTGATTAGTTAACTTAAACATTATTTAGAAAAAGAAAGATTTCGTAATAAACTTGTAACCTTGCAAAACTTTAAAGATGGCTATGCAGTTTGCTTATCGCAATTATTTCACAAACAGATAGCGTTGACTACACTGAAAAAGTTGTTATTGACATATCATGTCAAAAATATCTAGCTATCCAATTTAAATATCACATGTTGTTTTACGTTATTTTAAAAATATCTCTAGCAATTTTGAGGTCATGTAATTTGATTCTTAAACAAAGTGATGAATTTTTTTTATACATATTAAGTAAAACTAATTCTATGTTGAAAGATGCAATTTTATAAGACGTTAAATAATTAAACTTAATTGTGAAGTCGACATAGTACTACAGATGACTAAAGATTAAAATATGTAATAAGAATTATTAAGAGAGCTCAAACTTTATAGTAAATCTATTCAGAAATATTCAATTTAGAGATCTTTATGTTTTTTTTTAATACAGAACCATACTAACTTTCTGTTCTATAAACATTTTAGTTGAAAAGATTATGTTAAAACAAATCGAGTGAATTTAATTGAATAGAATCCATTTTTGCATAACTCTTTATTCTTAAAAATTGAAATAAAATTAATAGGTCATTGTGTTTAATGATAACAAATACCCTGTGTGTATACTTTTGGAACATAAATTCTATTATAATATTTTTGGTGAATATTTTTTTAAGGACACAAACGGTGTTCAAGTTGTGCATTTATTTGTTCACAGGTTAAGTCGAGACATCTGTAAGACATCTGGTAATTGAGATTTTGGTAAGTGCTTTACAAAGGTGAAATTCAGGTTTTGTGGCTATATAAGCGGTGTAGATTTAAGGTTTCCGCATTCAACTAATACAAGTACAGATAATTTTTGTAGGTTGTTGTATTGAAAAATACGGTGGCGCTCATTATCTACATTTTTGGTCAACAGACATCCCATGACCCAAGCTCATGATCTACCCAAAGCTAACACTCTACTAGCCGTTTATCTTTAAAGAGTTTTTCTTTTCCTCGAGCCGTTTTCCATCCAACTTTACCTTGGGCTTCCATTGTTAATAAAAAATTCTCGACCTTGTGATATCAGGTAAGGGTTGTAACATGTTTAATTTGATCAGTATTTATTCGCGTTGAATTACGAGGATAATGCGCTAAGCGTGCTTTATTCTTTATAATGTTCCATATAGTACATAATGGAACGCTTCGTTTTAATAATCTTCTTGTAGTAAAATATCTGTATCACATAAAGTTATTTTGGTGAGCATTTCTAGCAATCCTGCCGCTTTCGTATCTCCCCACCTTTAACCGCGAGTCTTTAATATCATGGCTATCATTCGTTCGAGTTTGGTTCGTTAGTCGCTCCCTAGAAACCAATTTATCAAGATGTTTTCCAGACTAGAGGCATGCGACCTTCGGTTGAATTATTTGTGTGAGTGGTTCAAGTCATGCTAGACTTGGATCAATTTCAGTAACTTCTACTAACGGTTTGTAATTTATACATTGTACGAACTTAATTTAAATTTGTTTCATTTATTTAGCGCGCCTACGAAAAACGATAGAGGAGGACAAGTGAAGATTTTGGTTTTGTAAATTGTATGGTTTTGTACAAAGACCTGAGATTGCAGACATGTGGTCGTAATTGCTGTTATCCTAAGTTTGAAATGGCTTATAGTATTGTTTGGAACTGATGGAATTTTTGTTCGGATTTGTCGAGGAGAATCAGATGCAGTTGGTTCGTTATTAAATTTAAGAAATTTTTGCATGTGTTTAGAATGTTGTTAATCTTTGATAAACAGACGATCATATAAAAAAACACGAAATTTGCTATCATGTTTATGAACATATGATCTGTTTCACTTTCGATTATTGTTGAACTGGTTTTACAAACCGTAGAAAGAAATTTTGTCAGGTTAGGTTTATATAATTGTAAGCTTTGTTCCATTTGAACTTCAGATAAATTTTAAGGTATATTTTCGACGTTATACTTTTTTGTGATGTAGCAACATTTGACAGATGTTTGCCGTGAAAGCAGATGTTTCGTGCAGCTTTCCTAAAATTCAAATTAAACATTCTTCAATCTTGAAGTTAGCTATTATTCACAGATAAATTATAAACACTAAGTATAAAAATTTAAATACACCCTGCGTAATAATTATGAAACTGTAATCTACCTGATAAGATCTGCCCAAGATAGAAATGTTAGTTCAATGCATTGTGGATACAAATTATTTTGATCAAATATTTAAAACAAGCTTATGTTTAGAGAGCAGTCTTTTGCTTTAAAAAGACAAAATTTTGAGTTTGTTATAAATGTTATTGTTGAGAATTTTTTCTACATGTTAAAAAGTTATGATTTTTAAAAGAAAGTTTTTTTTACTTCAGTAAACAATTAGCTAAACTTTGAGACTTTTATTTTGGTCAAATGCGATCAAATCTGATAACATAAAGGTAAAATTTTTGGGTAATAATTTTGTGCCAATATCATATTGGATATACATTTTTTTAATTTTTAATACTTTTATAGGGCACAAATGGTGTTCTACATTTTTTCTATTTAATCTTTGTAATTTCTTACAGGAGCTGCGTCTTATTTTTATAAAACAGGTTTTTGTTAACAAAGGCGATCGTTTTATCTTTGGGTTTCCACGTCCACCCTTAGAATTGTGCTTTGCTCTTATCGTGATTATCTCAGGACTTGGTGGCGCCTATTTAACTTTGTTTAGCTTTGGTTTGCAAACAAAATTCGACTTACCCCCCACTTCTTATTGCTCTACCCAGGAATAGACCCCTAGCTATGTCGGAAGATTTTTGTTCACTGGCGCCCATTTAGAAAAATAAGTTTCTCTAGCGCCCATCAAAAAACTACAAAATTAGTATCACTGGCGCCCAACAACAACAACATTTGTATCAGGGTTTATGATCTATGGTGGTCCAATTTGCTATCTGATATTCACAAAGGAATTATTTTTGTTTTCACTTGCGCTCACAACGTAGGGCTCGAATATTTCACTTCCACCCGAAACGTGAAGCCAGATTATTTGTGCACTGGGGCTAGATTGTTTGCACTTATATGCACTTAGAATGATTGTACATAGATTATACAAAAAGCAAACAGCGGTAATAGAATTAGATCAGTAACGTAGAAAAATAAATATTTCGAGAGGTGTGAGACTAGGATGTGCTCTACCCCATTAATTTTTAACTTGTACATTGAAGAGACACTGAATACTGTCAAATGCAGGAAGACATCTAGAATTACTATGCAGGGACAAAAGATTGATATGCTTAGATTTGCAGATAATACAGCGGTATTAGCATCTAGCAAGGAAGAGTTAGAAGCTGCTCTTAATGAAATGGAAACAGTTCTAACAGAGAGATACGGTATGAAAATTAACAAAAATAAAATTAAAATACTAGCATACAAAGGGAGGTAAATAAATCAAAAACAAATGGGTAACACAAACTTACAAGAAGTTTAGGATTTCTGCTACCTAGGAAGCCAAATAACGCAAGATGGAAAAAGCGCAAAAGATATATAACAAAGATTAGCACAAGGTCGTGCTACATTTAACAAGAAAAAGCAAATACTGTGGTCAAGGACAACAAACATAGAAACAAGGAAAAGATTGCCTAAAACATATGTGTGGAACACAGCATTGAACGGCTATGAAGCCTGGACAGTAGGAGAAGCGGACAAAAAAAAGGTAGAAGCCTTTGAAATGTGTTGCTACAGACGTATGATGAAGATATCATGGACAGACAAAGTAAAGAACAACGAGGTACTAGAAATGGTAGGGGAAGAGAGAAATATGGGGAAGAAAGAAATATGTGGTATACAGAAAAAATAAGAGAGATAGGATGAAGGGACACATACTAACGCACGAGAGAATAATGCGAAATATATAAGAAGCAGAGATAGGAAAAAAGGGAAGTATAGGTAGGCCTAGGTTAGACTACTTCATTTATTAGTGAAAGATGCAGGTTGTGGAAATTTCATGGGAATGTGTAGGGTAGCTCAGAAAGAAATCTATGGACGTACGCGAGTTATGTATCCCCCAGTGTACCTATATACATTAAATAATAAAATCTAATAGAAATTATTAGAAATTAAATTAGAAAAATAAATCATAAGTCAATTGCAACAATGTAATACAAGGGTAAACCAGACAGGTTATTAACAGTTCATGAGAACGGATATGCAACTTTGTATCCGGGACGACAGTGATACTGCAGGTGGCAGGTCACAGCGGTTAAGATATTGCAATTACCTAGAAATAAGATTGAAACAATGTAACAAAGTGTAGAATTAAGAGTATAGCAGACATGAGTTCTGCAAGTTCTCACAGCTATGTGAGGGGGCAGGATATTATAAAAAGCCCGGGAGCTCAAGGCCCGGCAGTCAGTCTTTGAACTTCATACTTCGTTGCTCAAGCTACTCAAGAGAGTCAGTCTGAGTATTACAGCTTTTGCATTGTTGTTTACCTAGGCTACTCGTCCTAGTTCAATTAATTAACTAATTTCAAATTAAAGTTATTTTATACAGTTTGTCAAAATTCCACATTAATTTCTATTTAAGATAAATAAATTTGCTAAATTTTTAAAACGTTTTTTAAAAATATCGCTCCAAAGGCCCGAGCTGAAATTCGCGTCGAACCAGTACTAAGATAGATAAACTAATGACGAAAAAAAAAATAATGGTATTTGTGTTAAAGGATTTACTGGAAAACTATTAATTTGGCAACTATCTAAGTGTTGAGGGATCTTGGCAGCCACATGCTGCTTAATCCTTTTCACATACCTTACATGTGATTTTTCCAATGCTCCACCCGAAGGTACATTGGCCAGGAAGCGAGTTTTTTTACCTGGAAAATTTTGCCGAATCCTTGCTGTTCCAAGCAAGGTGGGGATTTTTAACGTGCGTGACAACACTCACACACGGGACCTCCATTTTACCTCTCATCCGAACGAGGGTATATTTTTGTGAAAAGTGCTCGCCTATCATTTTTCAAGCAGACCGTGTCGGAATTCGAACCCAGGACCTTGGGCGTAGTAGTCACACACATACCACTACGCCACGGAGTCGCTCCCTTTCACATACCACTGAATATCGGTGAAATAGGGCATATAATTAGAAATCAATAGAAAGGGAACCAAACTGTGTATAGGCCGTTGTGGAGATTTCAGGGAACGATGTAGGCTAACTCAGAATATAAATAAGTGGAGGTACGCGTCCAACGAATTTCAAGACGGAAAACCTAATGACGAAAAAAAATAGGTGCACTTAAGTCTGATGATTATTATAAACAACTACAGGTGTTTCTGTGAAATATTTACAACTACTGTTGATTGTGTGAAAGGATATATTGAAAAAACTATTAATTCGGTAAATGTTCAAGTGCTGGGTGAATTTGGCAGCCACAGGCGGCATTCCCCCCTCACATACCACTGAATGTCGGAGAAATAGGGTATATAATTGTAAAACAATAGAAGGGGACCGAACTGTATCTAACAAGAGAGAACAGCGTCTATGATGAAAGACAACAAATATAGAACAAGAAGTTGTTGAAAGCATATGTGTGGAGCATAGCACAGACAGTATGCCTATGAAATACGGGCAGTCTGAAAAGCAGGCAGACGAACGGTAGCAGCCTTTGAAATGCCGTGCTTCAGATGTATGAGGATGGACAGACAAAGTTAATAACAAATAGATTATAGAACCAGTAGGGGAGCAAGGATATCTTTGGAAAAAATAGGAGAAATAGAAGAGCAGGATATGTTTTAAGGCATTTTTGGGGAATAGTATGGAATATATGACAAGCAGAGATAGGAAAAAAGAGGTGGGTGGAGACCTAGATCAGATAGTGATAGATGCAGACTGCAAATTTTATGGAAATCTGTAGGTTGTTCAGTACAGGAAACAACGCGTCTAACCAGTTTCAGGACTGAAAACCTAATGATGATGAATCACTGTATTGGATGTAGGGCCTTGTAATGTCATTAAAAGGTGTATTTTTTAAGACCGATTCGAAACGTTCAATAAAGCATTTAGAAAAAAGTGGGAATTACGGCCTTTTAACGTATCAGGGCAGAATAGGGCTTTCTACAAAATGGCAAACTTTAAATTTTAGTTAACACTTAAACATAAAATAGATTCACTGTCTCTCATAATTTAACACACTTCAAGGACATACTTAAATTTGTATACCGATTATTGAGTGCATAAATAATTTACTTTCTTTTTGTTGAAACAGTTTTGTAAACAAGATCGCAAAGATTTTTATAGATTAAGAATAATGCATTGTGTACATCATAACTCAGTACCTAAAGCGATTTCTTTTTTCCATTCAATAACAAGAAAACACACTCCCCAAAATGATTATTCTTAGAATTTTCAGTAACTACATAATGACTTAAGAACTTTCTACAAAAGTTGCGTACTTTATGACACTTTTTCCTACTTTAATTAAAATTTCTTATAACGTAATTCCTTAGAATCATAATTGATGGTTGGCATTCATTATCAAATCGCCACGTTCGGTTTCTTAAATGGGAAAGTTTCCCTCGGTACGTATATTTATAAGTCTCTTCCCTTTGCTCACACAAAACGAACAGAAAGAAATAGGTGATGTCAAGACTTATGGGATGTTCGATAAGATTCATTTTAGACCGTTCGCCCGCCGAGTTAAATGGCTGAAGAGGTGTTTTTATAACCGGTCCACCTCAGCCACGATTCGATTTATTACAGGCTATGAAGTGAAATAAAGTACCCTGGCAGATCAAACCCCGCCGATTGTGCGCAGGTATTTAGAAACAAACCAAATTAGTTACGCCAAAAATTCGACATTGTTTTCAAGATGGAAGAAGAGACATATAACTATAACTTGAATCCATTAAATTAAATTGTTAATTTATGCGTTGGTTATTATTCAGTTAGTTAGCATAACAGAGCTTTTGCGAAGTGGATGGGTACGGAGGATGAGAAGCTTGAGAGATTGCGTTTGCTGTTCTTACGTGCTGAGCTGCTCCGTCTTTCTCATCTCTAATTGCTTATGCTTCTTGTGCATTATTGTGTACATTTTACTACATCTTGCTGTTCTAGTTAAAGATATATCGGAAACTACGAGCCTGCGGTGTTGTTTGGCGATGAAAGCTGAATGTGGTAATCCAGGCGTGAGGTGGCGCAAAGTTATTACACAACTTTAATGAGGGCGCCCGCTAATCTCACCTTGCTGGCATCGGCGTCGTCTTCCGCCTCTACTGATATGACTTCCGTATAAATACAAAGATTTCATTGATCTTAATAAGCAAAACATATGTATTGGAAGCGGGTTTTGGTATCGAATGACAGAATACTCAGACGTTAATGTTCAGGGTGACAAAACCGATTTATTGGTTGTATAAAATGAGCTAATGCTGGTATGAAGAAAAAAAATAATTTTATTTTACAAGGTAGCACTACATATTAATTTATATTTTTTTAATTTTTGAAAATAATGTCCCCAAGTTAGCGTTCGTTGACACCAACATACTAATGCCGACTTTCTGCGAACTTGTACAGCTCATTCTCACATATTTTGGGATATTAAAGTTAGTTGTTTGAATAATTCGCTCGTTACCTCTGGTAGAGTGTTGCGATATTTGAACTTTCTTGTCAAACATTACAAAGAAAGGAAACCAAATATTAAAATCTGATGCCCGCGACGCCTACTTTGTATCGCCTCCCAGAAAAAACATCTTTTTCAAAACACCGATTAAATTTCTGGATGTGAAAGCTGTTGCCTTTTCCTGTATGTAACAATTCTTTTCTTACGCGAGTTATGTATCTCCTAATCTATATATGTATAATACAATAGAATTTATAAGTAATTATTAAAAAATTATAAAGAAAACTTAAGTATATGCAAAATATAAATTCAAGGATAAATTTGAAAAGGTTATTAAAAGTTCACAAGCAAGTTGTGAGAACGTATGCAATATATTGTATTCCAGACAGTAAGTAATACTTCAGGTGCAGGTCGCAGACGGTTAAGAAACCGTGATTACTTAAAAATTAAAGTGTTACATTGTATAATGAATAGACATGAGCTTTGCAAGTTCCCACAGACATGTGACGAGCAGGGACCACATAAATACCCCGGAGCTCCAAGACCATTAGCTTTAACATTGCCGTTTGCTTAGGCTACTCACCCTTATTAAACTCCAATTATTATTTAATTTCTACTTAAAGCATTTTACATCAGTTTGTCAAAATTCGATTGTAATTTCTGTTTAACCAAATAAATTGTTATAAAAAGTTTTGGAAGAAGTGTAAAAAAAACCGCTCCCAAGGCCCGAAACGTAACTGGCGCAGCGTACGGATCTAGAAAGGCACTACGAATCCAAAAATCGGAGAACTGGTGACCAAGAATTTCAATTCCCAATCTGGAAGAACCCAAACAAAGCTGGAAGAGGTATAAGAATCGATCGAAGCCAACCAAACAAATTGGACGAGGTACAAGCATCGAGCGAGCCCAAACCAAACAAAAACTTGTACGAAGTACAAAAATCGACAGAGCCCAAGAAGCGACGATAAAAATTATGTAAGTGCATTTATCCTTAAAACCAATTGATTCATTTTACAAATTTATTAATGTTAGCTAGCAAGCAAATATTTTATGTATGTACAGATTTTTTTAATTTAATTATTGTAATCTATGTCATTTTATGAAAATAATTTACTCAACTACTAAGAAAAATTATTTTCAAACACGAGAACTTATTTTAAGAGAATTAATTTTTTAAAACAAGAGAACTGAAAAAACGCATTTACATGCGCAAATTAGTACAATTATTACGAATTATTAATAAACCAAAACATAACTGGAGCACGAATTATTAATACAAAACGAAAACGAATTCAATTCAGCAAGTCTGAAACACGAAACAGAACGCAATTAATTTTAGTATTTTAGTACCAAAAGCTTAATGTACAAAACGCAAATTTTATAATTACAGAAACGACTTATTCAAAACTTAATCTCCATCGAAACTCTATAAATTAAACACCTCAGTGTCTAAATTATAGAAGCACCTTGTACTTATTATTAAATTAACCCATCACTGAATAAAAACCATTCGCTCATTGCAACTTTATAAAAAACTACAGTTGCATATTTCAGTAGTAATATATTTAATTATTGCGAAACATTTACAACATCACTAAAAATATTCATTCAAACGTGACATATTTTACAATTAAATACTTCAGCAATTAACGAGGTATATAACTATAGAAAAGCCGCAATTAATTTATCACAGAGACTAAAAATAAAACCTTTCAGTAGACTAAAACTTTATATTTAGACAATCTTAATGTATAAATTATAAAAAGAGACATTGATGCAACTACTGTAACGAAACGGTAGACTGAAAATTGCAACTCTATATTTAGACATTAAAGCTAACTAGGCAACACAATTGAAAGGAAGCATTTTACGCACTTATCAATTACAACACCTATGGATACGAGATAATTAAATCAGACTCAATTAATCAGTAGGACTGAAATAAAATAAAATCATAACAGGCACAACAAAACGGACAAAGTACAACGCAATTGATTCAATAAATTATTAATCCACATAGAAACATTTCAGAAAATTAAACCCCGCGACTACGATAACATCCGCGAAGTATAAAAATACAAATTTAAGGCTACAGCAATTAACCAGGCATTACCAAACACGAATCCCGCAATTTAGTTATAACACCGTATAACTACGTAAAAAATATAAGTAAAGCAATTTTTTAAATAATTCAAACTGAAAAGTAACAATACAAATCGTAAAATAAATCTCAACTTGAAATTAATTAAAAGCGTAAGCTACCCTTAAAAATCATGAGTTCAGATATGAAAATTTACCTCGAAAGCATACTCCAATTTAAGGGAGAGCAAGCAATCTTAGGAAATTATATTACCGCGTGTGAAATATTTTTCAAAACCTTTTACAAACCAGGAGATAACGAACGAAATGTATTACTTTTACGCCTGAAATAAGTAAACTGACCGGACGGACACTAACGCTAATAGCCAGCCGAGACGATTTAGAACAGTGTGAGAATTTTAAACGTATATTGGCAGCATATTTCGGAGACCAACGCAACATCAAACGTCTTATCCACGATCTAATAAACCTTAGAATGGAAAGTAACCAATCCCCATATCAATTTGGAATGAAATGCCAAGACGTAAGAAGTTTAATCCTAACAAAATTAAAAATCGAAGAACCTGATCTAAATATCCGCCTACTAAAGACAAAAATGTATGACGAGATGGCACTGGACACCTACATAAACGCATTACCAGAAAGACTATCAGATAAAATAAAATTTCAACATCTCTAAAATTTAAAAGAAGCAATGAATATAATCATAGAATAAAAAAACGTAATGTATTATCGAAATAGACTATATAACCACAACGCGAATAAGAACTATTCACCAATAGAAACCTTACAAGCCGCGACACAAACATCCACCCAACCAAAATTTACTCCACTTGACGCACAAACAAATCAACCGCGAATCAACAACCCAAGTCGAAGAAAATGTGTGCTCAAATTTTCAGATAGACTGATTTATAAACGACTAAACGTAATCAATTTAAATAATATCAATCAACAAGTATTGTCATACATAGAAATACCCCATGCAGAACTTAAATTATTAATCGATGCCTGATTCTCAAAATCACTAATTAATCCCCGAACCGTAAAGAAACACTATTTAGATTTTATAGAAAGAGAACCCTTTAAAATTAAAACAGCTCATCTAACGAATGACCCTACATCAATTCATAGCTAATATACCCCTACCAAAAACCTTCAAAGTAAAAATGGAACATAAATTTTGCATTTTCGAATTCAACGATAAATACGACGGACTAATAGGAATGGATCTTCTAAGAAAATTAGAAGCCAACATTGATATAAAAAACCATTTATTAAAAACAAAACACGGACAAATCCCCATTTAATTCCAAAATACCCAAACCGATCAAAAATACACGATAGAAAAAATCACACTACACTCAAAAAACGAAGTAGGAATTATAAATCGCATAACATTTCAACAAGGAGTAGAAACCCCTACAGCACTAGTACAATTAAAAGATAATTATGCCACTACAACGATTCTAAACTCAAATAACTACGACATACAGTACCACTATGTGGTGAATCTACAAAGAGACACTAAAAATAACTAACGATAAAGTAAAAGATAAATTTGATAACGACAAAGAACATATTACCACAATAAATTTGGGAAGTATGCAAAATACAATAGACTATTGGACATTCGTACAAAAACTCGATTTAACGGAATTAAAACAAGAATTTCAAATAATCAAAGACAACTATTATAGACTAAAACAATCAATGGACACAGCCAAATTCGGAAAAAATACGCAATAGAAATGAATTACAGCAGTATAATAGAAAGCATTTTAAGGAACATAAAAGATAAACTTAACAGATTAATACCTACAGAACAAATTATAAGACGAAAAAGAGAACTAATTAACGGACTAGGTAACATAATAAAATCTATCAGAGGCAATTTAGATAACCAAAACGCAGAACGTTATGACTACATAATACAGCAGCTAATTGAAAACCAAAACGATATGAAAACCATTGTTAGCAACCAAATGTCTCTAACCCAATCAACTATAATAAAATACAACAATACGTTAAGAAAGCTAGTAAGAAATCAAGATAATATAACAATAGTGTAAGACAAGGCTTTCTGTGACCTCATTTCCACCAGCTTCCCTAATTTCCACACACATCTGGACCAAATTTACATGTAAATTCCCATAAGGAGGAAATGTGGAGAGGAATCTCCTCCTGGCTCCCTCCTTGCTCTCCTCCTTGCTCGGACACCCCCATATCAACCATTTTGATTACATCACACCTGCATTCTTTCCACCCGCGAGATAAATC
Organism: Platerodrilus igneus; assembly: GCA_036346225.1. Classification (NCBI taxonomy): domain Eukaryota; kingdom Metazoa; phylum Arthropoda; class Insecta; order Coleoptera; family Lycidae; genus Platerodrilus; species Platerodrilus igneus. The sequence continues at coordinate 1,503,053 of JARFIW010001105.1, forward strand.
TTTCTCCCTATTTCCACCACGGGATAAATCTAAAACCGTGGGAATTTTATAAATGAACCCTTTATAAGACATAAGTGTTTAATATTTAAAACCATTTCTAAACAGTAATGTACTGTTTTTAGAATATTCAAAACTACGATTTTTAAAATTTTAAACAGAGTAAAAATTTTATCAATTTTCTGGTTTAATATTTTAATTTCTAAACACGTCATAACATAATTATGTAGTCAATGTAGTGGATGCTAAATAGGTATTTGGAAAATACAATTTGTATCAGAACTAATTTCTTGACGATTATGGATTATTCAAATTACATGTGAAAGCAGCGTATAATTTCTTTTAAAGCGTATTTCTTCTCCAAACAAATACATTAATTACAGAAAAAAAATACGCTAAATGCAAGCCAATTAGTAGCTAATTTAATACTGCCTACTGACCTACCTTAATTGTTTGTACAAGGAAACACAATAAAATATATACAAATATAGCAAAAATCTTATATCTTTATGCCTTCATGCGTAGGTTGATATGCTTCCGGGGATGACGTAACGCTTGTCATCTTCGCCCGACAAACTAATTTTATTAATTAATTGAGTATAAAGTTGGTGTTTAAATGATTTCGCTTAAGACCTCGTACATATTTTCCAGATTACTAAAAGATGTTATAACCATATTTTTTTGTGTTACAGGATTTCACATCGGTAGTCTCTTCTCCCATTTTTCTGTAGACGTTGTAGAGTTTGCAATTAACTTTTATTGCTGTATGTTGTGTTCTTTTTTCATTAATTAATCGAATAAACAGTTCTTTCTGCTTCCAAAGAAACTCGGACACTTCGTCGTTGTCACGGGCGTTCTTTATGCGATAGCTAGCCATACGGTTGTTTTGTACAAGACCCTTTAATAGCAGGAAGAGCTGAACGTTTACGGCTTAATGACATACCGTGCTGTTTTTGCTTGTGTGCAGTAAGTTGTCCATTCTCGTAAAAGTGATACAGTAAGACCCACAGTTTAAGTACTTTGCTGATGACGGATGTATAAACTTAACCGTTAACTAACATATTTTATAGTAACAGTGCGCTGTATAATACATGCGTACCCATTCTCTGCGCTACCGCTATTCTTGTAGTTGGTTGAAAAAAGTCAGTCGCGTTTTTTACTGCTAGGACCGCTGCAAAGCATCATTCTATACTTTATAAGTATAGCACATTGAGCACTTTTTTTGTCTGATAATTAAATTTTGCTCATGTAGGCTCTTACACTTTCGCATATTTAAACATCTAATACGAACGATTAACCACTTTCGATTATTCTAACGGAAACCACCATACATTCCGCCGCACCGTTCTTCTTGAATCCAACGATCCCATGGGCTTCCACACACTAACACCTAACGTATCTTTCCTGCTATTTGTTAAACAAAAACTACCGGCATCGCCATATCCGTATGTGGACGTAAGCAGATGTTTGTGGGTGTGTACGGGAATATGTAACCATATACATTAATCAGTGTAAGCTATTTTATTTAGTCTACGAAAACTACTATTTTTCTAAACCACAATTAATAATCACCTTTATAGCTTTAACATTTTTACCATTTCCCAATGGTTGGTGCTACGTACATGGAAACTTTCATTTCTTATTGTAGAGAATTCTTATTCTCCCACGCACTATTGCGTAGTTGCCTCCCCACCACTTTTGGTAATATATTCTCGTTATAGGTTGTAGGACCCTCGGTTTTAAATCATCCGAAAGGTTCTTTACTAGGCAAAACGTGTTTTCGGTCAATAAAACATATTGCCGTTAATCTAACAATATGTTTTACCGTCCAGCGACACCGCGTGTGGGTAAACATATTGAAACGGTGTTTTTTTTATTATGTCTTGCACCACGTTGTGTGCCAGTGAAACGTTTTTTCTTTATACTTCTGCCCCACTCATGGGCGCTAGTGTAACGAAATCTTCCGACATAACTAGGGGTCCATTCCTTGGGTAGAGCTATGAGAAATGGGGGGGTAAGTCGAAATCTGTTTGTAGGTCAAACTTAATCTCAGACAAATAGGCGCCACCAAGTCCGGACTTATTCAGGATAATAGCATGGCATATTTCTAAGGGTGGACGTGGAGACCCAAAGAAAAAAGATTGCCTTCGATGACAAAAACCTGTCTTAATAGAATAAGACGCTGTTCCTGTAAGAAATTATAATAGTTAGGTTAATAAAAAAGTGGAACACTATTTGTGTCCCGCAAATATACATAAAGAAGTATTAAAAAGATATTTTCTATATAAAGTTGGCATCAAAATTCTACTCTTAAAGATGTTAGCTTTCTGTGGTTAGGTTTGATCATATTTGATCAAAATAAAAAACTTTAATCTTGAACCAATTATTTACTAAAAAGAATCTCTTTTAAAATAAAATGACTTGAAACAAAATTTGATTAATAACTGAATTACTTCGTGAATTTTAATTTCAGGTTTATCTAAATTATTCATAATCAAACATTTTACAGTAAATTGTAAACTTGTTACACAAAAAAAACTCCGACCCGTGCAGATCTGTTCAGGCAGGTTACATCTAAAAATGTTACTACTCAAGTTTTTCTTTTTTAAGTTACATGTACTAGTTTTAGTTTCTAAAAAAGCAGATCACAAAAATATCCTTGTTTACATAACTTGTGCTAAAGCTGTTCGAAGCATTTGCTTTCAAGAACACATCTGTCAGCAGTATACTACAGAAAAATAAGTGACGTTAGTAACACCTGTTGTTGTAACTAACGATTCATACTGAACCACGCGTGTTGTTTCTTAAAACATCAAATTAGTGAATTTTAATTTCGACACTGGAAATCCAGCTCAGCAATAGTTGAAACTTTTATAATATTCATGCTTTTACACATAAAAACAAATTAACGTGTTTCTAGTGTGAAACACCAAGAAAGTACTTAAAGCTAACTACGAACCAAAAGCTGCTTTTCTCGCCTTGATGAGGTACTTGTTATATCATGCGAAGTTTATTGCGTGTAGTGTGAACCAAGCTCGTACTAAACAGCTTCTACCAAATGGAGCCTCGCCAAAGTAGATCTTTACGCTGTATAACAAAGTGATCTTCTCCTAATTGGTTAAACTTTCTATTATCAAAGTTGCATCCTTCACGTCGTATAACAAAGTGATCTTCTTAATAAAATTGGTTAAACTTTCTATCTTCTAAGTTGCATTTTTAATAGTTGCATTCATTACATCGTACGCGCTAAATAAATTATCTCAAATTAAACAAGTTAATAACCTTCATACGATACCAACCGCTATTCAAAGATGTGTCCCGACTCCTCAAAGTAGATACGCAAATTGCCGGCCTGCAGTCTTTGGTACATCTTATCTCTTCTTCCACGTATGGCCGACTGATTACCAAACTAGCTCGGGCGACCGGAGCGTCCGAGGAGGGGCCTGTCAAACCGAAACACGCCTGCGAATAGCTGTAGAAGACACAGATATTCAACCAGAAATAGAATACCAAAGTACGATGCTGCTTTAATGTATTACCTTAGTTGTTAAATGTATTATATCATTATTTTAATAAAAGTGTTTTATTATTCTCGCACTTTGATGAAGGGATTTATTAATCAAAAATAAAATTATTACAATATGTCGCCGGGAGCGAAGGGACTATTAAGGATGGGGATGGTGGGTATGTCTTATAACTAATTTACATGCTACCATATACATACAGAATAAAATATATACACATATAAGTAATTATCCTATATCTTTATGTCCACATGCATAGGTTGCTGTATTATTAGGGATGACGTACCTTTTGCTACCCTCGCCAGACAAACTAACTTTATTAATTAATTGAGTATAAAGTTGGTGTTTATGACTTCGAATACATACCATGTCATGCATAAGGGTACCACAATTATTATGTACAATGTCTTAAAGCTATTTACATTAATATTCTTAACTACACTTCGCGAGACCCCTTTAATCTTTTTAATCGTGTCTTTCTCGCTTACAATACAGTAGGACTTAGCCCTACTACGAACAAATTATAATACTAGATCCTCACTAAATTCGTCTTTAAATTTCCCTACAACTTTTTTGTTGACAAGCGGTATATTGTATTTATTATCCGCGGGGTAGTCACTCTTAAGATAAATATATATATTTTTTTGGTGTCAACTAATATTAGATAATATTAGATTTTTCTGGGGAGCTCAAATCTGCAAATAGATTTTAAATAGAACCAACCACCCCTTACAAAGTCACGCCTTTTAAAGACCCAAACCTTTAATTTTTGTCCATCTATATTTAACTCCATCTTTGAAACATTTTTTTAGCTACCCAAGACATATGTTTTAACCAACCATTTCCCGAGAAATCTAAAACCGCTGTGCCCCGCGAACACCACGTGGAGATAATACGTATACTCTGTCAACCAGGATAGAAGCAGGAAGGATTTGGAAGAAGGGAAGGTGGGAGAGGAACTTAAAAATTATGTAATCTTAAAACTAATATATACAATAAATTTACAAAATCTATACAAATATAACCAACTATCTTAAACCTATATCTTTATGCCCCATGCGTAGATTGATATGTTTCCAAAGATGACGTTACGCTTGTCATCTTCGCACGATAAACTAGTTTTATTAATAAGCTGCGTGTACAAAATACAAATCGTGTTTTTTACTCCGGATACATACGCCGACAAGTATTCCATATCAACCAAATAAGAATTAGATGCTTGGTGACTGTTAACTTCCGCTTCTCTCGTGTACGCCCAGACACATCCCAGCCCATGCGCCCTTCTGACCATGTGCACCCCTGCCCATGCGCACCCCTGCCCATGCGCACTTCTCTCTGTGTGACTGCTATTTCGTGGTGACGTCACAGCCTTTTGTAAATAAAGAGCAATGTAATACTATTCTAAAATTTTTATTCTGACATTATACATAACAAAATTTAAACATATTTAATACCAAGCATGGAGCCATTTAAACTTAATTTTAATACAAAGTTATACACAGAAGACAGTTCTTTCTTTATGTTTGTTTGGAGTGGTTTTAATTTTATCTAATTTTATCCGCAGCTTAATATTTAAATCGACACCCAAGTCCTCTATCTCTTTTCTAGCCAATAGTTTGATACATAGAGACCGTCTAGGTTTTCGAATTGCAAAATGTACCGAGGTTTGTCTATATATATATATATATATATATATATATTGCTTTGTTACCCTGATTTATTGGATTCGAGCCTCACGAATTGGGCGTCAAGAATGCTGTGAAACCTCTTGAATTACCTGGTCTGTTGACTTTCTTCTGTTAATCGCCTCGGCTGCTCCCCTATATAACTTTCATCCTCATACATAAAAAAAACAAACACATTCCTACCACAAACATCAACGTCAACTCTATTTACATCAATATTCACAATACATTAAAATTTCAAGATTAAAATTCAGCATAAATTTCAGTTTTAAAAAGAATTTCAAGATTAATTTTATTATCATTTTAACGTGCATCCAGAATTAAAGTCCTTGTAGGATGCCTACTAATTACTATAACAATATATGCAGAGTAAAAGGAGCATCTACCACCCTTTACGTTAATTAACCAGGTTCGTCTAATTGAGCTCAAAGACATACCTAAAATTTCATCATAATCCAGAACATCAATACTAAATACCCTTTCTACTTAAACAAGCAAATTTCATCTTAACATTAAAATTTTATGGTTAGTACAATTTCACTAATGTCCATTTAAAGTAAATCAATTATAAAGTAATTCAACACACACCAAAATGTCAAACAAAATAGTATAATTTACCTGAAGGTTACTTGCACTCGTAGCTTCAATGTACATCGTCCCTTTAGTTAATCACACCATTCCAACAGGATTATATTTACGGCTTCTAATTCTCAACGCTTTTAAAATTTTCTCCATCACCATTTATTTAAAGTTGTTTCTGGGCTTTTCCGGAACTCATCTGTGTATATCTGACCCTTGTTTCGTGGATCCAGACACGTATTTAAACCATTTAATTATTAACACGCCCGAAAAATAGCAGAGAAATTCATGCGTCTTTCACCAATATACGCCAAAACTGCCTACTTTTGTGTATACATTTGTCGTCGTAAATTTTGCTAATTGGTACAGTGATACTAAATTTTATTATCTTGTATCTAAGTGCACTGAAGTACATTCATGTTAGCACGTAAATAACAAACTATTTTGAATCACTAAAATATACGAGCAAAATTTTAAATTATTTTATCAAACTAAAATGCACTGTTTAACATCTTGAATCAAGTCGCGGATGTAAGAGCTTTTAACGCATCGAATCGTCAAAAGTCTAAGAGGCCGAACTTCATATTACCACCGGTATATATAGCGAATAGCCGGCACGTCGCTTTTGTCCTCAAAACAGACAATTCTTAAGAATTTCTCATTCTATGTTCCCAGTCCGTCGCTCGCGCGTCGGTTTTACAATTTTCACTCGCCCCATTTAAATCTCAGAAATTCTACACGGCACGCAAACATGTCCGAGAAAAACTAATTAATTTTGTACAGAAATTGTTGTTTCTACCTCTGATATTTGCATCCTATTTTCAACCAATTGTGACCCTCGTGACGTTGCTTAAATCACGCCTTTTACTATATGTGTCTTTGCTTGACGCATTTCTCTTTCCTTTTCTAACCTGTTCGTATTGGTGCAAATTGATATTTTTATTATCGATTATATTTTAGTCCATGTGGACTATCTGGGTTTAATAACCCCGTATCGCACCTTCTCGTGAATATTAAGCCCCGGTTTCTCCAAGATTCTTTGTAAACATTAATTATCTGCAAAATTTTCGCCGAATGAGCTTTTAAATAAACCCTGTTTTGTATTTCGTGCTAAAGCATCTGACCGTTTCAATATCCTTAGAATCGACATTTTTATTTAAACAAATTAAACTGAAATTGCCTTTTAAAATACGCAGGTGTGTTCAAACATCCTACTTCTAACTAACACTTCTAGGATTTGCATTTTATTGGGTTTTACAAGTTTCTGTAGATATTATCTGTACGTTTTGTTCAATACCGGTTACTTGAAATAGAGTTAATTAAGATAAATTTTGCACGTAATTTCCATTTGTTTAGGAATAATTACATTACACGCAGAGCTTTTTAATACTGCTTCTTTTGATATAAAGCATCTTGTACATGATTTAAATCTCTTATGTTTAATGAAACTAATAAATTTTTATGCTTCACGGTTTTAATAACGCGTATTATCTAATAATATTCATTATACACGGTGATTAAAATTATTTGATGTGATTATTTAATTTTCTACCCTGGTCTAAATATGAGTAATATATATATATATATAGTATTCGATTCCATCGACAGCCAGATCCATTCTTGCAGCTTATGACAATCTTTTAATCGCAGCTTTCCACTATATCCTGCATACGTATCTTGTTAGCTTGATCGACTTCTTCTTGTCGGTATTGGAAGAAATCCTTATTCTCTCACTCACTGTTGCGTAGTTGCATGTCTACCACTTGTTGGAATATATGGTCGTTATAGGTTGTAGGGCCCTCGGTTTTAAATGATCCGAAAGTTTCTTTACTAGGTAAATATGCAATGCTTAGCGGTACCCCTTTGCGTGTGGTGTACGCCAAGGTTACGAAACCCGCATTCCTTAGTTCTTCTTAGTTATCTGCCATTTCGATAAATACGTTTTTAGAATAACCTTTTAAAAAGTATACGGATTTAGTACCATCCTTTTCCGCAAAGTCGCCTACATAACTATAAGAGTCTTTCTTACTAACCGCAAATGCGTACAGCTTGTAGAACCCGGATGTATTTAAGTCAGTCCATCGGCACATAAAATAATCTTTTAGTTCTTCCTCATTTTCTCTAATAAGATGTTCTTTGCCTAACACATCTTTGTATTGTTCGCGTATTGTCGCAGTATTTTCCATTTAGTCCAACTTTCGCCTTTTTGCATCCATTTCCTCTAATTCCAGATGTCTTTTTCTTCCACTTACAGCGCATGGCGTGCATAATGGGGCAATTTCCTTTAGCGTAAACGGATAGAGTTTACTACCAATATTTACGCGTTGTCGTACAACTTCTGGTCGAATGTTAGGCGTATCTATCAATCCCAATTCCGAAATGACTATTTCTTTTGGAGTTGTAGAATATGTTCTTGCAGATTATGAAAAATATGCACTACCTGCTTTAATGTAGCACTTGTGTAAGATTTTTATTTTATCTCGGCTGTTTTCGTCCGCTATTATCTCCAAATAATTTACAGGTAAATAGTTAAAACTAAAAACCGAAAGCACATACTTTATCAATTTTTCCCTTTCCTCTGGTTTTCCGGACAACTTAATTTGCAAGCCCGTCAATTTCTTTGTATTGCCATTTCCCCAATACACGTACTGTAGCAGGTTATTATACACTAAACAGCCGCTGTATTGTAGCTTGTCGGATAGCTTACTCCACATTTTGGCAAGTGGTACCGAGTACATTGGCGGCTTTAGGAAGTATAACTTACTATTTTCCAATAAGGTTAAACAGTCTTTTAGGGGATTATACACACTTCCAATTGTACAGTTGTATATTGTCGCTGCCAATCGCGTAATACCATGTTCTTTGGCCAAAGTAGACGCAAATGTTTCCCTTAAACGTACATCTGGACAACGTAAAAATCTAGTATATGATTGCCAAGTTGTTTATTAACACCAGGACTTGTTATCTGACACACAAATTTGTTGTATATTTTAATTCTTGCATTGGTTGTTAGCCATGTTAAACAATCAATTCCCACAGTTTTATCGTTGTCAACTATAATATTGCACATTTCTTCGTATTTGCCCTTGTAACAAAAGTTATGGTTTGTAGTTAAATAATTACACATCTCCATCTTGCTAAATCTGCCCGCAAAATCTTGGGTTACATCCATGTCAAAAAGATAGTAATAATCTTTTTTGAGTTCGTTTAATATATCTGGTAGTTCCTCCAATAAAGTTTCCAACTAAACATCTGCTAATTCCACTTTATACGGAACACATATAGGATTTTGGAATTTTTTATTAATGCTTTCGAGGTTTTCTTTTTCAATAATTTTTTTACTCCCTGGCCCATCTTGTTAGTGCTTTCCAGAGAAAACGGAAGCTTAACTTTAACACCATGCCTATCGGAAACAAATCGGGCGAACTTTCTTCGTAGGTAGCTGTTAAATGCACCACAAACTTCTTTCTTTAGGATAAACATCCTTTTGTTTGCAGATGTTTGTTCAGCATTAGAAAGGTCGCAAATTTTAACCAACATTATATTGTCACAAAATGGTTCTGTAATTGGTGTGTGTAGTCCGCCAGTCAGCATCTGTTCGACTTCGACATAACAAATATTACCAATATCTGTTACCAGATTTTTGTTGCACATATTTTTTGTCAACAGCCACAATTCAAATCGTTCATTTGTTGGATTCACTTTATTCCCAAGAAGTTGAGGAACGTTAATCAACTTGGAGACGCTCATGTTTACCGTTTTAGCTACTGCCGAATACTAAATTGAATACGAAAATTTCTCTTATGTACCCTACAGAGTAGGGGCGCATATTGCCGAAGATTCACGAATATGTTGGATACCGTCATATCGCTTACATTCTCTTGTTTAGGAACAGTTTTGTTATCCGACTTAGGTCGATAGGGGTGCGCATCGACATATGTTCGGATATTCGTAGGATGTTAGGTTTGGTTAAGGTAAAAGTGCCTCATAGGGTGAAATTGCCTCATTGGGTGAAATTGCCTTTTACCTAGGTTGGATGTGGACTAGTTAGGAGTTAGTTTAGCTAGTGTTGTCTGGAATTTCAAATGGACAACCAGTAAAATTGGAAAATATGCAGAACACACTAGACTACTGGACTTACGTACAGAAATTCCATTAAACTGAATTAAAACGAGAATTTCATATAATTTGAAAAAATAGCCATAGTAAAAGGTTACGTAAAGAATAATAAAAATTCCAATTCCAATTGCAGAAATTAACCCTTATAATTGTTATCATTTATTTGCTTTCCCTATGAAAGCTAATAGTCAGTATTATTATTTTTAAGATCAAGTTCCTTTCCTTAAATGAACTTTGGTACGGATTCACAAATAAAAAAAAAGTGGCACCCAGCCAGTACTTGTGTCAATCCATAACGACAACAGCTATTCAAACAGATAGCCCTTGCGTAGTGCAATTATTACTGTTCTCTAACCGTTATGAGAATTGTGTGCCAAAATCAGTACAAATTACAAACATGAAAATTCAAAAAGCTACGGACAACAAGTGGTTTGCTGTATTTCCCCAAAGGCGTCGCCGTGGATCAATGTAGTAAGCGTAAGACTACGGATCCCAAGGTCCCGGGTTCAAATCCCGACACGGCCGACTGCTTGAAAAATGGCAGGTGAGCATTTTTCACAAAAATTACGCCCTCGTTCGGATGAGAGGTTAAATGGAAATCCCGTGTGTGAGTGTTGTCACGTACGTTAAAGATCCCTACTTTGCCTGGAACGGCAAGGGTTCGGCAAAATTCTAAATTTCCAGGCAACAAAAACTCGCCTCCTGGCCAATGTAGTACCTTCGGGTGGAGCATTGGAAATTTAAATGCACTGTATTTCCCCAAGAAGTAATAGCAACCGTCGACAGCAACAAAGACAAAAACAGTTTGGCCCTAATCGGAAGCAAAGTCATCACGATAAAGGAAGATTGTTACTTAAAATTAAAAAATGAAATTTTTGAGTATATCCCAGCAGAGACGAAGAAATTCGCAAACCTACCCGAACTGCAAGTCAAGATTTTTCAAACTGAAGAAAACAAAATTATGCAGAAGCCGATGCAATTGAAACACATGGAGTTTGACGATCTTAATCACGCAGTGAAATTAATGGACAAATGCAAAGAGGTGACTCCGTGGCGTAATTGGTATGTGTGTGACTACTATGCCCAAGGTCCCGGATTCAAATCCCAACACGGTCCGCTTGAAAAATGTTAGGTGAGCATTTTTCACAAAAATACACCCTCGTTCGGATGAAAGATAACATGGAGGTCCCGTGTGTGAGTGTTGTCATGTACGTTAAAGAACCCTATATTGCTTGGAACAGCAAGGGTTCGGCAAAATTCAAAATTTCCAGGTAAAAAAAAACTCGCCTTCTGGCCAACGTAGTACCTTCGGGTGGAGCATTGGAAAATCAAATGTAAGGAGAACTACAAGGAACATTTGAACGACCTAAAAGTGCCAAATCACACTATGATAATATTAGTGTCTGGACAATCTTGTTGTTTGTTTTATTCTTGTTATTAGCGGTATACTTATTACAAAAAATGTACATTAGATATAAGATTAAATCAACAGAAGCGTAAGACAAAGAAACCACTAATGATCGCTTATGGATAATGAGTTTGTAAAAATTAATTATCAACCCTTAATTTTCATCTTAGTCGGGAGGAGTTACATATCCCCTATATTAATTCGTATTTAAAATTAAATGTAATAATGTCATTTGCATAGTTAGAAATGAAGCCGCTCACCATTAAATATTAATCATTAAAAATAGTAACTTGTATTAATTTAATTCGGTTTAACTTCTACGTAAAGAATATATGTTCAGATAGTTTGCGAATAAAACAAGTCTGTTGATAATTCAAATAATAAAATTAATTTTGATAGTTGTAGTTCTTGAATAAAACTTTTTAAAAGAACGCTTGCAAGGACCCAAAATCTCGCGCCATAAAAAAGAATGTACTCATAAATTTATAACTTAGTGCCAGTTAACTACCCGTGTCTTGTTGTTACGTTTAATATTTAATGTTTAGTACTTACTCATAATGCTATTTATTAATTGGATCTTGATCTGTTAGATAGTAAATAAATAAATAAAAACGTAAAAAATATAAAAAAGGAATGATGCTTACAGTTGGCTTTATTCAAAAAAACGGATTTTTCTGCAGAAGGTACTTGGTAACTTGCCTCACCATGGAAGAAATGTATGGAGAAACTTGCTGGTCATGTTGAGAATAAGACGATAGGGTGCCTTGACTTTGTATATGTTTTTAGTATATTTTCGATTACACTTTCTGCTAAATAAATTGCAGTGCATTACATATCGATCATATATGTTTTAACACCTCAACAAAGAACTACATATTCAGCTATTTAATTATACGAATAAGGTGTACCATTGTATCACAATAAGCTAGTTCCATCATCATTTTGTTCGTCATTTTGTTTTCGACATTACTTAAGGTCGGTTTGACGCAGTTCTAACTTTTTTTCTATTCTGTGCTAATCTAGAAATTTCTGTATACCATTCCCAGCCTAAATTTCTAATAATTTGACTAATATAGCTTGGTTAGGTCATCCTATACTCCTCCATCTTTTTCTTATCTAGCTGGGTCTACATAGTTAAAGAACTCCAACATGTTTACATGATACCCATTTATAGAGAAATGAAATATTCACTGGTTATTCCCTCCAAGAAAGGAAAAGTTTATATTATGTAAGCAATGAATCGTTGCCAACATGCCAGACCGCTACCTAATTGTGAGTTATGTCATGGTGACGTTTATAAAATTATATTTTATGGTAAGGCTTAAGCGAGTGAGTTATGTCATGGTGGCATTTAGTTAACCGATTATTATGTATTTTTTTTTGTTTTGTTTTCGCACTTACTTAAGGTCGGTTTGACGCAGCTATAAATTTTTTTCTATTCTGAGCTAGTCTAAAACGGTCTACATACCCTTCACAACCTAAATCTTTAATAATTTGGGTAATATAGCTTTGTCTAGGTCTTCCTACTCTATTTTTATTTGGTAGTCTATAATCTAAGAGCTTACTAAATAGTTCCTTATGTGTTAACTGGTGCCCTCATTCTATCTCTTCTGACCTGTAATTGTTTCCACATACAGGGCTCCATACCTATCCTTCTATCAACTTCCTCATTTGTTACTCTATCTGTCCAACTAATTTTTAACATTTTCCTATAACACCAAGTTTCAAAAGCTTCTATTTTTTTTCTTATTTACCTGTTTAATTGTCCAAGTCTCACTACCGTATAATAGAACGCTCCATACCTACGACTTTAAGAAACTTTTTCTATTATCTAAACTAATACTATTGGCTATTAGTAAGTCTTTCTTTTTTAAAACATTTTTTTAGCTTGGGCTATTCTAGCTACTATATCCCTTCTGCTACGTCCGCCCTTTGTAATTATACTACCTAAATAGCAGAATTCATCTACCTCCTCTATCTCGGTAATACCTAATTTTAATTTTGGTTTAGAATTAGGTTGTAACTCATACTATAATTCTCATACTATAGTTACCCTGAGTATCTCATCTAAAACATTTAAAAATTTTCTCAATTCTTTTCTAGACTCTGCTATAATGGTTGTATCATCGCCAAAACGTAACATGTCTATTTTCTGTCCCTGTATCCTAATACCTATATTTTTTCTCTCTCTAGCTAAGTTTAAAGCTTCCTCAGTATAAACATTAAAAATCAAGGGAGATAGTATACAGCCCTTTGGTGTTTATATAGACTGTAAGTAACTTTTTTATCCCTATGAGAGATTCCTATTTTTCGCAAAACCCTGAACATATAAATCCAATTAACCTTACTAAGTGCTTTTTCAAAATCTACAAACGCGAAATGAGTCTTTTTATTTTTTTGTAACTTTTTTTCGATAATTACCCTAATAATTAATATCGATTTTCTAGTCCCTCTGTTTTTACGAAAACCATATTGGTCTTCGCTTAAATAATTCTCAGTCAAAGCTTCTACTCTATTTTTAATTATTTTTGTTAGTATTTTGAAAGCGTGGGAAGTTAAACTAACCGTTCTAAAATTCTCACACCTATCAGCTCCTGACTTTTTTGGGATTGGGATAATAATATTTTTTTCGAAATTTCTTGGGACCTCACCTATGTCATATATTATTTTTACTAGTTCATATAATCTATCTAAAGTTTTCTGACTTGCATATTTTATTAATTCTGCGGGTATATCGTCTATCCCCCGCGCTTTATTTAGTTTAAGATTCCTAAACAGCTCTATCAAATTCATCTCTTAATATTGAGAACCCTATTTCTACATCCTCTTCTTGGTCGTCCTCTAACTCATCCATATCGTCCCTCTTATATTAATCTTCTAAATATCTTTTCCATCTATCTGCTACCTCAACTTCATTTATTAGAAGCTCATTATTCTCATCTTTAATACCATTATATTTTTCCTATCTTCCCCGAAAAACATTTTAACTGCCCTGTAAGCCCTGTCTGTCTTGCCTACTCTCAAATCATCTTGTATTCCCTTACAATTCTTCTCCATCCATTTATTTCTGGTTTCTCTACACTCATGTACATCTTATTTCTAACTCTATTATATTTTTGCTTACTTTCACTATCCACTTCTCTGAAAGGTTTAAGCTGGCTTCTATCCTCTATTAAATCTAATATCTGCTTTGTTAGCCAGGGTTTTCTCGTTTCTACTTTTTTCTTACCTATAGCCTGTGTTGCTGTATCATGCACATCCTTTTTATTTCTTTCCATCTATTTTTTACGTTCTCTCCTATAACTATCTCTTTGATCTTACTATCTAATACTTGTTTATATTCCTCCTTTACCACGCTATCATTAAGCTTACATAGATCCCATCCCTCTCTTTTATCCTTTCTCAATTTTTTGAACCATCCATATCAAATTAAAGTGTTAGTTAAAACTGTTCAAAGCTCACTACATCAGTCAACATTTTCAACTTGCAATTATTAAATGCATAAAAATATAGTGTAGTCAATTTAGCTCGTTTTACCGTCTCGTGCTTATTGGGCCGTCTCTTCTACGCTAACATTAACATTTCACAAAGTGAAACAAATATTACACGGTGCTGCACAAATTATGGTTTTCCGCTATAAAAATTTAGAGCCGGGGTGAAGGGTGGTTTGAAATTATACCATCAGAAAGTCAGTCGTGGGTAAGTTCACGAAGATGGACTATACGATATTGCAGCAAATTGCGCATCACTTTTCTCTTCTGATTGACAGTTTCCTTCCGTAAAAGAGCGCTTGATTGGAGAACTTGGCATTTTTAACTCCCATACAAGAAAACAATAAACACGCGAAATCTTTTATATCGCGTTTGTTTTGTTTGCTTCGCATAGTCTTTGTGTAGAATTCAATTTAGCTCGATATATTTCGTTATAAATAATTCCTAATAGCGGAACTGGTTCATGGAACTTGATTGATTGATCGTTGAATTGTCTGATAAATGCGAAATGGTATGAGCATTAACACTTGAAATTTTTTATTAGATTTGCCTTTGTTTTATTTTTGAAATGGTATCTTTTTCAATCAAATTCATTCATTTACATAATTCATTTACTCGTGGATACGGTGACATTATTATGTCAGAGGAGTCGAAAAGGATCATCATTGATGCGTTGGATTCAATGGTTATAAAAAATACTCTGGTGTTGAGGGTTGATTTGGGACATCTGTGTTTATATTTCGTTAATGTTAAATTAGGGTCGCCTAAATATAGCGCAAAATGTAGCGAGATCATTTCGAAACAGAAACATTATTTAACTCATTGTTATGTGAAATCTGCGAGCGCCAGTACTTTTTTATAATTACATGTAGAATCCAAAGAATTTTTTTTATATATACAGCGTCTACTTAAAGGTCATTAGCTTTAAACCCAAAAAGTTATAATTATTTGGAAATGTTGCTTAATGCAGTAATTATATTTCTGAAAGTCGCTTTTTGAATACACATCAACAAATCATCAACAAATTTATTAAATATCATAAAACTAAATGATAAGTAAAAACTAAATGGCAGGATTTAAACAAATACAACAGAAACCAATCGACCACAAAATTATTTGAAAAATCAAATAGGTATTTCAAGCAATAAGCGATAATCATCAGAGTGAACGCATTATTATTTTGCAGCTATAGGAATTAAGTTAGAACCCATCGGACAACCAGTAATTATTTATTATTAATTAAAGGTGCTCCAAGGGATTCTAAGTTACGCCGTATAATGCCAGAAATAGTAATGAATACAATGTGAGATGATATTTTCCAACTCTACGTTTATAATAAACTTTGTTAATGATTTTGTTATAGCTGTCTAATGTGTCTATAAAATATCTATTTTTATTAATTAAAATAACTAATAAAAATTTACAATTAAAACAGAATGCAAGTTTTTGCGGTAATTTCGATAGCTACTGATGGTAGAGAAAAGTGGACATGTATACGAAAATTAAAATAACTGATAATACACAAAACAATTAATTAAAGGATATGCAAGACAAACAATTACTTCAAACACTTGCCTCTGTAGTTATAACGAAGCAAAGCAAATTTATTTTATAGCTGTCGTTCTAAACGAATGCGGTTGTAAAAACACTGTTGGAAGCGTCCGTCTAGTACCGAATACGAAAAGCGACTCGTCTATGTGGTGAAGCGTAGCACACGTAATTTTACGGCCTTCTACCACGAAAATCGATACTGCAATACCTCGTGTGTTCTCTATGGTGATAAGAAACTTCTTGAACATGCGAAGAACAAATTAATCGATATCGCCGCACTTTTTACAGGCGCTGTGTTTGAAGTAATACACGGGGCATTTCTTAAGCGGTAAAATATATACAATATAAACGGAACATACCGCCCACCAAAATGCAAGGCATTTTAAAGAATAAAAAAATTAAAAGGCGAGGCGGCGGAATAAAAAAGCAAAAAGAAAAGATTTACAACAAACAAACAAAAAAATAATTTTTTTCTACATTGAGGGCAAAGAGCAGAGTTTTGACACAGGACGCCTCAGGTTGCCATGAGCGGTTTTAAGTGTGACCACCCTAACAACACCATCTGTCCCAGAATGCACAGCCACAACACGGCCGAGGGACCAACAAAGTGGAGGAACATCAGCGATCTTAATCATGCTCAACTCAACTTGAGGAGACGGTCTGTGCCACTAGGAGCGCTGTTGTAGAGAGTGCAAGTACTCTTTGGACCAACGAGACCAAAAATCTTGTTGAATTTGCTGGAGCAATTGCCAACGAGTGAGGCGGTTAAGCGAAAGGTGAGAAAGGACGAGCTCCGGGATGACGGTTAAGGGAGCCAAAGTTAAAAAATTATCTGGTGTAAGACAGCTCAAATCATTGGGGTCAGCGCTCAAAGAAGTGAGAAGACGTAAATTCAGGATGACCTTAATTTGTACAAAGACGGTGGCCAACTCCTCAAAAGTTCATACTTACTCGCCAATAGTACGCAGGAGCAAGGTTTTAACAGATTTCACTCCTGCTTCCCATAAGCCACCAAAATGAGGTGAAGCCGGCGGTATAAAATGCCACGAAATATAGTCCTTAGTAGCAGCAAGCTTGGCGAGATGAATTAACTGTTTATCAGCACCCACAAAATTTGTGCCACAATCACAATAGAGGTGATCACAACGGCCACACCTGGCAATAAATCGGCGCAGAGCCGCTAGAGAGGAGTCCGTTGACTAGTCGGATACGACTTCAAGGTGCAGCGCATTGGTAGCCATACAAGTAAAAAGACATAAGTACTATTTTATAACTTTGGCGCCGCGTAATCGAGACATGGCAATAAAAGAGGGACCAGCGAAGTCGACACCCGAACTTTGACTTGAGTAACGCGGCATGAACGCAGGTTGCCCATAGGAGGTTGCAATGCGACCGAATTGGTCTTTCAACACGTCAGACAATGACTCAAAACACGACGGATAAATTACCTTCCAGAAATAATCCAGAAGTGCTAACTGACGAGAAAATGGACTATTTGAGCACGCACGAAGAAGTATTTTAAATGAACGTAAGTAACATAAAGATCAATAAATCGACTTTTGCTAGGTAACAAAGCGGGAAATTTACAGTCAAAGGACAAAGGCGCGTGAGCAAGGCAACCCCAGCTCGCAAGATTCCATCACAAATAAAATGGGGAACAACTTGCAAACACTCTTTTTAAAGGGATCCGGAATGAATGGTCTCAACCTAGATAGCAAAATTAGATTCTTGAGTAAAGAGATCAAAGCATTATGCAACTCAGAAGATGACAAAGGTTCAGTGCCTTTCGAGTGGGTGACGTAGATTATGACGAAAACGGAGGATTCAAGCGACAATGCGCGTAATAAAGGGAAAGGAAGAGTGATTTTCTAAAATTGATTGAATCCAACAGGAAGTTACGACAGCGGATAAAACAATAGAGCATTGTTCAGTGAGAAGTTCAGGAGTAGCTGAAGGCGGAATATGTGGACTGTAATTATCGAAGGACTGATACAAGGTAGATGAACCCGTCCACCATAAAGAACATTTGCGCAAGGGAGTAAATCATGTGACCCAACATCGGCAGGATTTTCAGTGGAGGGGATGTGATGCCAAGAGGTGCTAAACGTGTTTTCCTGAATGTAAGCAACACGATTGGCGACGAAAGCTTCCAACACTGCAGCGGGGAACGAATCCGCGAAAGTACTACCATGGAGTCAGATTAACAGAAAATTTTATGATGAGTAAGGTTCAAATCAAAGGTTTTGAGGATAAAGATTAATAATTTGGAACCAATGCGGCGGCCAACAATTCGAGCCGGGGCAAAGAGATTGTACGAAGAGGTGCGACCTTAAACTAGCGCACACTAAGCGAACATCAACGGCGGAAGGGGTTAACAAAACGAAAATAAACAACAGCACAGTAGCCACGTTTGGAAGCGTCAGCAGAGCAGTGAACTTCGCACGTAGTAAACTGTGGCGGGATTAGCAAGCGGGGTAAAGCGAAATCTAAAAAAAAGCGGTAACTCATGCCAGTATCTTCCACACAAACGGAGAAAGTTTGGGCAGGGGGAGCATCCCACTTTAATTTTAGTGGCCATAGACGTTGAATTAAGTGTTTTACCAGAAAAGTAAAGGGGAATAAAAGTTCCATAGGGTCGAAATTACGGGCTAAGTTAGAAAGTAGGTTGCTCTTGGTACAGGAGGTACTTAGTGGCTGAACTAGAAAACAAAAATTATCTGAGGTGGGGTTCCATTGAAGACCTAGAACTTTTAGGGGTTGCGCGAATTGCTGCGTTGCGGAAAAATCTTTTAATAATTCGGGATGGTTACTCAACCATTTATGAAGTTCGAAACCACCAAGTTTGAAAAGATCAATTAGTTGATTACGTAGATCGAGGGTTTATTCAATAGAATCTCCACCAGTAGCGATGTCATCAATGTACGTATGGCGGCGAAGAGCGAAAGCGGCAGACGGATAAGAATTCCCTTCGTCTATGGCTAACTGCTGAAGTGTGTGTATGGCTAGAAAGGGAGCACAGAATGGGCTCCTCAAGGGAGAAGCGCCAAATAATTCATTGATAGTCACACTGAGCGGGATTTACAAGAATTTGTCTGTATATCTGACGAATATCGGCAGTGACGACATAAGAATGTAAACGAAATTGTAACAAAATTGCGGTGATATCTGGTTGCAGCTTCGGGACGACAAACAAGTGATCGTTTAAAGAAGATTGAGACAGAATTTTAGCGGAAGCGTTGAAAACAACGCGTAATTTCGTTCTTATACTTTCGGGTTTCACAACGCAATGATGCGGGATGTAATAATAAATGTCCGAATGAGACCCACTAACAACAGACTGCATATGTTGAGAATCCAGATATTCACGCATGACCGAAATGTACTGTTCGTAAACATGAGGTTGGAGGAACATCAGCGATCTTAATCATGCTCAACTCAACTTGAGGAGACGGTCTGTGCCACTAGGAGCGCTGTTGTAGAGAGTGCAAGTACTCTTTGGACCAACGAGACCAAAAATCTTGTTGAATTTGCTGGAGCAATTGCCAACGAGTGAGGCGGTTAAGCGAAAGGTGAGAAAGGACGAGCTCCGGGATGACGGTTAAGGGAGCCAAAGTTAAAAAATTATCTGGTGTAAGACAGCTCAAATCATTGGGGTCAGCGCTCAAAGAAGTGAGAAGACGTAAATTCAGGATGACCTTAATTTGTACAAAGACGGTGGCCAACTCCTCAAAAGTTCATACTTACTCGCCAATAGTACGCAGGAGCAAGGTTTTAACAGATTTCACTCCTGCTTCCCATAAGCCACCACAATGAGGTGAAGCCGGCGGTATAAAATGCCACGAAATATAGTCCTTAGTAGCAGCAAGCTTGGCGAGATGAATTAACTGTTTATCAGCACCCACAAAATTTGTGCCACAATCACAATAGAGGTGATCACAACGGCCACACCTGGCAATAAATCGGCGCAGAGCCGCTAGAGAGGAGTCCGTTGACTAGTCGGATACGACTTCAAGGTGCAGCGCATTGGTAGCCATACAAGTAAAAAGACATAAGTACTATTTTATAACTTTGGCGCCGCGTAATCGAGACATGGCAATAGAAGAGGGACCAGCGAAGTCGACGCCCGAACTTTGACTTGAGTAACGCGGCATGAACGCAGGTTGCCCATAGGAGGTTGCAATGCGACCGAATTGGTCTTTCAACACGTCAGACAATGACTCAAAACACGACGGATAAATTACCTTCCAGGAATAATCCAGAAGTGCTAACTGACGAGAAAATGGACTATTTGAGCACGCACGAAGAAGTATTTTAAATGAACGTAAGTAACATAAAGATCAATAAATCGACTTTTGCTAGGTAACAAAGCGGGAAATTTACAGTCAAAAGACAAAGGCGCGTGAGCAAGGCAACCCCCAGCTCGCAAGATTCCATCACAAATAAAATGGGGAACAACTTGCAAACACTCTTTTTTAAAGGGGATCCGGAATGAATGGTCTCAACCTAGATAGCAAAATTAGATTCTTGAGTAAAGAGATCAAAGCATTATGCAACTCAGAAGATGACAAAGGTTCGGAGTGCCTTTCGAGTGGGTGACGTAGATTATGACGAAAACGGAGGATTCAAGCGACAATGCGCGTAATAAAGGGAAAGGAAGAGTGATTTTCTAAAATTGATTGAATCCAACAGGAAGTTACGACAGCGGATAAAACAATAGAGCATTGTTCAGTGAGAAGTTCAGGAGTAGCTGAAGGCGGAATATGTGGACTGTAATTATCGAAGGACTGATACAAGGTAGATGAACCCGTCCACCATAAAGAACATTTGCGCAAGGGAGTAAATCGCGTGACCCAACATCGGCAGGATTTTCAGTGGAGGGGATGTGATGCCAAGAGGTGCTAAACGTGTTTTCCTGAATGTAAGCAACACGATTGGCGACGAAAGCTTCCAACACTGCAGCGGGGAACGAATCTGCGAAAGTACTACCATGGAGTCAGATTAACGAAAATTTTATGATGAGTAAGGTTCAAATCAAAGGTTTTGAGGATAAAGATTAATAATTTGGGACCAATGCGGCGGCCAACAATTCGAGCCGGGGCAAAGAGATTGTACGAAGAGGTGCGACCTTAAACTAGCGCACACTAAGCGAACATCAACGGCGGAAGGGGTTAACAAAACGAAAATAAACAACAGCACAGTAGCCACGTTTGGAAGCGTCAGCAGAGCAGTGAACTTCGCACGTAGTAAACTGTGGCGGGATTAGCAAGCGGGGTAAAGCGAAATCTAAAAAAGCGGTAACTCATGCCAGTATCTTCCCACAAACGGAGAAAGTTTGGGCAGGGGAGCATCCCACTTTAATTTTAGTGGCCATAGACGTTGAATTAAGTGTTTTACCAGAAAAGTAAAGGGAATAAAAGTTCCATAGGGTCGAAATTACGGGCTAAGTTAGAAAGTAGGTTGCTCTTGGTACAGGAGGTACTTAGTGGCTGAACTAGAAAACAAAAATTATCTGAGGTGGGGTTCCATTGAAGACCTAGAACTTTTAGGGGTTGCGCGAATTGCTGCGTTGCGGAAAAATCTTTTAATAATTCGGGATGGTTACTCAACCATTTATGAAGTTCGAAACCACCAAGTTTGAAAAGATCAATTAGTTGACTACGTAGATCGAGGGTTTATTCAATAGAATCTCCACCAGTAGCGATGTCATCAATGTATGTATGGTGGCGAAGAGCGAAAGCGGCAGACGGATAAGAATTCCCTTCGTCTACGGCTAACTGCTGAAGTGTGTGTATGGCAAGAAAGGGAGCACAGAATGGACTCCTCAGGGGAGAAGCGCCAAATAATTCATTGATAGTCACACTGAGCGGGATTTACAAGAATTTGTCTGTATATCTGACGAATATCGGCAGTGACGACATAAGAATGTAAACGAAATTGTAACAAAATTGCGGTGATATCTGGTTGCAGCTTCGGGACGACAAACAGTGAACGTTTAAAGACGATTGAGACAGAATTTTAGCGGAAGCGTTGAAAACAACGCGTAATTTCGTACTTATACTTTCGGGTTTCACAACGCAATGATGCGGGATGTAATAATAAATGTCCGAATGAGACCCACCAACAACAGACTGCATATGTTGAGAATCCAGATACTCAAGCATGACCGAAATGTATTGTTCGTAAACATGAGGTTGCTTAAGTAGGTGATTTTCTAAAGAAACAAATCCTTATAAGGCAAGATCACGACTACCTGGAAAAATGGTTCTTGATCTCTAAACGTAACTTTAAAAAAATACAATCTTTAAACCTTACAAAACTAGACAACAAAGAAATTTTCAATAACATAATAAATGGATCGTTAATCTTAGTAATGTAGTAATACCAAAAGATATAACAAACTTTCTATCTTTAGGACTCAATTTTCATTTAACCACTACTACTAAGTGACATTAAAATGCGAAGACTACTTTCAGATATCGAATCAATTATTGACATTTTTTAATCTTTTTCAGACGAAAAAGCAATTTTACGTACAAGGGCAAGTAATATTATCACTAATTTCAAAAAATCCAATTAATATTAATAGTAATCAATGCCAATCTTTATCTTATAAAGTGAAGAAGTTCGTTAAAGATTACAATGAATTAATAGTTACCACGACCGATAAGAGAGCCGTAACAGTAGTTGTAAACAAAGACAACTACATCACCAAATCACACTATTTACTTTCAGACATCACAACATACAGTATACTTAATAAAGACCATACTTTCACCATACCAAAAAAGGTAAATGACCATATAAAATATTTACACACATTAAAAGACAAAAATAAATCAACCATCACAACTCAGTTCATAAAATTCATAAAATCAACCTTACATTACATCCAATCATATCATTTATTAATAGTCCAACATATATAGCCAGTTACCTTGCCAATATTTTACAAATAGCATTTCCTCCCGAAAGACTAAACGTTCATGACACTTTTTGCTTTATAGATATTTACCGTAATTTTCAGTTAACTCAAGATCATATACTAGTATCACACAATGTTAAATCACTCTACTAATATACTAACTGACTTAGTTATCGGTAGTATTTCAGAAAAACGAGATGTCATCCAACCACATTGTAATATAAAATTGGACAGTTTCTTATCTACTATACGTTTGATTTTCAATAATACAAATTTCAGTCTTAATTTCACATACTACTTTCAAATCTTTGGTATTCCAATGGAATCACCATTATCTCCGATTATGCGCAATTAGTTATGGATAACTTAATCTATAGTAGGGGATAAAGAATACTACTATAGTAAGCCTGCTTATCGTAAAAGGCGATTAAAAGGCGCAGCAAGGGGCAGCAGCCTCGCTGGCTAAAAGATATTGGAGGAGGGTCGATTGGTCTCGGGCGATCCTCAATAATTTACAAGCTTGTTGGGGGTTGGTCGTGACGGATACGGCTTTTTGCTAAAATCTTTAAAAACTGCGTTGTGGAAAGATATGGGAACCTACCACAATATTTCCCAGGTGTGCGTGGCCTAAAACACGAAATACATATGATGGAGAGCTCATAAGTAAAATTCCTGTCCGGAGGTAAAATACTCCCTCATTCGGATCTCCGGGAGAGAGTACTTGGGGCTCGTCATCGTAAGAATATAAAACAACAGTTCGATTTAGTGATAGGGACTTGGAATGTAAGGTCATTACTTAGAGTAGATAAGTTAACGAATTTATTAGTCGAAATGAGAAAGGAAAAGCTGGACTTTTAGGTATTAGTGAGGTGAGATGGCCAGATAGTAATGACTTTTGGAAAGATAATTATAGAATAATTACAACTTCTTTAACTAATGGACAGGCAGGCGTAGGAATAGTGTTAAGTAAAAGATTAGGGCATAAAGTTAAAGAGTACTTACAATTTAGTGATAGAATAATTATGGTTAGATTGAGTACAAAACCCACAGACACTGTTTTAGTACAGGTTTACATGCCAACAACTCAGTACGAGGATGAGGAAGTAGAAAAGGTATACGAGGATATAAATAGTATAGTGAGAAAAGTAAAAGCAGATGAGAATTTAATAGTTATGGGCGATTTTAATGCGTCAGTGGGAGAAGGTAGTGAGGGAAAAATGGTAGGAAAATTTGGGTATGGGATGGAAGAGAATTGTAAGGGAATACAAGATGATTTGAGAGTAGGTAAGTCAGACAGGGCTTACAGGGCAGTTAAAAAGTTTTTTGGGGAAGATAGGAAAAAATATAATGGTATTAGAGACGAGAATAATGAGCTTCTAATAAATAAAGTTGAGGTAGCAGATAGATGGAAAAGATATTTAGAAGATTTATATAAGGGAGACGATATGGATGAGTTAGAGAACGACCTTGAAGAGGATGTAGAAATAGGGTTCTCAATATTAAGAGAGGAATTTGATAGAGCTGTTCGGAATCTTAAACTAAATAAAGCGCCAGCGATAGACGATATTCTCGCAGAATTAATAAAATATGCAAGTTAGAAAACTTTAGACAGATTATATGAACTAGTAAAAGTAATATATGACACAGGAGAGGTTCCAATAGATTTCGAAAAAAATATTATTATCCCAATCCCAAAAAAGTCAGAAGCTGATAGGTGTGGGAATTTTAGAACGGTTAGTTTAACTTCTCATGCTTCCAAAATACTAGCAATAATAATTAAAAATAGAATAGAAGCTTTGACTGAGAATTATTTAAGCGAAGACCAATATGGTTTTCGTAAAGACATGAGGACTAGAGAACCGATACTAATGATTAGGATAATTATCGAAAAAAGATTACAAAAAATAAAGACTCATTTCGCGTTTGTAGATTTAGAAAAAGCATTAAATAGGGTTAATTGGATTGTTATGTTCAGGGTTTTGCAAAAAATAGGAATCTCTCATAGGGATAGAAAAATTATATACAGTCTATATAAAAACCAAAGCGTAGTAATTAGATTTGATGAAATAGAAAAGGAAGCTAAGATTAGAAATGGTGTTAGACAGGGTTGTATACTGTCTCCCTTGATTTTTAATGTTTATATTGAGGAAGCTTTAAACTTAGCTAGAGAGAGAAAAGAGATAGGTATTAGTGTACAGGGACAGAAAATAGACATGTTACGTTTTGCAGATGATATAGCCATTGTAGCAGAGTCTAGAAAAGAGTTAGGAGAGTTTTTAAATATTTTAGATGAGATACTACGGAGTAACTATAGTATGAGAATTAACTCAGTAAAGACAAAGATAATGACAAGTGAGTTACAGCCTAGTTCTAAACCAAAATTAAAAATAGGTAATACCGAGTTAGAGGAGGTAGATGAATTTTGCTATTTAGGTAGTATAATTACAAAGGATGGACGTAGCAGAAGGGATATAGTAGCTAGAATAGCTCAAGCTAGAAAAATGTTTTTAAAAAAGAAAAACTTACTAATAACTAATAGTATTAGTTTAGATAATAGAAAAAGTTTCTTAAAGTCGTACGTATGGAGCGTTCTACTATACGGTAGCAAGACTTGGACAATTAAAGAAGTAGATAAGAAAAAAATAAAAGCTTTTGAAACTTGGTGTTATAGGAGAATGTTGAAGATTAGTTGGACAGATAGAGTAACAAACGAGGAAGTTTATAGAAGGATAGGTGAGGATCCCTGTATGTGGAAACAATTGAAGGTCAGGAGAGATAGAATGATAGGGCACCGGTTAAGACATGAGGGACTATTTAGTAAAGTCTTAGATTATAGACTACCAAATAAAAATAGAGTAGGAAGGCCTAGACAAAGCTATATTAGTCAAATTATTAGAGATTTAGGTTGTGAAGGGTATGTCGACCTTTTTAGACTAGCTCAGAATAGAAAGGAATTTAGAGCTGCGTCAAACCGACTTTAAGTAAGTTCGAAAACAAAACAAAACAAAAATCAGTTAACTAAATGTCACCAGGACATAACTCACAATTAGTTAGCGGTCTGGCATGTTGGTAGCGTTTCGTTGCTTAAGTCTTACCATAACATATAATTTAATAAACGTCACCATGACATAACTCACAATTAGGTAGCGGTCTGGCATGTTGGTAGCGTTTCGTTGCTTAAGCCTTACCATAACATATAATTTAATAAACGTCACCATGACATAACTCACAACTAGGTAGCGGTCTGGCATGTTGGCAGCGATTCGTTGCTTAAGCCTTACCATAACATATAATTTAACACTTTTCTTTTTTGAAGCGGATAACCAGGTTATATTTCATTTCCTTATAAATGGTAATCATTTAAACATGTTAGAGTTGTTTAACAACCATCAGGTTGCTGATATTTATGTAGAGCCAGCTGGATAGGAAAAAGATAGAAGGATATAGGAAGACCTAGACCAAACTATATTAGTCAAATTATTAGAAATTTAGGTTGTGAAGGGTATGTAGAGCTTTTTAGATTAGCGCAGAATAGAAAAGAAGTTAGAGCTGCGTCAAACCCACCTTAAGTAAGGTCGAAAGCAAAATGATGATGAATTATTCAAAATAACATTTTTTGTAAAATATGTAGATAATATACTATGTTCCCTTTCGGAACATTTACTTCAATTTACCGTTTATCTATTCAACAGTTTTAACCCTCACCTCTCTTTTATACACAAAAAGGAAATCGATAGTTGCATTCCTTTTCTCGATACCAAAGTAATAAGAACTGTTAACAACACTTTAAATGTTGATACATATAAAAAACCAACTAATTTAGGAAGGTATTTAAATTTTCATTCAAACCATTCAGTAAATCATAATCTCAATACAGTTAAACTTTGAAAAAAAGAATAATCAACATTTGTGAACCTAACTTTTTACAAAAGAATCTTAAAGAACTAGAAAAATTTTAGTCATTATCTCTTATTCAAAGCCTATTATCAAAAAACATTTATACACTAACACAACACTAGAAAAACCACCACAACCAAAAATACACACAAAAATTGAAAAGCTCCCATACATTAAAAATGTGACACCTTTATTAACAAAATTACTTAAACAACCAAATATTTTACAGGATTTTCATATGAGAAATTTTTAGGAAACTTATTAACAAAATTGAAAGACAAAAATGACATAACTCAATGTAGCAATGCAGTATATGAAATTAAATGTAGCTGTGAAAAATCTTACATTGGCTAAAAAAACAGAATTATACAACAAAAAAGTGATGCAAAAATTAGAAAACTGAATTGCACTTTAGCTGCTCATATACACAATAGTAAACACAAATCTAAATATTAATGTTTAAATTTTGTCAATTGAACAGTGTTACGTCATCATCGAACATTTATTGGAATTGGTGACAATAAATACTTTGTGCGTGCATCCTACAGTTTTCAGTGAAACATTATATACCGACAGTAACAGTGCATAAAGTGAGTCGCATTCGAACCCTTGCAGAAGCCGGTTGTATTAGAGCTTTTGAAAGCGAGACCGACACCATTCGTGCGTGTTACTGGTTCTCCGTAAAAAGCTTTTGTGCGTGAACGTTTTACTGCCCACAGCGGCACTGGATAAAAGGTATTTATACCCTTTATTAAGTAGTTTGGTGTAGTTGTAGTTATTACATAACCGCTCCACTGCTATCGTTATTGCTTGCAAAAAGCAATTGGTCTTTCCCTGTAATTAGCAAATCTTTATCAATTTATATCAACTCCTTAATCCCCAATCATTGGTCCTTCGATCCGGATTCATCAGTCCTATGGTAACGCATGTCCTAAATTAAATATCACTTTGCACACCAGCGAGCTTTTAAGTAATTACTTTAGTTTTAAATTTGTGTTCAAGCCCCATTTAGCGGGTTAAAATATGTACAATATTAGCTACATACTTTCTCTAGACTAAATTAAGTGATTTCGCCGTAATTAAAACTAGCAAGCGTTTTAATTACAAACAAATCCTTAATATAAAATTTGCTATTTTGCATTAAAAGCTATTGCACGTTTTGTATTCACATACAACCCTTTCAGTCGTTTTACAAAACGTAAAATATTGTAAACATCTGCAGAGGAATAAGGTTGTAAAGTTGCATCTTTCGGCAAATATGTTAAAACCACATGTTTCTGTGAGCTTTTGATGTAAACGCCGACCGTAACCGTAAGATGTAAATCTTATCTAAACGCTTTGTTTGACAAACCGGTAGGTTTTCGACGTCTCGTTTTAAGACCCACATTGCAAGCTAATGGTCATAAAACGTGATTTATTGGTTTATACGCTGTCTTACCTTTTCGTGCTTTGAACAAATCATAATATTTTAACATTTTTCGCGTACATCTGAGCGTTACGGTTTTATAGCATTTATTGTAGATCTTTCAAAATAACAATCACTATGGCTCCGAAGAAGGCACATGTAGTAGAACTAGAATTACTGAAAACACGTATTATAGAAATGTTTGAGCTTAGTAACGCTATACAAAGTGACCCAACTTTAAAAACGTTGTTCCTCATTCAAACAAGGGGAATACATGACCTTTATACAAATTTCAATAAAATCTTAGTTGCCGTCTTGGGTTCCTGTGACGAGGTAGAATCATTAAATTACAACGCTGTACGGAAGGAAGTAGATTCCGCTTATTTTTGCATACTGCTGCATCTCGAAACGATGCAAGAAATGAAAGCACCACAAATCATCGAAAATGCTCCAAGCAGCACGGTATCAAAATTGGTACCGTTAAAACTCCCAAGTTTTAATAATGAGGTCACTGAATTCTCATCGTTCATCGATTTATTTGACAGTCTGGTCTATAACAACGCGTCGCTGTCCAATATCGAAAAGTTAAATTATCTTATCAGTTGCTGTACCGGGGAGTCTTTAAAAATCGTTAAATCTGTACCCATTTCGGGGGATAACTTTATTATTTCATATAACGCCTTGCATGAGCGATTTAGCAACCCGCGTTTATTGGCAACTTTGCATTGGAAAGCAATGAAAGACTTTCCACCTTTAAAATCAGAAGACCCTAAGAAACTTAGGGCACTTATTGATTGTTTTTCAGAGAACCTTGCTGTTCTAACTAACTTAAAGTTTCCCACTGAACATTGGAACTTTATTCTAGTCGATTTGCTTTTAGAAAAACTCGATCCGTTCACTAGAAAACGCTTCGAACTCCAATCGGATCCGAAGCAAATACCTAATTTCGAGGATTTGAGATATTTTTTAACTCAACAATGTGCAGCGTTGGAAACCTTTTCTTCAACCGCACCTGTTTCTTATTCGACGACTGTCCATACATCTCACACATCAGTGCCTAAGAAATCCTCAGCGTTTCA
Source organism: Platerodrilus igneus (assembly GCA_036346225.1). Classification (NCBI taxonomy): domain Eukaryota; kingdom Metazoa; phylum Arthropoda; class Insecta; order Coleoptera; family Lycidae; genus Platerodrilus; species Platerodrilus igneus. The sequence continues at coordinate 1,532,710 of JARFIW010001105.1, forward strand.
ATTTAAACCAAAAGTTTCTTCTAACGTAGTTTCACTGGATACACCAAGTAGCTCCAGTGACTCAAAGAATTCATTTTCGCACCATTGTCCTTCTTGCAAAGGCAATCACTTAATTTATAGATGTCAATCGTTTCTAAAGAAAACTCCGACAGAACGTTTCGACATTGTCAAACGCTTACGCCTTTGTTTAAATTGCTTACGAACAGACCATGCGTCCATGCAATGCAAATCTTATAATTCCTGTCGAACTTGCGCCAAGCCGCATCATACCTTGCTACATTTTGAACCGCAACCTGCTTCTAGCCGTTCAGCTGAACCGATCGCTACACCTATGCATAAAATGCCAATAGGACGCAGTCAGCCTCTCCTATTCCGGCAAATGTTTTGTCTTCACAGACGAATTCAAATCTTGGGGTTACTGTCTTACTCTCCACTGCTGTTGTGGAAGTTCAAGACCGATCTGGTAGATACAAACAGATCAGGGTACTCTTAGACCCTGGCTCTCAAGCTAGCTTTATTCGAGACGATTGCGTGAGCAAACTTTGGCTTCCACGCATACGTTCTCAAGTTCCGATTTATGGACTTGGGCAGACAACTTCAGCAGTCAATAGGGGTGCCGTCAGCTGCACCATTCGCTCTATGTTAGACTCTGAAAAATCTCTAGAAGTCACAACTTTTGTGCTTTCGTCAATATCTGGCAAATTACCTAGCGTTGAAGTTCCTAATAATTGGGAACACTTATGCGGCCTGCACCTTGCAGACCCGACCTGGAACTCTCCAGGAACTATTGACATGCTCCTTGGAGCAGATGTTTATCCGTTCATCATCAATGGCGGTGTAATACATGGCCAATTTCTTCAGCCTGCCGCCATAAATACAATTTTTGGTTGGACTATTATTGGTCCCACAAAAAGCTTGCAGTCTGATACTGTCCAAGCATTTTTTACTTCTGTAGAAAATCCTATCGACCAAACCCTAAGGCGGTTTTGGGAAATAGAAGAGTTGCCATCCAAGCCTTATACTTCTCCAGAAGAAGAAAAGGCAGATGTGATTTTTGAAAACACGTTTTCTCGTGACCCTAGCGGTCGTTTTATTGTTGCGTTACCGTTCAACGATACTTTGACCGTTTTTGATAATTGCTTTGAGATGGCTAAAAAAAGACTATTTTCGTTGGAGCGCAAATTGCATGCTCAACCGGAGCTACGCGCCCAATACAACAATTTCATGCAGGACTATCTTGATGCGGGTCATATGGCATTATTCGATTCTCCGCCCGTTGGGAACGATAATTATTTTTTACCCCATCACCCTGTGTTTAAAGAGGAAGGTCATACTTCTAAAATTCGTGTGGTTTTGACGCCTCTGCAAAGGCTAAAACAACGTGTCATAATGACACTCAATTGGCTGGACCTAGTCTCCAAAATGACATTTCGTCAATTTTACTTAAATTTCGCTCTCATCGTTTCGTTTTTACTTGTGATGTTCGCCAAATGTATCGACAAATTTTGGTTACCGAAGAACATCGAAGGTTTCAATTAATTGTTTGGCGGTTCTCCGCAGAAGAACCCATTCAGACTTATCAGCTTAATACAGTGACCTATGGTATTAAGTCATCGCCTTATCTAGCATTAAAACTCTTCAGCAATTAGCCATTGACGAAGGCAAAGGTTTCCGTTAGCCGCTGAGGCTATACGGTCAAATCTATATATTGATGATTTCGTCGCCGGTGGAGATTCTATACAATCGGCCCGCGAAATTAAAGATCAACTTAACCGACTTTTACATTTGGCTGGTTTTGAACTTCGAAAATGGAGTTCTAATTCAGTTTCTATTTTGGAAGGCATTCCGTCAGATTTTGCCAATATACTTCTCTCGATTTCGATTCTGACGAATCAATAAAAATATTAGGTCTTCAATGGTCACCTACAGAAGATATTTTCTCATTTCGGGTTAAACCATTAAACCCAATATGTACAAAGCGCAACATACTTTCGCAAGTTGCCAGAATATATGATCCATTAGGGTTTTAGCCCCACTAACACTTTTGCAAAACGCCTAATCCAGCATCTGTGGATGTTAGGTTTGAATTGGGATGACATCCCACCAGCAGACATTTCGTCTCAATGGCAGCAGTATCAAGAAGAGTTGCCGTTATTATCGTCATTAAAGTTACCACGCTGTTTACCCCCTTCGGATCCTTTTACTTGTCATTTGCATGGGTTTTGCGATGCTAGCGAGGTAGGGTATGCAGCGGTAGTGTATTTCAGTTCATAAATCAAACTACTGGAGAAATAACTGTACAATTTGTAACCGCTAAAACAAAAGTAGCTCCAATTAAGCGCATTTCAATTCCACGTTTGGAATTATGTGCCGCCGTTTTATTAACCGATTTACTTTCTTTTACCATTCGGTCTTATCAAGGCTTGATTGACATCTCCGATGTTTCAGCGTGGAGTGATTCTACGGTCGCTCTCACTTGGATACGTTTTCCACCTTTTCGTTGGAAAACTTTTGTGGCAAACCGTGTTAGCCACATTCAAGAAATCATTGCACCTAGCCGATGGTTTTATATTAAATCTTTGCATAATCCGGCTGATCGTGCATCTCGGGGATTAATGCCAAGCGCGGTTATTTCATGTTTGCTATGGTGGGCGGGGCCTGAATGGCTTCACTACCCTAGTGACTCGTGGCCGCCTCAACCAACATTGTCAACCTCAATTGCTGAGGTAACTACGGAAAAAAAGATCCTAACATTTGTCGCTCAAACAGATCCAAACGTCGTTGACATTTTACTAAGTCGCTTTTCATCATTATATAAAATCCAAGGCATCGTGGCTTACATTTATAGATTTTCTAAACCCATGGCTCAACGTCTTACGGGTCCCTTAACAGACATTGAATTACACAATGCTCTCATGATTATCGTTCGGCATGTACAAAATGTTACATTTTCAAAGGAAATAGCTTCGATCAAGGCAAACCGTAAATTACCTAAAAGCTTGCGAAAACTTTCTCCATTTGTTGATCCACAAAACATCTTAAGAGTAGGTGGGCGCTTGACACATTCTTCGCTTTCCTATTTCGAAGAGTTTCCTGCGTTATTGCCTCAGCGGCACCGATTAACCGAATTTATCATTCGGTCAACTCATGAAAGGTATTGCCATCCCGGTGTTAATACCACAGCGTATCTTATCCAACAGAATTTCTGGATCCTTTCCATTAAAATTTCAATCCGAAGTTATTTATCATCCTGTCATAGATGTTTTCGTACCAAACCGGTCCTGGTAACTCCTCCTATGGGAGACCTACCGGCAGCACGTATTACCCAGATCAAAACTGCACATGGCACATTAAAACGACCTTTGGTCTAACTAGCACCGCTACCGGTATTTTAATTTTATTTTATGTTTAGATGTATATACACATTTCTTACATGTATAGTAGTATATTATTTTTACATATTTGTTTATTTACATATATATTTTTATTTTTTGCATAGTTGGTAATATCGCTCGCTGTAGTGTACCACCTTATCTTTCGTTACCTGTTTTCCTAGCAAGGTCAAATCCCATGTGATTTCCTTCACCCAACCTACTTCCCTCCTTTTCAAAATTCTATGAATTTGGTGGGCGGTATGTTACGTCATCATCGAACATTTATTGGAATTGGTGACAATAAATACTTTGTGCGTGCATCCTACAGTTTTCAGTGAAACATTATATACCGACAGTAACAGTGCATAAAGTGAGTCGCATTCGAACCCTTGCAGAAGCCGGTTGTATTAGAGCTTTTGAAAGCGAGACCGACACCATTCGAGCGTGTTACTGGTTCTCCGTAAAAAGCTTTTGTGCGTGAACGTTTTACTGCCCACAGCGGCACTGGATAAAAGGTATTTATACCCTTTATTAAGTAGTTTGGTGTAGTTGTAGTTATTACATAACCGCTCCACTGCTATCGTTATTGCTTGCAAAAAGCAATTGGTCCTTCCCTGTAATTAGCATATCTTTATCAATTTATATCAACTCCTTAATCCCCAATCAAACAGAACTATAAAAAGAAATTATTCTTAGAGTCTTTTTACATACATCAACATCAGAACATTTTGAATAACAAACATGATATAAAAAACCTTTTTCCAGTTTATGCCTTTCTCTATAAATTCAATCACAAAGAATAATCATAGTACATTTTTCCCACGCCTAATAAATTACTAAAAAATTTTCAATTACCTAACATCAATTTCGTTTATAATATGTTAACTCATCTACAATAGCCACCATAAACATGACAACATGTGACATTTGTCAAATTTAATCAATTTAATACAAATTGCTTCAAAAAATTGAAAACCTACATAAACAAACTCTATATTTAAAATTATTTTAAATTAAGAATAAAACCCTAACTTGGTACTAATTATCTACTGATATTTTGTCAATTATTTTATGTATTTTATATTAAGTTTAGTCAACATAATTAGTAAGTATTATTAGACCTAGAATTTTATATAGTTTAGCACTAATTTTTCAGTTTTTGAAGAAGATGGGAATAACTATCGAAACGTCGAATAAAATTACAAATTGACCTTGTAATTTAAACTTTATTCGAATGATTGTATCTCAAGATTTTTAGATCCACAAAAAAAAGTTATATCTTTTTGTTCCAGAAACAATTAATAGTCTATTTTACAATGCAATTTTATTAATTAAGAAAGTAAGTGATAGTTAACTAACTTCAATGAATATGTATAATTTTAATTATTTAAATATTATAGCATTCTGCAACAAACATTAAAGAATCGGGTTTTTGATCATTTGCTACTATAAACTATTTAAAAAGCGTATCAAAACAAAACATTACAGAATTAATCAATTTCAGAATATTGAAATCGCTGAATGGAATCAAAATTAATTTTTTATTAGTTAATTTTCTTTGGAATGATTTTTGATCATGCAAAATCTTTAATATTTAATAAAACATTCAAATGAATGGAACTGTTTAATAATATTAAATTTCTGAGTATTAAACGACGGTGCAGTTTTCTACGTTATTTTATAATAAAAGTGCGATGCTTATTTTTTACTACAGCGTTTTATCGAATTGGAGGGCTAGATATGGGCACAAAGGTGTTTATCCAAAATAGAAAATCAGAAAACCTGTATATTAGTATAGCAATAGATCCACATTTTTTGGTGTCCCTAATTGTTTGCCTGTGTAGAAAACTGTTTGGCAAGTGATAACTCTTAAAGATATATAAGCAGCAAGTTACAGTCCCGAAGGGATCATTGTTTGATTATTATTATATTAATATTTGATTACCCTACCATTTCGAGTTCAGTACTTAGCTTTATCGTAACAATACAGTTATTATGGAAAGCGTATAGCGGACAGTACGTGTTTCAAAACTGAATATTAAATCTTAATTAGCTCTAATTACATTAAATGCAAGTTGATGTTTAATTTAATTTAAAAATCTTATTATGCCAATAACTTTTGGGTTGGTTTTCTGAGATCTAGAGTGGTAACCCACGTCAGCGCCATTTACCACAAAACGTCCAAAATGGATTTCTGGTACAGGGTAGATCTCGAGGTAAAACCGGCACTCCAAATTAAATATCACACAAAAATAATTTATTAAGAATGCATACGCGATAAATTTATCTCCAAAGATTATTAAGTTACGAAAATCACGAATAAAACTACGTTGATATTTTTAATAAATCGGCGGAGCTAAAATGGAGTAATGGCACTGGCAGTCTTAAATCCGGCCTCATAAAGTGTGTCGTATATATGTAAATACACCCGGACAATCTACACGCGGTTTGTGCCCTCCTGCAAAGTCGCAAAGTCTTTACTTTCAAGATTTTCTGCACTTACCAAATTAGTAGAATTATAATTGTATGGAACAAGCTTGTTTTGTATTAAAGTTTAACCTCGTGCACTGCATTTAAAACGCCATTATATTAACACTATCTATCTTCTTATGCTGTAAGTTAACACACAGTTTAACAATTTGTAGCGCAAAGAGGTTCTAGAAATGGTAGGGGAAGAAAGAAATATGTACAAAACTAAACAATAGGAGAAGTGGGATGATAGGAAGTATACTAAGGCATGAGGGAATAGTGCGAAATATATTACAAGCAGAGATAGGAAAAAAGAAAGGTAGAGATAGTTTTAGGTTGGGCTATTGCACACAGATACTCAAAGAGGTAGGCTGTGGGAATTTCAGGGAAATGAGTATGCTAGCTCAGAATAGAAATCAATGAAGGTACACGTCCAACCAGTTCCAAGACGGAAAACCTTATGACGAAAAAACAAAATAATTGTACTTAAACCTGATGGTTATTATAAGCTACTACATTGAGGATTGGAAAACATTTTTTAACATGTTTTTATTTATACGGCTGAGTGGATGGTTATTAAAGAAGTGTGCGATTGCGCTACCGTAAGGCTTTAGCAACTGTTTTTTATATTTATCTTGAGGAGGAAAACTACCTTATTGCCATGATATAAAAAATAAAGCCTTACGGTAACGTAATCGCACACTTTTTTAATAACCATCCGCTCAACCGTATACATAGAAACATGTTAAAAAATGTTTTCCAATCCTCAAGTTATTGAATTTATATGAAATTTAACTATGTAAAATTAATCAGCTGATTTCATGTTAAGCGTATCGGCTACGTTAAATGTCGCTCCCAGGGTGCAACACAAATTGAAGGCAGTCATTCTTCTAAACTTTAAAATTTTCACCTAATGTATTTAAATCAAACATTAATAAATTAAAGTCACTTCATAAATGTCAAACTTAAATTTTTTTATTATTTTGACAACGATCCTAAGTCATAGATCGAAACGTAAACGAAGACGATTTCAACAACTCTAAGTGGTTTAATTCCGAAAGAAGATTAAGAACAAAAAAGACTTGTTCAGATTCAATTAATTTATATAAAAGAAAATAAAAAATCAGAAAAAAACTTTTATCACTAGAACACAAGTCGATCGGTCTTATCTCAATTTCTATACTCAAGAAACAGTACTTTCACGTAAACTAGGAAAAATCTTATTTTGTAGAGAAACGATAATGCATCTGCAAGTGACTGACATCTTTATTGCCGCCATTTATAAAAATACACTTTTTTATTCTTTATAGGGTTTCCGACTCTGCCAGACACCGTTAATTAAGTATTCGATTTTACATGATTATTAATAGGGATGTTTTAGAGCTTTTACCACAATGCTTTACAGAACGAAAATAAATAACAATGCAAGCGATGTTTAATATGACAACATAAGGCATATTACGAACTGAACATGTGTGAATATACTTTGTATGATGTAAATATGTCTCACCAATACCCAATTATAGGTGTGCCTCTAATTAAACACATTATATTAATGAGAAATCACCTGATCGAACAAAATAATTTCGAACTATTGTTAATACCAAAATAACTAAAAACTATCCAGTTATAAAATAATAATAATTTTGGTGTCAACGGGTAAAAGACTAAGAACAGATATCGTTGGTTCCTTTGCTAGCTTTAGTAACAAACTGAAAATTATATTTTTAGCAAAAAAAGTATAGTACTGTACAGTTGCCAGGCAGAAGCATCCAGTTTAATAGTAATTATTTCAAATTTCCGTGTATACCGGAAGGCGGTAATAAGGGTTATCATAGAGCGGCTGTTTTCCGGTGCTCGGATAGTAGCTCAGAACCGATTATAAATGTAATGCTAACATAAACAAGATAGAATCCTGGATAATCGCGCTTGCAGATATGCAAAGCGATCCCGTTATTATAATCCATGATTCGCGTAATTCACAAGGCAGATAGTGTCACCCCTAGCATACTATGGAAATGCGCCCCGTTATCAGCGGGCGAGGAACAATCTGCGCTCTGACTGATGTTCTCGCACGTGCCGAGACTTATGATTGTCACCCGTAGAAAAGCAAACACGGCTTAGAACAAATTAACATTCGAGAAATATCTCCTAAATAATAAAAGGGCGCGTAAAGTCGAGCTATTACGCTGAGCCAACCCAAGTACATCCCTTTCCATAAAGTTTACGTTATATTCTTCGGCAGGTATGAAAGAGGGATCATGGAAACTGGCGATTCAGTGGTTCATTCCGCGGTATGTTAAAAGTTCTCACCAATCAGCAAAGGCGTTTTGCAAAAATTCAAGGCACGTTTGCAACTGTGCGATATTACATTCGTGAACGAAAAATTAACGTCAGTCGTTTTATGACTGTTTAAAATTCAGAAGAAGCGGGTTGTCGATGCCATGTTACGTAAGGTGGTGAAAGCAATATCGCTTAGGTGGCGCTAGAAACAAGCCTTATTGCGGACTCTGCTACTTTTAATTTAAACAATCCAGTACAGGCTGATGCGCGACTCGACTTCATATGCAAATCACGCGTGTCGTTTAGCTGGAGATCAGTTATTTTATAGCGCTTCTCGAGTTTAACTGTATAAGAATTACCAATGCGAATTTGGGGGATGATAAAACTGAAGCTATACCTGCGCCCGCTCTGCAATAACATAAAACAGAAGCAATTCATTTCTGGAGCGCACGCATCCGCGATCTTATTATTATTCAATGATGCACGGATCTGTTATAGCGTAGGCTTAGAAGAAAATTCGGGAAATGGAAATGAAGCGGAAGGAAACAAAAATATGTCAAATAAAAACTTTATTGCGCCTTTAAGATAAATATCACTACAAAAATTGTAGTTGTATTCGCAGTAAAGCATAATGACTTTAAGTGGGGTTTCACTTATGCACAGTAAGATTAATTGAGCAGGAATATTCGACTACTAAGGTACAAGCCGACATTCAACTTTTAGGTACCCTAACATCTCCTACTTACTAAAACGTCTCTAATTTTGGGTATACGACTTCTGCACAGCTGCTTGTTCATGTACTACAGACAGCAACAAAAAATACTGAGCTAAATCAAGTTGTATAATTGCAAACCAGAATACGCTTGATATTAGGAAAAACTTAGTACATAAGTCACTAAAATAGAAATATCTAAGTCAGTATCTTTCAAGATATTCTGTGAGAATTAAACAACTCATAGTTGTTAAAATGTACGTTTCGCACTAGGACCTAGTATCGTTGTCAAAATAATAAATTTTGTACAAGTTTGACATTTATGACATAAATTGAAGGTTATCATCATTAGGTCTTCAGTCTTAGAACTGGTTGGACGCGTACCCTCATTGTTTTCTAGTCTGAAGCAACCTACACATTTCCCTGAAATTTGCACTGTCTGCATCTATCACTATCTGTGTGCGAAAGTCTGATCTCAATCTACCTCTACCTCTCTTTTCCTATCACTGCTTGTAATATATCCCGTACTATTTCCAAGAAATGTCTTACAACGTATCCTGTCCTATTTCTCCTATTTTTTTCGCTTTCCACAGATATCTTTATTCCTTTACAATTTCTACAACCTATTTGTTATTAGCTTTGTCTGTTCATGCTGCCATCCTCATACATCCGAAGCACAACATTCCAGTAGGCTTCTATCTCTTCCTATCTGCTTTTCCTACTGCCCCTATTTCATAGACGTACTGTGCTGTGCTCCACACTAAGTTTTGAACAGTTTTATACTTGTATCTATATTCGCCGTTTTTGAACATAGCCGCTGTTCTTTCTTGTTTGATGCAGATCGGTCACCTTCTTTTGTTTTACAGTTATATACACAACATCCCCGATATTCAGTGGTATGTGAAGGGGGGCGGGGGTAAGCAGCTTTTGGCTGCCAAGATCCCCCAGCGCTTAAACTTTTGTCGAATTAATAGTTTTTCTAATTTATTCTTTCGCACAATTAACATTACTTGAGAGTATTGCTAAATCAATATCTGTAGTTGTTTATAATAATCACCATGTTTAAGTACAGTTATTATTTTTGTGATTAGTTTTTCCATTTTGCGACTGGTTGGAAGCGTACCCCTATTGGTTTCTATTCTGAGCTAGCCTACACATTTCCCTGAAATCTCACATCCCACATCTTTCACTATCTGTGTGCAGTAGTCTAACCTAGATCAACCTCTAGTTCTCTTTTTTCCTATCTCTGTTTCTAATATATTCCGCACAATTCTCTCATGTCTTAGTATGTGGCCTATCATCCTATCTCTCCTATTTTTTACTGTTTTCCACATAGTTCTTCCTACCCCTACCATTTCTATTACTTCTTTGTTCTAAATTTTGTCTGTCCATGGTATCTTCATCATACGTCTGTGGCACCACATTTCAAACGTTTCTATTTTTTTCTTGTCTGCTTCTCCTACTGTACAGGCTTCATAGCCATACAGTGCTGTGCTTTATACATATGTTTTAAGCAATCTTTTCCTTGTTTCTATGTTTGTTGCCTTTGAGCACAGGAGTTGCTTTTTTTTTTAAATGCAGCACTACCTTGCGCTAATCTTTGTTTTATATCTTTTGTGCTTTTCCCATCTTGCGTTATTTGACCAAGTTTTATTTTTGTTCATTTTCATACCATATCTCTCCGTTAGAACTGTTTCCATTTCAATAAGAGCAGCGTCTAACTCTTCTTTGCTAGATGTTAATACCGCTATATCATCTGCAAATTTAAGCATATCAATCATTTGTCCCTACATATTAACTCCAAATGTCTTCCTGCATTTGACAGTATTCATTGCCTCTTCTATGTATAAGTAAAAAATTAATGGGGATAAGGTACATCCCTGTCTCGCCTCTTTCCTAATATTTACTTCTCTACTTTTTTGCTCTAATTCTATTACCGCTGTTATCTCTTTGTATAAGTAATGCACTATCCGTCTATCCCTAAAACTCATTACATTCTTTTTGAATATTTCGAACATTCTTTTCTATTTTACATTGCCGAATGCTTTATGCAGATCTACAAACCCTACATATACGCTTCCCCCCTTCTCTATTGTTTTCTCCATTAGCACCACCAAAGCTAAACTAGCCTTCCGTGTTCCACTGTTTCGCCCAAATCCAAATTGATCTTCTCCCAGTATTTCTTCATCTCGTTTTTCCATTTATCTTTGTACAATTCTAGTTAATATTTTTGAAACGTGTGCTATCAATCTTTTTGTCCGTAAGTTGTCACATCTTTCCGCGCTTCTTTTTTTGGTATAGTTACTATGATGTTAAGTTCCGCGCTTCTTTTTTTGGTATAGTTACTATGATGTTAAGTTAGAAATGTTTAGGTATCTCGTCTGTCTCATAGATATAGCTTACAAGTCGGAAGAAACGTTCTGTTACTACTTGTCCAGCGGCTTTTAGAGTTTCTGCTTGCACTTTATCTATACCCGGCGCTTTACCATTTGTCATACCTTTTAATGCTAATTCAAACTCATCTCTAAGTATAGGATATCCTAGGTCATCATTTTCAATGTCTGATTCCTGTTCTAATTCTGTTAGTTTCTCTCCTGAATATAAATTCCCTATATATTCCTGCCATCTAGCTACTTTCTCTACCTTTTCTATTATGACGTTTCCTCCAGCGTCCCTTATATTTTTGCTATATGGTTTTATATCCCTAAAATTTATTCTAATTAATTTGTATGCTTCGTCTGTCTTTTCTATTTCCATCTTAGTTTGTATCTCTTTTTGCACTTTTCATCAATCCATTGTTCTTTAGCTTTCCTGCATTTGCGAATAATTTCTTATTTAATGACTTTGTATCTCTGTTTTCCTGTTTCGTTTGATCTATTTTTGTATTTTTGTCTTTCTTCTATTAAATTCAGGATATCCTTTCTTATCCATGGTTTCTTATTTTTTTGTGTATACCCCAGTATATCTCAGGCCGCTATGTCTAAGCTGGATTTAATGTTATTCCGTTCTGTTTCTACTTCCTTAGTATCAGAAATTTTCCCGATATCTTTCAACAATTCATTTGACTTCTCAAAGTCAAAGTGCCTTTTTCCTTTCCTCTTTTTCAGATTTTTAAATTTAAGTGTTGCTTTCATAATTACTATGTTGTCGTCAGTGTCTATTTCTGCTTCCGGGTAGCTTCCGCAGTCTATTACTTGATTTCTAAACCGTTGTTGAGAATAATGTAATCTATTTGATATCTTCCTATATCTCCTAGCATCTTCCACGTGTATCGTCTTCTAGCATGATGTTGAAATAATGTATTTGTGATTGATAAGTTGTTCTTGACGCAAAATTCTACCAGCATATTTCCTCTGTTATTTATCGTGCCTAAACCAAATAAACCTACTATCGCTCCTTCCCTACCCTCACCTACCACTGCATTAAAGCCCCCCCCCCTGATTATTAAATTTTTATGTCCTTTTACGTATTTTAGTATGTTTTTGATATCTTTGTAGATCGCCTCTACCTCTTTCTCACTGTAGCTAGAGGCGGGCATGTATACTTGTATTATTACTGTATTTACCGGTTTAGATGCAAACCTAACCATGAATACTCTTTCATTCTTTTGTAAGCAGTTTTCTACACGTCGTTCTGTCATTTTTCGTATAACTATCCCCCCCTCCCGAATTTCCTTCCTCTGATCTTGTATGAATTACCCTGAAGTCTCCATTCCTATTATGTCTAGTGCTAACCTATCCATTTTGAGTTTTAGGTTCTTTAGCTTACCTACTTGTTTCATACTTCTGACATTCCACGTTCCGACTCGTTTGTCTATACTTTCGGATCACACCCCCCCGAAGTAGTCCCCTCCCGGAAATCCAAATAGGAGACTATTTTAACTCCGGAATTTTGTACCCCAGAGGACTCTATCATGTTTACTAACAATTTCTGTACGCAGTGTAGTTGAGAGGTAATGTAGTGGTTTCCCGTTGCCTTCCACATCGCAGTAGTGTTCTTAGAATGTCATACCGACCCCTGTGGTATCTGCCACTCTAAGTACCGAAAAAGCTGATGCCCTCCTTCGGAGACCTGTCTTAGTCTGGTTCCTCAGTAGAGCATTATTAAGAATCCCACTGCCTCATTTCCTCCTTCTCATCTTTCGAGATAAATCTATATTGTTTGGTATCAATTAATGTTAGATTTTTCTCAGCTACCTGAATTTCTAGAAATTTTTTAGATTGCATCATGCCCCAGGGGCTACCCTCATTTTAAGATTTTTTATCGATAGCCATTTTTTGGCCGTTCTTATAAATCTTTTAGCCATGCGATACATCAAATTAGTCTAACATTTTACGTAGAATCCAAATATGCAAACAGATTTAAAATAGACTTACCCCTTAGCGTTTTACATACTCTCTAGCGAACATAAAAGTTTTTTTTTGTTTCTTTTAAGATAAATGTACCTTGTTTGGTATTAATTAATAATAGATTTTTCTAGGGAGCCCAAATCTGCATATAGATTTTAAATAGGACCACCCTCCTGAGAATTGTACTCTTATACCTAATGTCCAACTTACTAAAATTTGTATAAAAGTATTACGCGGATATGAATTCTTTAAATGAATCCTTTATAAGCCATAAGTGTTTAATATTTGAAAATATTTTCAATCATTAATGTTCTGTTTTTAGAATAATGTAAAACATTCCAATGTAATGTGCTTTTAATATATAAATGGGAAGGTTGCGTTTAACGTCATTATTGCTCGAATTACATGTGAAAGCGGTGCATAATTTCTTTTCAATAAACTTTTTATTAATTATATCAGTGACTGAATGTTTTTGAGGTATACAAGATAAATGTTTCAATGCCATATAATAATTTATTTTATCCGATTTACAGTTTAATAAACTAATAGAACACAATTTTTACATTGCAAAGTATAACATTATTTTATTTTCTTCGTGTAGCCGAATCCAAGCAGGTAATATGTTGTTTAAAAAGACCTATAACAAAAAACAGATTAATGTGCTGTTTAATAAGAGAGGAAATATGTTTCGGTCGATAAGACATATTGTCGTTAATCTAACGATATGTTTTACCTTCCAGCGACACCGCGTGGAGGTAAATACATGTCGCCAGGAGCGAAGGGATTATTAAGGATGGAGATGGTGGGAATGTCTTATAACTAACTTACATGCTACTATAAACAAAAAACTTTAAAACTTAACCTATATCTTTATGCCCCATGTATAGATTGCTGTACTATTAGGGATGACGTACCTCTTATCATCTTCTCCCCATAAACTAATTTCATTAATCAATTGAGTATACAAGTTGTGTTTATGACTACGGATAGCCACCATGCTATGCATAAGGGTACCAGAATTAATATGTACAATGTCCTTAAAACTATCTACATTAATATTCTTAACTACACTTCGTGACACCCCTTTAAACTTTTTAATCGAGTCTTTCTCGCTTACAATACAGTAGGACTTAACCCTACTACCAAGAAATTTTAATACTAGACGCGCATTAAATTTGTCTGTGATTTCCCTACAACTTTTTTTTTGTTGACAAACGGTATATTGTGTTTATTATCTGCGGGGTACACCACTTTAAACCTAAGAATAAAAACAAGATAGTTTAATGCGTCTATTAATAATTTTTGCTAATGTTGGCGATACAAATATGTAAAAACAAACTTTATCAAGAAATATTATGCTTTAATAAAATATATACATGTATTGATAACATCTATAAACCGCTGTGGTGACCAGAGTCTGGCGAATCTGGGATAGCCAAATCTCTAAACATTTGCGCAAGCGATTGCATTTCAGTCGCATCTTCTAAGTATTGGATGAGGTAACATTTAATAATTTCCAACACTGTCAAGTAATTTAATTGCTGCAATCATTAGACAGAGAAATACTGGCACGGTTCTCTTCCTCTAATAACGTTTGAACCTTTTCTTCGTCAGTCGTATTTTCACATACATTTTTATATCACCTACAAATTTTTCGTAAAAATCTGGAAAGTTCCTACACCTCAACTCAACTATTTTAAAACAGATTAATCCTCGCAAAATTAATAGCTTGATGCACTCTTACGCAGGTAGCACAATAACATTCCGATCTTTCATAATTTCCATATTATATAAATTCTCTTCTTCAAAATTGTTCAACAGTCATATACTTCTATTAAAGGCTGTGCTCAGCTGCAATTTGAAATTTTCATTCAATTGTATGTCATCAACGTCGTCTCCAGTAGTCAAACCATTTAATTTGAGCAAATTGGTGAATTTGAAATTTCACTTGAAAAGTACACAATTTTTTCCAATCGAAGTATGAGAATGTTATCGTAGAATCTGCACACATATCACTACAGCAAATAACTTGGATGACAGGTTGAAGACCACCATATAAATCAAAACCATCTTCTATTATATGGTGGTGAGAATTTGGTGGAAATTTGCCTAACCTATAGGTTGTCCTATTAACTAGTTGGTTGATATTTAATTGTGGTACTCGTACATCACTTGTATCGTCAACACAAGAAAAATCCATCTTTAGCTTGTAATTTTGATCAAACTCGACGATACTTTGACGACTAATGCACTGGAACATGGCTCCCTCGCTTTTTATGCCGATGGTCGAGGTGCGCAGCTCCTTATTATGTTAATTGACGTTATATGCAAGTCTTGACTGGAAAAGTGACGCTTATAATTGTTTTATAGTGGGTTTTACCTGTTTGTATTTAACGACCAACACCATTTTTAGAATTTTTATAAAGAATTACTCTTAGCAGTATTTTTAATACTACTCCGTCGTGTAAGATATCAATTATTATTGTGTTTTTTCCAGGTTCTCAAATCTTTCGGAATTTTTTTCAAATCGCGACCCCTTACTTATTTACAGATCAACCTTTTGCAAACCATATGAGATTCATCTTTAATCTTTTTCTAAACAGTAGTGCTCTGTCTTTTGAGATTAACCCCGGGACCTAGAGCATAGTCACACGCGACACGCATACCAATTACACCACGTAACCGCATAATTTCCACATACAGCAATATGGGTTGCAACCTAATCAGGGATGCTACAGACGTACCTTACAAACGAAAATCATATGCAAAGAAATATGAGATTTGGTAGTGACGTGTATGCATAATTTGTATTATAAGAAATGCAAACATTACATAATAGAACGCTCAACTAAAAAAATATGAATAACTCTGATTGGAGGGTGAAAAACTCTGTTTACAGATCAGCGGGAAAAATTCTATAAAAAACCACATCAGGAAACAAACCAAATTTTACAACTTCTTGTTCAGTATTTATTGTTAGTCACTATATTTGAAAAATTTGTACTCAGTTTTGCTATCTATTTAAATAAGAGAGTTGCGTATGCTTAAACTATTTAGGAGGAACACCTTGTAAATTGTAGAAGCACGTAAAGTTTTCTAAGACTCATCCTGTAAAATACCAATTGATATGGTTTAAGTGTTAGCTTTTTCCTAGATTCAACAATACAATCAAAATGAATTCACTATTATGAAGTGCAGTAAATGTGAGTGAGTCAGATACTGTAGCAAGTAGATTGGAAAGCTGTGAATTTTTGATGATCAGGTACTTGAGTCCGTTGCATCGATGTTCAAGTAATCTAATGGTTTGTCCCTTCGAGGGGTCAAATCGCTGAAATACTACTGTAGAAAATCTGTCTTTCTTTAATAATAAAATAGCATTGTGTTTATTAGATCTACTTTAATCAACTGAACTTTAAGCGCAAGCAACACAAAAGCAATAGCTAGTTTTATTTTTACCTTGGGTAAATTCGAATCTTTTCGCTAATTAGACTTTCCTTTGATTACAAATTTATTAGCAAAATCGTTGTAATCTTATGTTTCGTCTAACTTTTATGTGTAGTAGTGGAACTCTGAAAATTGAATATGACTAAGGCTTGACTTCCGTATGGGTTAGTTACAGCGATTTTTATATATGTAAGTACAATTATGAAGTGCAATAATCAAGAGTAAAAGAATTCAAAAGGGTATTTATAGGATGAGGGCACCAAATACACCTCATCCATCCGGGCCTCATATATGAATCCAGAATTTTTATTTGGGAAAGTCGCAGCGTATGCACTATTAAAGATAAATTAAGCTTGGGCTCGTTTTAAAGCGCTTCTCAGTTGGACCATCAAATTTAAAGCTGACACATCACTCCACAGAAATCGAAAAAGTCCTACCCAGGAAATTTATAGCATCCCACAAAACATGTCTAAAAACCAACAAGCTGCAATTTTAGTGGAACTGTTAGTTCACGCTTCGCACTAGGCTAGTTCTGGTATTGGACCCTACATTTGACTTTCCAATGTTCCACCCAGGACGCGAGTTTCTTTTTATCTAGAAATTTTGAATTTTGCCAAACCCTTGCTATTCCAAGTGAGTAAAAGATTTTAAACGTGCGTGAAAACACACACACGGGACCTACATTTTATCTCTCATCTGAATGCCGGCATAATTTTGTGAATAGTGCTTGACTAATATTTTTCAAGCGGTCCGTGTGGGGAATCAAACCCGGAACCTTCGGATTAGCAATTACGCGAACCTGTCTGATCCACGGAACTGCCTTCTCGTGTTGTACCTTATATTTCATTTTCCAATTCTCCATCAGAAACTACTACATTGGCATGGAAACAAATTATTTTTACCTGGAAATTTTGAATTTTGCCGAACCCTTGCTATTCTGTGCGTGATAACATTTACACACGAGACCTACATTATACCTCTCACCTGAACGAGGACGCATTTTTGTGAAAAATGATCACCTAACATTTTTCAAGCGGTCCGTGTCGGGAATCAAACCTAGGCCCTCCGGATTATGCGAATCTGTCTGACCAACAAGCTGCAATTTAAGTGGAACTGTTAGTTCGGGCTTTGCAGTAGGCTAGTTCTGGTATTGGACCCTACATTTGACTTTCCAATGTTCCACCCAGGACGCAAGTTTCTTTTTATCTAGAAATTTTGAATTTTGCCAAACCCTTGCTATTCCAAGTGAGTAAAAGATTTTAAACGTGCGTGAAAACACACACGGGACCTACATTTTATCTCTCATCTGAATGCCGGCATAATTTTGTGAAGAGTGCTTGACTAATATTTTTCAAGCGGTCCGTGTGGGGAATCAAACCCGGAACCTTCGGATTAGCAATTACGCGAACCTGTCTGATCCACGGAACTGCCTTCTCGTGTTGTACCTTATATTTCATTTTCCAATTCTCCATCAGAAACTACTACATTGGCATGGAAACAAATTATTTTTACCTGGAAATTTTGAATTTTGCCGAACCCTTGCTATTCTGTGCGTGATAACATTTACACACGAGACCTACATTATACCTCTCACCTGAACGAGGACGCATTTTTGTGAAAAATGATCACCTAACATTTTTCAAGCGGTCCGTGTCGGGAATCAAACCTAGGCCCTCCGGATTATGCGAATCTGTCTGACCAACAAGCTGCAATTTAAGTGGAACTGTTAGTTCGGGCTTTGCAGTAGGCTAGTTCTGGTATTGGACCCTACATTTGACTTCCAATGTTCCACCCAGGACGCGAGTTTCTTTAAATCTAGAAATTTTGAATTTTGCCAATCCCTTGCTATTCCAAGTGAGTAAAAGTTTTTAAACGTGCGTGAAAACACACACACGGGACCTACATTTTATCTCTCATCTGAATGCCGGCATAATTTTGTGAAGAGTGCTTGACTAGTATTTTCAAGCGGTCCGTGTGAGAAATCAAACCCGGGACCTTCGGATTAGCAATTACGCGAACCTGTCTGATCCAGGGAGCCGTCTTCTCGTGTTGTACCTTATATTTCATTTTCCAATTCTCCATCAGAGGCTACTACATTGGCCTGACGAATTTTCTTACCCCGAAATTTTGAATTTTGACGAACTCTTGCTATTCCGTGCGTGATAACACTCACACGCGACCTACATTTTACCTCTCATCCGAACGAGAGTGTATTTTTGTGAAAAATGATTACCTAACATTTTTCAAGCAGTTGATGTTGGGAATTGCACCCGGAGCTTTGGATTTAGCAGTCACACGCGCACCAACTAAGCCACGTAGCCGCCTCTAGTGTTGAATTGTTGATAATAATGTAGCATTGTCAGCCTTCCATCTAAAAGGAATAAAGTTGTTAAGCGAATAGAGGTTATGGCTGACAGCTATAAGTGTACATTAAAAAAACATAAAAGGCAGTCAAAAATAAGATACGAGTATGTTCTACCACATTCTAGAAGAATATCAAAGACCAAATGCAAATGATACAAACAAACGGGAGGTCACTTGGTGTCTTAATCCACAAATGATATTGTAACAAAGCGACAGAAAGCGTACACTCGGACAGAACAATTTATACCCTGCACCAACGCACAAAAAGTGAATGACAACAATAGGAAAGCACTAAACAACGCTATAAAGCTTACAAAAAAGAACATTCTGGAAGATAATTTAGAAAAATCGAGATGCATCTTGTTCCGTAACCGTTCACTATGTATAATTCACTTTGTATATATCATAAAATACTCCTGCATACCTAATCGATTTTTATACATTATCCCTACCTAATTAAACTAACCAAAACAAAGGAACAGATTAGAAACGAGAGTGCTCGAGCAACCTTCAAGCAATCAACACCCGTCCTCCGATATGCCGTGCATCTGGTCGCGTTAAAAGGACATAATCAGTTAATAAATGTGACATTGAAGTGCGTGAAAAGTGAACATTGAATCAAGAGACAATCCATCATCAAGTGTAAGCCGTTTCACCACCTCAAACAACAAGAATATAGTCGAAACTACACCACATGTCAAACAAGGTTAGTTATCCTATCATTATACTACAAAACAATCTGTTATAATTATTATCTGATTATCCACTATTTTGCTGGTCATTTAGACTCTTAACCTTTCATTCAATCATCATACACAAGTCAACACCAAGCCTAGCTTGTTTTCAAATACGCATGCTACAACTTGGTATTTCATTATCTATACTTTTCAACCCCTAAACAACCACGCGTGTTTTCAAATACGCACGCGCCACATCTCATTTAAATTTGGGACAATTCAGAATAATTAAATTAGGTATGAAAGACTCACATCGCGGGAGATTAATCAGTTTAGTCCAGTTAAGTTTTAAATAGTTATGAAGAAAATTAGATAAAGTGTTAAGATAAATGTAAATTATTAGAGTTAGTAGTTAACACAAATTAGAAATTAACAGTTGGTGAGTAACAATTAATATAATTTAATTAAGGGCATAACCCGTTCCAAATGGACCTACACCTTCAAGAAGTTCTAGATTACTAGAACGGGTATAATGACTTGCGCGTTCCAGTTATCTAAAGAGCGAAACTACATATTCAATCAAATTAGTAGAGTTAGTGAGAAAACAGATTAAGACAGGTCCTCGTAAGAGGGCAGCAGCTGTTCTGGTACTTTGATTGGCAGAGGCTATAGGGATCAGTATGACATTCTAAAACACACCGTGGAAGCCAACGGAAAACTACCACATTACTTCCGAAACACAAAAGCGTACTTAAATTGTAATTAAGATGATGGCATCTTCTGGGGTAAAAGACTCCGGAGTTAAAGTTGTACCCCATTCGGATCAACGGAAGGAGACTACTTAGGGGGTGTGATCGGAAGGTTTAGAAAAAGAGTCTGAAACATTTTGCAAGTCGGAGCGTGAGTTATGTATCCCCCAATTACATATATATATATATTGATATATTGAATCTAATATGAATTATTAGAAATTATTAAGTAAAAGTATAAGTTCAATGCAACATTGTAACACAAGGATAACCCAGAGAGGTTATCGACAGTTCATGTGAACGGACATGCAACTTTGCATCCGTGAGGGCAGTGATACTGCAGGTGGCAGGTCACAGGCGGTCAACAGACCGCAATTACTTAGAATTGTTGTTACATTGTATTAAAGTGTACAATTAAAGAGAAATGCAGACATGAGATCTGCAAGTTCTCACAGCCGTGTGAGGGGCAGGTTATTATAAAAGGCCCGGGAGCTCAATGCCCGGCAGTCAGCCTTCGAACTCCATACTTCGTTGTTCAAGCTACTCACTAGTCAATAATTAATTTTAGTATTATGTACAAGTTCATCTGTTTCAAAGTAAAATAAATGTGTTAAAGTCAAAAGCTTTTTTAAAAAACCAGCTCCAAAGGCCCGAACTTTAACTCGTGTTAGAAGCATGAGGCAAGTAGGTAAGCTAGAGTAGTAGAAAGTTGAAATGGATAGGTTAGTATTAGATATGGATCAGCGAAGTTCGGTGGACAAAGGCGGGGATTTTTGGAGTGGAGACAGGGTAATTCATACAGGATCAGATGAAGGAAATTCGAGTGTGTAGTTAGTTATGCGAAAAAAGATAGGACGCTGTGTAGGAATTACTAACAAAAGAACTCATGATTAGTTTAGAATCGAAACCGGTAAATACAGTAATAATACAAGTATACATGAATACATACCTAGCTCTAGCTACAGTGAGGAAGACAAAGAAGCGATTTACAAAGATATTGAAGACATTCCAAGATATGTAAAAAGAACATAAAAATTTAATAATTACGGGGAATTTTAACGCAATGGTAGATGAGGGTAGGGATACAGCGCTAGTAGGTTTATTTGGCTTAGGCACGAGAAACAACAGGGGAAATAAGCTTGTAAAATTTTGCGACAAAAACAATTAAACCATCCCAAACACATTATTTAAACATCATGCTGGAAGACGAGAGCATTTTTGAGTATAGGTTTTGACATATTCTTATACTCTCAGCGTCTAAAATAAATAAAAACCGTTTGATAACATCTACCATTGACGATCAACATTTTTATAAATAATAAAGAGATGCTTCAAATTAAAATCGTCTTTGTATCGTACTTCTCAACAGAAAATAATTTCTAAATGAATAAAATACGTTCTGAAATAATTTTCTAATCAATAGCGTCAGGTAAATCAACTCTGAAGCATTTCCCTTCAAGCTATTTTAACAACAACAGACAAATAGTAAAATACATGACCGGATATACAGCATTATATTAAAAATTAGATATAGACTACCGAACCTTATAAATTCCATTCATAAAATATTAAAAGTCATGCAAAAAATTGAATAAGCTTCTCACTTAAACATCTTGAGAAGTTTAAGCGTTGAAAATTAGGTTTACAAAGAGAATTGAAAAGGTTTGTAAATTAATATGACGTTAGGTCTTTTAGTCGACGATAGTCTTTTTAGATTGATTTTCGAATAATTCACTTTGTTAGAACTAAAAAAAAATTAGTTGGGTTTCATACATATTTTTCTTTTGTACGATGGAAGGAACCGTTTTGTTTTGAAAAGTTTCCAGTGACGCATCAACGAAAATACCGGGTGATTCTAAAATGATGGACACAATTTAATAGGCATGGATCTTCTAAGAAAATTAGGAGCAAACATTTACATAAAAAACCGATTACTGAGAACAAAACACGGACAAATTCCCACTAAATTCTAAAACAGTAATATTCAAACCGATCAAAAATACACAATCGAACGCAGGACAGAAAAACAAATAAAAGCATTAGTAAACTCAAAAAAATAAATCACATGACATTTCAACAAGGAGTAGAAACCCCCACCGCGTTAGTACAAATAAAAGACGGTTACGCCAATACAACAATTTTAAACTCAAACGATTACCCCATAGAACTATCATTGACAAATCCAATAGACGTAGAAGAAGTAAATTTTAGCGAGATGGAAATCGACGAAGAATATGAAAGCGATTCCAACACTACAAGACACGATAGAATGTTAAAAGAAAATTTAATTAACATTCGTTTTAATGAAGATATTAATAACGAAAAAGAGAGAGCAATCAAGAACTTATGTTTTGAATACCGAAACATATTCCATTGTGAAGGAATACCTTTAACTTTACCAACACCGTCAAACATAAAATAGAATTAACAGACGATAAGCCAATCTTCACCAATGCATACAGACTTTACATGTGATTTTCCAATGATCCACCCGAAGGTACTACATTGGCCAGGAGGCGAGTTTTATTTTCACCTGGAAAATTTAGAATTTTGCCGAACCCTTGCTGTTCCAAGCAAGGTAAGGATTTTTAACGTGCGTGACAACACTCATACACGGGACCACCATTTTACCTCTCATCCGAACGAGGGTGTATTTTTGTGAAAAATGCTCGCCTAACATTTTTCAAGCGGACCGTGTCGGGATTCTAACTCAGGACCTTGGGCGTAATGCATACACACTACCTCAAACAAGTCAAGAAGAAGCAGATAGGCAGGTAGCAGATGTATTGAAGCAAAATATCATCCAACATTCAAACTCACCACGAGCAGCCACGTATTAATAGTACCAAAGAAGTTAGATGCATCAGGCAAACGCAAGTATAGAATGGTTATCGATTACAGAAAACTAAATGAGAAAACTGTAGACGATAAATACCCGCTACCCAATATTACGGAAATCTTAGACAAATTAGAAAAGTGTCAATATTTTTCGACGTTAGACCCCGCCTCAGGATATCACCAAGTAAAGATGGACGAGAAAGATACAACCAAAATAGATTTTAGTACACCTAGAGGACATTATGAATACAAACGCATTCCGTTTGGATTGAAGAACGCACCCGCTACTTTTCTAAGAGTAATGGACAACATTTTAAGAGGGATACACAATGAAAAATGTCTTGTATATTTAGGCGACATTATCGTATACTCAACATCACTGACTGAACACATCGAAGGATTACGAAAAGTTTTAGAACGATTACAAAAAGCTCATTTTATAGTTCAATTAGATAAAAGCGAATTTCTACAAAAAGAAGTAGCATTTTTAGAAAACATAATGACTCCACAAGGTGTTATACCAAAACCCAGCAATAACGAAGAAATTCGCAAATCTACCCGAACTACAGTTCAGGATTACACAATCCGAAAAAGACGAAATCAGCAAGAAATCAATGCAACTACAACATCTAGACTTAGACATCAACCAAGCCATAAAGTTAATAAACAGTTATAAGGAACATTTAAACGAAGTGAAAGTGCCAAAATTACACTATGATAATGTCAGTGTTTAAACAATTTTATTGATCATTGTAATAATTTTATTAACTATGTATTTATTGTACAAAATGTATCTTAGATATAAAAGCAAATAAACAAATGTTAGTCATAAGAACAAAGAAACAAGAATAAATAAAGAAATCACAAAAGATCCATTAGGAACAATAAGTTTTAAAAATGAAGTAAAACCCTTAATTTTCATCTACCTCGAGAGGAGTTACATATCCTCCAAATTAGGGTATATATGTAATCAAATGGAAGTATAAAATCTTAAGTTAGGTCGTTACAATGTTTAATTGAACGACATATTACAAAAGGTTAATTGAAGTTCACAAACCAGACATGAGAACGGATCTGAATACTTTGTATTCCAGACGTAACATGACACTACAGGTGCAGGTCACAATAGATTGTAAGAAACTTATTGTTAGAATTAAGATTACTAAGAAGTAATACTTTGTATTGTATAAAGAATGTAGCAGACATAAGCTCTGCAGTTTCCACAAGAATGTGAGGGGCAGGGATAGCATAAATACCCCCAGGAGCCCAAGATGGCCAGTCAGTCTCGAACTTCACAACTTTAACATTGTTGGTTGTTCAAGCTGCTCAATTTTGTTTAACTACTTTAATTAGTGAAAAGTAATTTTGATTGTTAAACGTTAATGAATATAACGCAACCACTTGTTAAATTCAATTGTAATTTCTGTTTTAATAAAAATCGATAGAAGAGTTTTTTTTGGAAAAAGTTTTTTTAAAAATCTGCTCCAAGAGGCCCAAAATCTATCTCGTGCTTTATTTTTAATTTCTATTATGGGGTTTGGCAATGTAAAATGGCAAAAAACCGTTCGAAGCACTCAAAAAGATTGGAATGAATTTTAGGGATAGATGGATAGTACATAGCTTATACAAACAGCAAACAGCTGTCATAGAATTAGAGCAGGAACGTAGAGAAGTAAATATTAGGAAAAGGGTGAGACATGGATGTGCCCCATCCCCGTTAATTTTTAACTTGTACATTGAAGAGGCAATGAATACTATCAAACGCAGAAAGACATTTGGAATTATTATGCAAGGGTAAAAGATTAATATGCTTAGATTTGCAGATGATATAGCGATATTAGCATCCAGCAAAGGAGAGTTAAAAGCTGCTTTTAATGAAATGGAAATAGTTTTAGCAGAGAAAATTAACAAAAATAAAATTAAAGTTCTAGTATGCAAAGGAGGGAAAATAAATCAAAAACAAGAATACAAATAGGTATCGAGAACTTACAAGATGTTAAGAATTTCTGCTACATAGGACTCCAAATAATGCAAAAAATATAAAACAAAGATTAGCACAAGGTCGTGCTACATTTAACAAGAAAAAGCAACGACTGTGTTCAAAGACAACAAACATAAAAACAAGAAAACGATTGCCGAAATGATATGTGTTGAGCACAGCACTGTACGGCTGTGAAACCTGGACAGTAGGAGAAGCGGACAGGAAAAAGGTAGAAACCTTTGAAATGTGGTGCTACAGACGTATGATGAAGATATCATGGACAGACAAAGTTAAGAACAAAGAAGTACTAGAAATGGCAGGGGAAGAAAGAAACATGTAGAAAACTATAAAAAATAGGAGATATAGGTGACAGGCCACATACTACTGCACGAGGGAATTGTGCGGAATATATTAGAAACAGAGATAGAAAAAAAGGAAAGTAAAGGTAGACCTAGGCTCAACTATTGCACACAGATAGTGAAAGATGTATGCTGAGGGACTTTTAGGAAAATATATAGGCTAGCTCAGAATAGAAATTAATGGAGGTACGCGTCCAACCAGTTCCGAAATGGAAAAACGAATGACAAAAAAAGGAACTGTGTTTAAACCTGATGATTTTTATAAACAACTACAGGTATTGGTTTTCCAATATTCTCAACAATCTCGATGAAATAGGGTATATAATTAGAAAAAAAATAGAAGGGGAACCGAGCTGTATATAGGCTGTGGGAATTTCAGGAAACTGTGCATGCTAGCTCAGAATATTAATAAGTGGAGGTATGCGTCCAACCAGTTTTAAGACGGAAAACCCTTTTCACATACCCCTGAATATCAAGGAAATGGGGTATATAATTATAAAACAATTGAATGGGAACCGAACTGCATCTAATAAAAAAGAGCAGCGGCTATGTTCAAAGACAAGAAACATAGAAAGGAGAAAATTGTTGAAGACATATGTGTGGAGAACAGCACAGTACGTCTATCAAATACGGGAAGTAGTTGCAGCAGATAGAAGCCTTTTGGAATGTTGTGCTTTAGATGTATGAAGATGATAGCATAAACAGACAAAATTAATAACAAATAGGTTATAGAATTAGTAGGGGAATAAAGATATCTGTAGAAAACAAAAAAAGATAGGAGAAATGGAAGGACAGGATACGTTCTAAAGCTTCTTTGGGGATTAGTGCGAGATATATTACAAGCAGAGATAGGAAAAAGGATGTAGAGGTAAACCTAGATCAGACTATTGCACACAGATAGTGAAAGATGCAGGCTGTGCAAATTTCAAGGGAATGAGTAGGTAAGTTCAGAATAGGAACCAATGTGTGTACGCATCTAACCAGTTCCAGGACTGAAGACCTAATGATGATGATTATGGCGTTTAAGTTGGTATAGAAAATTCCAGTAAAGTTATTAGGTTTATGTGTTACATGGACGTTATGATTTCCAAAAATTTTTTTAACTCTTCTTATAGTTCGGGTGTTTACTCGATTCCTATTATTGTGTCGTTATGGTTAGTTTTGCTATTATTTTTGGCGTTGTTTAATATTTTATGTTTTTTATTTTTAATTGTTGGCTCGTAAAACTTGTTTAGGTAGCGTTATTTTTTAAGATATTTTTTGCTTTTTATGTTGTTTTGTCTATGTTTGTTATGCAATAAAAGAACTGCACATTCAATTAAGTTATTGGATACGAATTTCTTATACTGATCAGGTACAGTGGAGTTGCAGCTAGGTTCGTCAATTTTGGTTAACTCAAATCCTTTTTGCTTTTAAAAAGAAAATTTATTCAATAAATTAAATAGCCTATGCCTTATTTTAGGTATCCGGTAATCTGTTAAATCCTTCAGCATAATTAATAATAGACACGCACTCGAATAAATTCTTCAACTTAAATCTAGTTGCTTTGAAACGTCAAGTTTGTGCTACAATTAAATAGTTTATATCCTGTTTTAGGTACCCGCTATCTTGGTATACACTACGACCGCGTATAAAAGTTTCCTCTATTGTTCCAATGTAAAGACTTGTTGAAATAAGGACGCGCACTATCCGATAAAACCCAGGTTTTCCAGTTTCAATCGCGTTGCGATAAGCGAGGATTTGCAGTTCGAATTCGTGTTATTTGAACCATTGTTGAAGAATTTGTTTTTTTCGAGCGGGTATTGAATTAACAAGGGAGAAAAATAGGGTAAATACTTTATGCTGAAAATAAATGTAACAACCTAGCACCCATTTGCTTATAGCTAGCATTAACTAGCATCAAAGTTGTATACCTAGCACCATAGCTGTTTCAGAAATATGGCCAATTGTATTCGGGGGAGGGGGAGACTTGACGCTAGCCCCCACAGTGCTCCGATTTGCTATAAAACCTAGAACCATGTAGTTTAGAGCTAGCACCAGCTAGCACTCAAGTAAGAAAGCTAGCACCTTAAAAACAAGATGGCGGCAATTTTAAAAAAAAAATTTTTCCAGCAACTTGACGCTAGTCCCCATCTGTGTTCCGATATGCTCCAAAATTCAGTACCATGTAGCTTAGAGCTAGCACCAGCTAGCAGCCAAGTAAGAAAGCTAGCATCTTAAAAACAAGATGATGAAAATTTGTTAAAAAATGTTGCTCCCTTCCTAGTTGTCCGATTTGCTCAAAAATCTAGCATCTCTTTGCTTAAGCTAGCATCTGCTAGCATTAAAGTTGTAGAGCTAGCACTAAAGCCATTTCAGAAATAAAGCCAACTATATTCGGGGGGAGCAGACTTGGCGTTAGTTCCCATTCCTCTATTACGATTTGCTCCAGAACCTAGCACCATGTAGCTTAGAGCTTGCACCAGTTAGCACCCAAGTAAGAAAGCTAACACTTTAAAAACAAAATGGCGACGGTTCCGAAAATCTAGCTTATCTTTGCTTATAGGTAGCACCAAAGCTGTTTCAGAAATATGACCAATTATATTCGAAAGTGCCAACTTGATGCTAGCCTCCTAGTGCTCCTACTTGCTCCAAAACTTAGCATCATATAGCTTAGAGCTAGCACCAGCTAGTCCCCAAGTAAGAAAGCTAGCACCTTAAAAACAAGATGGCGGCGATTTCTTAAAGAAATTTGGCGTGCCCCCCAAGTTTTACCGATTTGCTCCAAAATCTAGCACATCTTTGCTTATAGCTAGCATCGGCTAGCACCAAAGTTGTAGAGCTAATACCAAAGCCATTTGAGAAATATGGCCAATTATATTCGGGGCCCAATTTAACGCTAGCCCCTCACCCGTGTTCAGATATGCTCCAAAACCTAGTACCATGTAGCTTACAGCTAGCACCAGTTTGCATCTAAGTAAAAAGGCTAGCACCTTAAAGACAAGATGGCGGCGATTTGTTACAAAAATGTTGCCTTCCCAGTTGTCCAATTTGCTTCACAATCTAGCACCGCTTTGCTTGTAGCTAGCATCGGCTAGCACAAAAGTTGTAGAGTTAGAACCAAAACCATTTTAGAAATAAAACCAATTATATTCGGGGGGGTGCAGACTGGGCGGCTCCGTGGCGTAGTTGGTATGTGTGTGACTACTATGCCCAAGGTCCCGGGTTCAAATCCCGACACGGTCCGCTTGAAAAATGTTAGGCGAGCATTTTCCACAAAAATACACCCTCGTACGGGTGAGAGGTAAAATGGAGGACCCGTGTGTGAGTGTTGTCACGCACGTTAAAGATCCCTACCTTGCTTGGAACAGCAAGGGTTCAACAAAATTCAAAATTTTCCAGGTAAAAAAAAACTCGCTTCCTGGCCAATGTAGTACCTACCGGTGGAGCATTGAAAAATCACATGTAAAGGGGGGGGCAGACTTGGCGCCAGTTTTTCTATTCCTACTACGATTTGCTCCAAAACCTAGCATCATGTAGCTTGTAGCTTGCACCAGCTAGCACCTTAAAAACAAGATGGCGGCGGCTTCAAAATGTAGCACATCTTTACTTATAGCTAGTGGTGGACCACCAGCTAGCATCAAAGTTGTAGAGTTAGCACCAAAGCCGTTTCAAAAATATGCTCAATAGTATGGAAGTAGGCAGTTTGACGTTGGCCTCCTCGTGGTTCAATTTGCTTAAAAACCTAGGACGATGTAGCTCAGAGCTAGCACCAGCTAGCACACAAGTAAGAAAGCTAGCAACTTAAAAACAAGATGGCGGCGACTCTTTTAAAAAAATTTGCCAGCCCAGTTGTCCAATAAAATTTCGCCGCTATATTGTTTTTAAGGTTATAGCCTTCTTACTTGGGTGCTAGCTAGTGCT